>CM072221.1:76280546-76341288 GCA_036851935.1 Coregonus suidteri
CGTGATAGAAAGTGACAGACATTAAGTGATAATACGTTATAGAAAGTGACAGATATTAAGTGATATTACGTTATAGAAAGTGACAGATATTAAGTGATATTACGTGATAGAAAGTGACAGACATTAAGTGATATTACGTGATAGAAAGTGACAGACATTAAGTGATAATACGTGATAGAAGTGACAGACATTAAGTGATATTACGTGATAGAAAGTGACAGACATTAAGTGATATTACGTAAAGGAAAGTGACAGACATTAAGTGATATTACGTGATAGAAAGTGACAGACATTAAGTGATATTCAATGATAGAAATTCACATACATTAAGTGGTATTACGTGATAGAAAGTGACTGACATTAAGTGATATTACATATAGAAAGTGACAGACATTAAGTGATATTACGTGGTAGAAAGTGACAGACATTAAGTGATATTACGTGATAGAAAGTGACAGACATCGAGTGATAATATGTGATAGAAAGCGACAGACAGACATTAGGTTATAATACGTGATAGAAATGACAGACATTAAGTGATATTAGTGATATTACGTGATAGAAAGTGACAGACATTAAGTGATATTACGTAATAGAAAGTGACAGACATTAAGTGATATTACGTGATAGAAAGTGACAGACATTAAGTGATATTACGTAAAGGAAAGTGACAGACATTAAGTGATATTACGTGATAGAAAGTGACAGACATTAAGTGATATTACGTGATAGAAAGTGACAGATATTAAGTGATATTACGTGATAGAAAGTGACAGACATTAAGTGATAATACGTGATAGAAAGTGACAGACATTAAGTGATATTACGTGATAGAAAGTGACAGACATTAAGTGATATTACGTGATAGAAAGTGACAGAGTGATATTTAAGTGAAAAGTGACAGACATTAAGTGATAATACGTGATAGAAAGTGACAGACATTAAGTGATAATACGTGATAGAAAGTGACAGACATTAAGTGATATTACGTGATAGAAAGTGACAGACATTAAAGTGATATACGTGATAGAAAGTGTGACAGACATTAAGTGATATTACGTGATAGAAAGTGACAGACATTAAGTGATATTACGTAAAGTGACAGAAAAGTGACAGACAATTAAGTGATACATTACGTGATAGAAAGTGACAGACATTAAGTGATATTCAATGATAGAAATTCACATACATTAAGTGGTATTACGTGATAGAAAGTGACTGACATTAAGTGATATTACATATAGAAAGTGACAGACATTAAGTGATATTACGTGATTGAAAGTGACAGACATTAAGTGATATTACGTGGTAGAAAGTGACAGACATTAAGTGATATTACGTGATAGAAAGTGACAGACATCGAGTGATAATATGTGATAGAAAGCGACAGACTTTAGGTTATAATACGTGATAGAAAGTGACAGACATTAAGTGATATTACGTGATAGAAAGTGACAGACATTAAGTGATATTACGTAAAGTAGAAAGTGACAGACATTAAGTGATATTACGTGAAAGAAAAGTGACAGACATTAAGTGATAATACGTGAAAGAAAGTGACAGATATTAAGTGATATTACGTGATAGAATGTGACAGACATTAAGTGATATTACGTAATAGAAAGTGACAGATATTAAGTGATATTATGTGATAGAAAGTGACAGACATCGAGTGATAATATGTGATAGAAAGCGACAGACTTTAGGTTATAATACGTGATAGAAAATGACAGACATTAAGTGATATTACGTGATAGAAAGTGACAGACATTAAGTGATAATACGTGAAAGAAAGTGACAGACATTAAGTGATATTACGTGATAGAAAGTGACAGATATTAAGTGATATTACGTGATAGAAAAGTGACAGACATTAAGTGATATTATGTGATAGAAAGTGACAGACATTAAGTGATAATACGTGATAGAAAGTGACAGACATTAAGTGATATTACGTGATAGAAAGTGACAGACATTAAGTGATATTACGTGATAGAAAGTGACAGACATTAAGTGATAATACGTGAAAGAAAGTTACAGATATTAAGTGATATTACGTGATAGAATGTGACGGACATTAAGTGATATTACGTAATAGAAAGTGACAGATATTAAGTGATATTATGTGATAGAAAGTGACAGACATCGAGTGATAATATGTGATAGAAAGCGACAGACTTTAGGTTATAATACGTGATAGAAAATGACAGACATTAAGTGATATTACGTGATAGAAAGTGACAGACATTAAGTGATAATACGTGAAAGAAAGTGACAGATATTAAGTGATATTACGTGATAGAATGTGACGGACATTAAGTGATATTACGTAATAGAAAGTGACAGATATTAAGTGATAATACGTGATAGAAAGTGACAGATATTAAGTGATATTACGTGATAGAAAGTGACAGACATTAAGTGATATTATGTGATAGAAAGTGACAGACATTAAGTGATAATACGTGATAATACGTGATAGAAAGTGACAGATATTAAGTGATATTACGTGATAGAAAGTGACAGACATTAAGTGATATTACGTGATAGAAAGTGACAGACATTAAGTGATATTATGTAAGGAAAGTGACAGACATTAAGTGATATTACGTGATAGAAAGTGACAGACATTAAGTGATAATACGTGATAGAAAGTGACAGATATTAAGTGATATTACGTGATAGAAAGTGACAGATATTAAGTGATATTACGTGATAGAAAGTGACAGACATTAAGTGATATTACGTAAAGGAAAGTGACAGACATTAAGAGATATTACGTGATAGAAAGTGACAGACATTAAGTGATAATACGTGATAGAAAGTGACAGACATTAAGTGATAATACGTGATAGAAAGTGACAGACATTAAGTGATATTACGTGATAGAAAGTGACAGACATTAAGTGATATTACGTAAAGGAAAGTGACAGACATTAAGTGATATTACGTGATAGAAAGTGACAGACATTAAGTGATAATACGTGATAGAAAGTGACAGATATTAAGTGATATTACGTGATAGAAAGTGACAGACATTAAGTGATATTACGTGATAGAAAGTGACAGACATTAAGTGATATTATGTGATAGAAAGTGACAGACATTAAGTGATAATACGTGATAGAAAGTGACAGATATTAAGTGATATTACGTGATAGAAAGTGACAGACATTAAGTGATATACGTGATAGAAAGTGACAGACATTAAGTGATATTACGTAATAGAAAGTGACAGACATTAAGTGATATTACGTGATAGAAAGTGACAGACATTAAGTGATATTACGTGATAGAAAGTGACAGACATTAAGTGATAATACGTGAAAGAAAGTGACAGATATTAAGTGATATTACGTGATAGAATGTGACGGACATTAAGTGATATTACGTAATAGAAAGTGACAGATATTAAGTGATAATACGTGATAGAAAGTGACAGATATTAAGTGATATTACGTGATAGAAAGTGACAGACATTAAGTGATATTATGTGATAGAAAGTGACAGACATTAAGTGATAATACGTGATAGAAAGTGACAGATATTAAGTTATATTACGTGATAGAAAGTGACAGACATTAAGTGATATTATACTGATAGAAAAGTGACAGACATTAAGTGATATTACGTGATAGGAAAGTGACAGACATTAAGTGATATTACGTGATAGAAAGTGACAGATATTAAGTGATATTACGTGATAGAATGTGACGGACATTAAGTTATATTACGTAAAGGAAAGTGACAGACATTAAGTGATATTACGTGATAGAAAGTGACAGATATTAAGTGATATTACGTAAAGGAAAGTGACAGACATTAAGTGATATTACGTGATAGAAAGTGACAGACATTAAGTGATATTACGTGATAGAAAGTGACAGACATTAAGTGATAATAACGTGAAAGAAAGTGACAGATATTAAGTGATATTACGTGATAGAATGTGACAGGACATTAAGTGATATTACGTAATAGAAAGTGACAGATATTAAGTGATAATACGTGATAGAAAGTGACAGATATTAAGTGATATTACGTGATAGAAAGTGACAGACATTAAGTGATATTATGTGATAGAAAGTGACAGACATTAAGTGATAATACGTGATAGAAAGTGACAGATATTAAGTTATATTACGTGATAGAAAGTGACAGACATTAAGTGATATTACGTAAAGGAAAGTGACAGACATTAAGTGATATTACGTGATAGAAAGTGACAGACATTAAGTGATATTACGTGATAGAAAGTGACAGATATTAAGTGATATTACGTGATAGAATGTGACGGACATTAAGTTATATTACGTAAAGGAAAGTGACAGACATTAAGTGATAATATGTGATAGAAAGCGACAGACTTTAAGTGATAGATACGTGATAGAAAAGTGGACAGACATTAAGTGATAATTACGTGATAGAAAGTGACAGACATTAAGTGATAATACGTGAAAGAAAGTGACAGATATTAAGTGATATTACGTGATAGAAAGTGACGGACATTAAGTGATATTACGTATAGAAAGTGACAGATATTAAGTGATAATACGTGATAGAAAGTGACAGATATTAAGTGATATTACGTGATAGAAAGTGACAGACATTAAGTGATATTATGTGATAGAAAGTGACAGACATTAAGTGATAATACGTGATAGAAAGTGACAGACATTAAGTGATATACGTGATAGAAAGTGACAGACATAAGTGATATTACGTGATAGAAAGTGACTGACATTAAGTGATAATACGTGCAATAGAAAGTACAGATATTAAGTGATATTACGTGATAGAAAGTGACAGACATTAAGTGATATTACGTAATAGAAAGTGACAGATATTAAGTGATATTATGTGATAGAAAGTGACAGACATCGAGTGATAATATGTGATAGAAAGCGACAGACTTTAGGTTATAATACGTGATAGAAAATGACAGACATTAAGTGATATATTACGTGATAGAAAGTGACAGACATTAAGTGATAATACGTGAAAAGAAAGTGACAGATATTAAGTGATATTACGTGATAGAAAGTGGACGGACATTAAGTGATATTACGTAATAGAAAGTGACAGATATTAAGTGATAATATACGTGATAGAAAGTGACAGATATTAAGTGATATTACGTGATAGAAAGTGACAGACATTAAGTGATATTAATGTGATAGAAAGTGACAGACATTAAGTGATAATACGTGATAGAAAGTGACAGATATTAAGTGATATACGTGATAGAAAGTGACAGACATTAAGTGATATTACGTGATAGAAAGTGACGGACCATTAAGTGATATAGTGTAAAGGAAAGTGACAGACATTAAGTGATATTTACGTGATAGAAAGTGACAGACATTAAGTGATAATACGTGATAGAAAGTGACAGACAATTAAGTGATTATTACGTGATAGAAAGTGACAGATATTAAGTGATATTACGTGATAGAAAGTGACAGACATTAAGTGATATTACGTGAAAGAAGTGACAGACATTAAGTGATATTACGTGATAGAAAGTGACAGACATTAAGTGATAATACGTGATAGAAAGTGACAGACATTAAGTGATAATACGTGATAGAAAGTGACAGATATTAAGTGATATTACGTGATAGAAAGTGACAGACATTAAGTGATATTACGTAAAGGAAAGTGACAGACATTAAGTGATATTACGTGATACAGAAAGTGACAGACATTAAGTGATATACGTGATAGAAAGTGCAGACAGTGATATTTAAGTGATATTACGTGATAGAAGAAAGTGACAGACATTAAGTGATATTACGTGATAGAAAGTGACAGACATTAAGTGATATTACGTGATAGAAAGTGACAGACATTAAGTGATATTACGTGATAGAAAGTGACAGACATTAAGTGATATTACGTGATAGGAAAGTGACAGACATTAAGTGATATTACGTGATAGAAAGTGACAGACATTAAGTGATATTACGTAAAGGAAAGTGACAGACATTAAGTGATATTACGTGATAGAAAGTGACAGACATTAAGTGATATACGTGATAGAAAGTGACAGACATTAAGTGATATTACGTGAAAGAAAGTGACAGACATTAAGTGATATTACGTGATAGAATGTGACAGACATTAAGTGATATTACGTGATAGAAAGTGACAGACATTAAGTGATAATACGTGATAGAAAGTGACAGATATTAAGTGATATTACGTGATAGGAAAGTGACAGACATTAAGTGATATTATGTGATAGAAAGTGACAGACATTAAGTGATATTACGTGATAGAAAGTGACGATATTAAGTTATAATTACGTGATAGAAAGTGACAGACATTAAGTGATATTACGTGATAGAAAGTGACAGACATTAAGTGATATTACGTGATAGAAAAGTGACAGACATTAAGTGATAATACGTGATAGAAAGTGACAGATATTAAGTGATACTTTATTCGTGATAGAAAGTGACAGACATTAAGTGATATTACGTGAAAGGAAAGTGACAGACATTAAGTGATATTACGTGATAGAAAGTGACAGATATTAAGTGATAGAAATTACGATATTAAAGGAAAGTGACAGACATTAAGTGATATTACGTGATAGAAAGTGACAGACATTAAGTGATATTACGTGATAGAAAGTGACAGACACATTAAGTGATAATACGTGAAAGAAAGTGACAGATATTAAGTGATATTACGTGATAGAATGTGACGGACATTAAGTGATATTACGTAATAGAAAGTGACAGATATTAAGTGATAATACGTGATAGAAAGTGACAGATATTAAGTGAAGTGATATTACGTGATAGAAAGTGACAGGACATTAAGTGATATTATGTGATAGAAAGTGACAGACATTAAGTGATAATACGTGATAGAAAGTGACAGATATTAAGTTATATTACGTGATAGAAAGTGACAGACATTAAGTGATATTACGTAAAGGAAAGTGACAGACATTAAGTGATATTACGTGATAGAAAGTGACAGACATTAAGTGATAATACGTGATAGAAAGTGACAGATATTAAGTGATATTACGTGATAGAATGTGACGGACATTAAGTTATATTACGTAAAGGAAAGTGACAGACATTAAGTATAATTTACGTGATAGAAAGTGACAAGATATTAAAGTGATATTACGTGATAGAAAGTGACAGACATTAAGTGATATTACGTAAAGGAAAGTGACAGACATTAAGTGATATTACGTGATAGAAAGTGACAGACATAAAGTGATAAATACGTGATAGAAAAGGACAGATATTAAGTGTAATTACGTGATAGAAAGTGACAGACATTAAGTGATATTACGTCAAGGAAAGTGACAGACATTAAGTGGATATACGTGATAGAAAGTGACAGACATTAAGTGATAATACGTGATAGAAAGTGACAGATATTAAGTGATATTACGTGATAGAAAAGTGACAGGACATAAGTGATATTATGTGATAGAAAGTGACAGAC
Source organism: Coregonus suidteri (assembly GCA_036851935.1). Lineage (NCBI taxonomy): Eukaryota > Metazoa > Chordata > Actinopteri > Salmoniformes > Salmonidae > Coregonus > Coregonus suidteri. Next base: position 76,288,023 of record CM072221.1, read on the forward strand.
ATTAAGTGATAATTACGTGATAGAAAGTGAACAGATTAATTTGTGTAGAAGTGATATACGTGATAGAATAGAAAGTGACAGACCACATAAGTGATATTACGTGATAGACAGAAAGTGAACAGGACATTAAGTGATATACGTGAAGAAAGTTACAGATATTAAGTGGGATTATTACGTGATAGAATGTGACGGACATTAAGTGATATTACGTAATAGAAAGTGACAGATATTAAGTGATATTATGTGATAGAAAGTGAACAGGGACACGATGATAATATGTGATAGGAAAGCGACAGACCCTTTAGGTTATAATACGTGATTAGAGAAAATGACAGACATTAAGTGATATTACGTGATAGAAAGTGACAGACATTTAAGTGATAATACGTGAAAGAAAGTGACAGATATTAAAGTGATATTACGTGATAGAATGTGAAGGGACAGAACATAAAGTGATATTACGTGTAAAATAGAAAGTGACAGATATTAAGTGATAATACGTGATAGAAAGTGACAGATATTAAGTGATATTACGTGATAGAAAGTGACAGACATTAAGTGATATTATACTATGTGATAGAAAGTGACAGACTTGAAGTACGTGATATTACGTGATAGAAAGTGTACAGACATTAAGTGATATTACGTGATAGAAAAAAGTGACAGACATTAAGTGATATTACGTGATAGAAAGTGACAGACATTAAGTTATAATACGTGAAAGAAAGTTACAGATATTAAGTGATATTACGTGATAGAATGTGACGGACATTAAGTGATATTACGTAATAGAAAGTGACAGACATTAAGTGATATTACGTGATAGAAAGTGACAGACATCGAGTGATAATATGTGATAGAAAGCGACAGACATTTAGTGATAATACGTGGATAGAAAATGACAGACATAAGTTGATAATACGTGATAGAAGTGGACAGACATTCAAAGTGATATTAACGTGAAAGAAAGTGACAGATATTAAGTGATATTACGTGATAGAATGTGACAGACATTAAGTGATATTACGTGATAGAAAGTGACAGATATTAAGTGATAATACGTTGATAGAAAGTGACAGACATTAAGTGATATTACGTGATAGAAGTGACAGACATTAAGTGATATTATGTGATAGAAAGTGACAGACATTAAGTGATAATACGTGATAGAAAGTGACAGATATTAAGTGATATTACGTGATAGAAAGTGACAGACATTAAGTGATATTACGTGATAGAAAGTGACAGACATTAAGTGATATTACGTGAAAGGAATGGGACAGACATTAAGTGGATATTACGTGATAGAAAGTGACAGACATTAAGTGATAATACGTGATAGAAAGTGACAGATATTTAGTGATATTACGTGATAGAAAGTGATGACAGATATTAAGTGGATATTTACGTGATAGAAAGTGACAGACATTAAAGTGATATTACGTAAAGAGAAAGTGACAGACATTAAGTAGATATTACGTGATAGAAAAGGACAGACATTAAGTGATAATACGTGATAGAAAGTGACAGACAATTAAGTGATAATACGTGATAGAAAGTGACAGATATTAAGTTATTTACGTGATAGAAAGTGACAGACATTAAGTGAATATTACGTAAGGAAAGTGACAGGACATTAAGTGATATTACGTGACAGAAAGTGACAGACATTAAGTGATATACGTGATAGAAAGTGACAGATATTAAGTGATATTACGTGATAGAAAGTGACAGACATTAAGTGATATACGTGATAGAAAGTGACAGACATTAAGTGATATTGTGTGAATAGAAATGTGACAGACATTAAGACATTAAGTGATATTACGTGATAGAAAGTGACAGATATTAAGTGATATTACGTGAAGAAAGTGACAATGAAATACTGGAAAAGAACATTGAAGTGATATTACGTGATAGAAAGTGACAGACATTAAGTGATATACGTAAAGGAAAGTGACAGACATTAAGTGATATTACGTGATAGAAAGTGACAGACATTAAGGATAATTACGTGATAGAAAGTGGACAGACATTAAGTGATATACGTGAAAGAAAGTGACAGGATATTAAGTGATATTACGTGATAGAATGTGACGGACATTAAGTGATATTACGTAGAAAGAAAGTGACAGATATTAAGTGATAATACGTGATAGAAAAAGTGACAGATATTAAGTGATATTAGTGATATTCCCCCTAAAGTGACAGACATTAAGTGATATTATGTGATCGTTAGAAAGTGACAGACATATTAAGTGATAATACGTGATAGAAAGTGACAGATATTAAGTGATATTACGTGATAGAAAGTGACAGACATTAAGTGATATTACGTAAAGGAAAGTGACAGACATTAAGGGATATTACGTGATAGAAAGGTGACAGACATTAAGTGATAATACGTGATAGGAAAGTGACAGACATTAAGTGATATTACGTGATAGAAGTGACGGACATTAGTTTATATTACGTAAAGGAAGAAAGTGACAGACATTAAGTGATATAAAATGATAGAAAGTGAAAGATATTAAGGATATTACGTAAAGGAAAGTGACAGACATTAAGTGATATTACGTGATAGAAAGTGACAGGGACATTAAGTGATATTACGTGATAGAAAGTGACAGACATAAGTTGATAAGTGAAAAGAAAGTGACAGATATTATAAGTGATATTACGTGATAGAATGTGACGGGGACATTAAGTGATATTACGTAAATAGAAAGTGACAGATTATTAAGTGATAATACGTGATAGAAAGTGTGACAGATATGAAGTGATATTACGTGCTTAGATAAAGTGACAGACATTACAGTGATAATTATGTGATAGAAAGTGACAGATATTAAGTGATGATTACGTGATAGAAAGTGACAGATATTAAGTTAGATTACGTAAAGAAAAAGTGACCAGACATTAAGTGATATTACGTAAAGGAAATGACAGACAATAGTGATATTACGGTGATAGAAAGTGACAGACATTAAGTTGTAATTACGTGAAAGGAAAGTGACAGACATTAAAGTGATATTACGTGATAGAAGTGACAGACATTAAGCGATATTACGTGATAGAAAGTGACAGATATTACGTGATAATACGTGATATAGAAAGTGATAAGGATAATTAAGTGATATTACGTGATAGAAAGTGACAGGACATAAGTGATATTATGTGATAGAAAAGAGGTGGACAGACATTAAAGTGATAATACGTGATAGAAAGTGACGATATTAGTTTATATTAAGTGATAGAAAGTGACAGACATTAAGTGATATTACGTAAAGGAAAGTGACAGACATTAAGGATATTACGTGATAGAAAGATGACAGACATTAAGTGAGAATACGTGTTATAGGAAAGTGACAGGATATTAAGTGATATTACGTGATAGAAAGTGGGAGACATTAAAGTTATATTACGTGAAAGGAAAGCGACAGACATTAAGTGATAATTACGTGATAGAAAGTGACAGGATATTAAGTGATATACGAAAAGAAAGTGACAGACATTAAGTGATATTACGTGATAGGAAAGACAGACATTAAGTGATATTACGTGATAGAAAGTGACAGACATAAGTGATAATACGTGAAAGAAAGTACGACAGATATCTAAGTGATATTTACGTGATAGAATGTGACGGGACATTAAGGTGATAATTACGTAATAGAAAGTGGACAGATATTAAGTGATTAATACGTGATTAGAAAGTGACAGATATAAGTGCAATTACGTGATAGAAAGTGACAGACATTAAGTGATATTATGTGATAGAAGTTGACAGACATAAGTGGATAATACGTGATAGAAAGTGACAGATATTAAGTATATTACGTGATAGAAAGTGACAGACATTAAAGTATATTACGTAAAGGGAAAGTGACAGACATTAAGTGATAATTACGTGATAGAAAGTGACAGACATTAAGTGATAATACGTGATAGAAAGTGACAGATATTAAGTGATATGTATGTGATAGAATGTGACAGACATTAAGTTATATTACGTATAGGAAAAGTGACAGACATTAAGTGATATTACGTGATAGAAAGTGACAGACATTAAGTGATATTACGTGTGATAGAAAGTGACAGACATTAAGTGATATTACGTCAAAGGAAAGTGACAGACATTAAGTGATATTACGTGATAGAAAGTGACAGACATTAAGTGATAATTACGTGATAGAAAGTGACAGACATTAAGTGATATTACGTGATAGAAAGTGACAGACATTAACGTGATAGGAACTGTCAACAGATCAAATGGACAGTGGAGACATTAAGTGATATTACGTGATAGAAAGTGACAGACATTAAGTGATAATACGTGATAGAAAGTGACAGATATTAAGTGATATTACGTGATAGAAAAGTGACAGACATTAAGTGATATTATGTGATAGAAAGTGGACGACATTAAGTGGATATTACTTGATAGAAGTGTGACAGACTATTAAGTGATATTACTGTGAGTAGAAAGTGACCAGACATTAAAGTGATATTACGTGATAGAAAGTGACAGACATTAAGTGATAATACGTGAAAGAAAGTTACAGATATTAAGTGATATTACGTGATAGAAAGTGACAGACATTTAAGTGATATTAGTAATAGAAAAGTGACAGATATTAAGTGGATATTATGTGATAGAAAGTGACAGACATCGAGTGATAATACGTAGATAGAAAGCGACAGTACTTTTTAGGTTATAATAGTGAATAGAAAATGACAGACATTAAGTGATATTACGTGATAGAAAAGTGACAGGACATTAAGTGATATTACGTGATAAAGTGAAAGTGACAGACATTAAGTGATATTACGTGATAGAATGTGACAGACATTAAGTGATATACGTAATAGAAAGGTGACAGATATTAAGTGATTTACGTGATAGAAAGTGACAGACATTAAGTGATATTACGTGGTGATAGAAAGTGACAGGACATTTAAGTGATATTTATGTGATAGAAACTGACAGACATTAAGTGAATCATACGTGATAGAAAGTGACAGAATTAAGTGATATTACGTGATAGAAAGTGACAGACATTAAGTGGATATACGTTGATAGAAAGTGACAGACACATTAAGTGATATACGTGAATAGAAAGTGACAGAATATTAAGTGCTATTATACGTGATAGAATGTGACGGACTATAAGTGATATTACGTAATAGAAAGTGACAGATATTAAGTGATTTATGTGATAGAAAGTGACAGACATCGAGTGATAATATGTGATAGAAAGCCGACAGACTTTAAGTGATAATACGTGATAGAAAATGGACAGACATTAAGTGATATTACGTGATAGAAAAGTGACAGACATTAAGTGATAATACGTGAAAGAAAGTGACAGATATTAAGTGATATTACGTGATAGAATGTGACGACTTAAATTGAGTTTATTACGTAATAGAAAGTGACAGATATTAAAAGTGATAATACGTGAAGTGAAAGTGACATTTAGATATTACGTGATATTACGTGATAGAAAGTACGGACAGACATGAGAAAAGTGATATTATGTATATAGAAAAGTGACAGACATTAAGTGATAATACGTGATAGAAAGTGACAGATATTAAGTGATATTACGTGATAGAAAGTGACAGACATTAAGTGATATTACGTAATAGAAATGTGACAGACATTAAGTGATATTATGTAAAGGAAAGTGACAGACATTAAGTGATATTACGTGATAGAAAGTGGACAGACATAAAGTGATAATACGTGATAGAAAGTGACAGATATTAGGTGATATTTACGTGATAGAAAGTGACAGACATTAGTAGTGATATTACGTGATAGAAAGGGACAGACATTAAGTGATATTACGTAAAGGAAAGTGACAGACATTAAGAGATATTTACGTGATAGAAAGTGACAGACATTAAGTGATAATACGTAGATAGAAAGTGACAAGACATAAGTGATAAATAGTGATAGAAAGTGACAGACATTAAGTGATATACGTGATAGAAAGTGACAGACATTAATGTGATATTATGTGATAGAAAGTGACAGACATTGATGGATAATACGTGATGCAAAAGTGACAGACATTAAGTGATATTACGTGATTAGAAAGTGACAGACATTAAGTTGATATTACGGTGATAGAAAGTGACAGGACATTAAGTGATTAATACGTTGAAGGAGTAGTGACAGATATTAAGTGATATTACGTGATAGAATGTTTTACGGACAGTTAAGTGATATTACGTAATAGAAAGTGACAGATATTAAGTGATATTATGTGATAGAAAGTGACAGACATCGAGTGATTATTACTGTGATAGAAAGCGACAGACTTTAGGATAGAATACGTGATAGAAAATGACAGACATAAGTGCTATACGTTAGAGAATAGAAAGTGACAGACAGTAAGTGATAATACGTGATAGAAAGTGACAGACATTAGTGATAATTACGTGATAGAATGTGACGCGTCCTAAGTGAAGATTACGAAGTGAAAGATTAAGTGATAATACGTGATAGAGAAAGTGACAGATATTAAGTGATATTTACGTGATAGAAAAGTGACAGACATTAAGTGATATTATGTGATAGAAAGTGACAGACATTAAGTGATATTACGTGATAGAAAGTGACAGACATTAAGGGATATTACGTGATAGAAAAGTGACAGGACATTAAGTGATATTACGTGATAGAAAGTGACAAGACATTAAAGTGATATTATGTGATAGAAAGGGGACAGACAGCTATTACTGAGTGATAGTACGTGATAGAAAGTGACAGACACTTAGTTAATGTAATAATAGTGATAGAAAAGTGACATTCAATTATTAGTTGCTAGTGGTTACGTGATAGAAAGTGACAGATATTACGTGATGCTAAATGGATTACGTGATAGAAAGTGACAGACATTAAGTGGATATTACGTAATAGAAAGTGACACTAACATTGAGTGATATTTACGTGATAGAAAGTGACAGACATTAAGTGATAATACGTGATAGAAAGTGACAGACATTAAGTGATAATTAAACGTGATAGAAGTGACAGACATTAAGTGATATTCGGTGATAGAAAAGTGTACAGACATTAAGTGATATTACGTAAACAAAGTGACAGACATTAAGTGATATTACGTGATAGAAAGTGACAGACATTAAGTGATAAAACGTGATAGAAAGTGACAGATATTAAGTGATATTACGTGATAGAAAGTGACTAGACATTAAGTGATATTACGTTGATAGAAAGTGTGACAGACATTAAGTGATATTATGTGATAGAAAGTGACAGACATTAAAGTGATAATAAGTGATAGAAAGTGACAGATATTAAGTGATATTAAGTGATAGAAAGTGACAGAGGACCGTTAAGTGATATTACGTGATAGAAAGTGACAGACAATAAGTGATATTTACGTATAGAAAGTGACAGACATTAAGTGATATTATACGTGATAGAAAGTGGACAGGACATTAAGTGATATTAGTGATAGAAAGTGACAGACATTAAGTGATAATACGTGATAGAAAGTGACAGATATTAGGTGATATTACGTGATAGAATGTGGTGACAGACATTAAGTGAATATTATACGTGATCGAAAGTGACAGATATTAAGTGATATTACGTGATAGAAAGTGACAGACATTAAGTTGATATTATTACGTGATAGAAAGTGACAGACATTAAGTGATATTACGTGATAGAAAGTGACCAGACCATTAATAACGTGATTAGAAAGTGGACAGTGATAAGGAAAGTGAAAGTGACAGAAATTAAGTGATATTACGTGATAGAAATAGAAAGTGACAAGTGACATAAGTGTGATATTACGTAATACGGGAGAAGTGACAGCCATTAGGTTATATTACGAAAGTGATAGAAAAGTGACAGACAGTAAGTGATAATTAAGTGATAGAAAAGTGACAGACATTAAGTGATATTACGTGATAGAAAGTGACAGGACATTAAGTGATAATACGTGATGAAACGTGACAGAAAGTGGACACTATGTGAAAGGAATATTACAGTGATAGAAAGTGACAGAATTGAAGAGAAGTGATATTACGTAAAGAAAAGTGACAGCATATAAGTTGATATTATGTGATTAGAAAGTGACAGATATTTAGTGATATTACGATGAAAGTGACGGGGGACATTAAGTGATATTACGTGATATAGAAGTGACAGACATTAAGTGATTATACGTGAAAGAATTAAAGTGACGAGATATTAAGTGATATTAGTGATGATAGAAAGGAACAGACATTACATAGTGATATTACGTGGATAGAAAGTGACAGACATTTAGTGATATTACGTGATAGAAAAGTGACAGATATTAAGTGATATTACGTGATAGAATGTGAACAGACATTGAGTGATATTACGTGATTTAAAAGTGACAGACATTAAGGAGTGATATTACGTGATAGAAAGTGACAGATAATTAAGGTTGATATACGTGATAGAAAGTGTGACAGACATTAAGTGATATTACGGATAGAAAGTGAACAGGACATTAAGTGATATACGTGGATAGAAAGTGACAGACATTAAAGTGATATAATACGTGATAGAAAGTGACATATATTAAGTGATATTACGTGACCCGTGATAGAAAGTGACAGACATTTAAAGTGATATTACAGTGAAGGAAAGTGACAGACATTAAGTGTATATTACGTGATAGAAAGTGACAGACATTAAAGTGATATTACGTGCATAGAAAGTGACAGACATTAGTGATATTACGTGATAGAAAGTGACAGACATTAAGTGATAGGTAATGTGATAGAAAGTGACAGACATTAAGTGATAATACGTGATAGAAAGTGACAGACATTGAGTGATATTACGTGATAGAAAGTGACAGACATTAAGTGATATTAACGTGATAGAAAGTGACAGACAGAAAGTGGATAATACGTGATAGAAAGTTACAGACATTGAGTGATATTACGTGATAAAGTGACAGACATTTAAGTGATTATTACGTGAATAGAAAGTGGACAGACGATTAAGTGATATTAGTGATAGAAAGTGACAGACATAAGTGATATACGTGATAGAAAGTGACAGACTTAAGGGATAATACGTTGAAATAGAAGTGACAGACATTAAGTGATATTACGTGATAGAAAGTGACAGACATTAAGTGATAATACGTGAAAGAAAGTTAACAGATATTGAGTGATATTACGTGTGTTAGAATGTGACAGACATTAGGTGATATTACGTAATAGAAAGTGACAGACATTAAGTGAATATACGTGATAGAAAGTGACAGACATTAAGTGATATTACGTGATAGAAAGTGGACAGACATTAGTGGATATTACGTGATAGAAAAGTGACAGACATTAAGTGATATTACGTGATAAGAAAGTGACAGACACTTTAAGTGATATTACGTGATAGAAGTGACAGACATTAAGTGATATTACGTGTGTAGAAAGGACAGACATTAAGTGATATTGACGTGAATAGAAAGTGACAGACATTAAGTGATATACGTGTTAAAAGTGACATTAGTGATATTACGTATAGACAGTGACCGATATTAAGTATATTACAGTGATAGAAAGTGACAGACATTAAGTGATATGACGTGAAGTGAGAAGTGACAGACATTAAGTGATAGAATACGACAGACATAAGTGCTATTACGTGACAGAACAGTGAACAGACCTAAGGAGTGATATTACGTGATCAGAAAGTGACAGACATTAAGTGATATTACGTGATAGAAAGTGACAGACATTAAGTGATAAATACGTGATAGAAAACGTTTGAAAGACATTAAGTGATATTACGTGATAGAAATTGACAGACATCTTGAAGTGATATTAGTGATAGAAAGTGACAGACATTAAGTGATATTATGTGATAGAAAGTGACAGACATTGAGTGATATACGTGATAGAAAGGACAGACACAGTGATATTACTTGATAGAAAGTGACAGACATTAATGTGATGTAGAAAGTGACAGGACCATTAAGTGATATACGTGAAAGAAAGTGACAGACATTAAGTGATAATTACGTGATAGAAAGTGTGACAGACATTAAGTGATATTACGTGATAGAAAGTTGACAGACATTAAGTGATATTAGTCTAATAGAAAGTGACAGACATTAAGTGTGATATTACGTTGGAATACAAAGTGAAGACATTAAGTGGATATTACGTGATAGCAAAGTGACAGACATTAAGTTGATATTACGTGATAGGAAAGTGACAGACATTGAAGTGATATTACGTGATAGAAAGTTGACGACATTAGTGATATACGTGATAGAAGTTGGGACAGACATTAAGTGATATTACGTAATAGAAAGTGACAGACATTAAGTGAATTATGTGATAGAAAGGGAAAGTGACAGACATGAGTGATATTATGTGATAGAAAGTGACAGACATTAAGGTGATATTTTTTACGTGATAGAAAGTGACAGAACATTAGGTGATAATTACGTGATAGAAAGTGACAGACATTAAAGTGATATTACGTGATAGAAAGTGACAGACATTAGTGATGATTACGTGATAGAAAGTGACAGACATTAGTGATATTACGTAATAGAAAGTGACAGACATTAAGTGATATACAATGATAGAAAGTGACAGACATTGAGTGATATTACGTGATAGAAGTGACAGACATTAAGTGATATTACGTGATAGAAAGTGACAGAGACATTAATGATATTACGTGATAGAAAGTGACAGACATTCAAGTGATATTACGTGATAGAAAGTGGACAGACATTAAGTGATATATACGTGATAGAAAAGTGACAGACATTAAGTGCTATTACGTGATAGAAAGTGACAGACATTAAGTGATATTACGTGATACAAAGTGACAGACATTAAGTGATAATATGTGATAGAAAGTGACAGACATTAAGTGATAATACTGTGATTAGAAAAGTGACAGTGATATTACATGAGAGTGATATTTACGTATTATGTGATAGAAGTGACAGACATTAAGTGATATTACGTGATAGAAAGTGACAGACATTAAGTGATAATATGTGTTACAAAGTGACAGACATTAAGTGATATTATGTGATAGAAAGTGACAGACATTAAGTGATATTACGTGATAGAAAGTGACAGACATTAAGTGATATTACGTGATAGAAAGTGACAGACATTAAGTGATATTACGTGTTAGAAGTGACAGACATTAAGTGATATTCAATGTGATAGAAAGTGACAGACCATTAAGTGATATTACGTGATAGAAAGTGACAGACATTAAGTGATATTACGTGATAGAAAGTGACAGACATTAAGTGATATTACGTATGAAAAGTGACAGACATTAAGTGATAATTATGTAATAGAAAGTGACAGACATTAAGTGGATATTACGTGATAGGAAAGTGACAGGACATTAAGTGATATTACGTGATAGGAAAGTGACAGACATTAAGTGATATTACGTGATAGAAAGTGACAGACATTAAGTGATATTACGTGATAGAAAGTGACAGACATTAAGTGATATTTACGTGATAGAAGTGACAGACATTAAGTGATTTATTTCATGATAGTAAAGTTGACAGACATTAGTGCTTATTACGTGATAGAAAGTGACAGACATTAAGTGATATATGTGTTATAGAAGTGACAGACATTAAGTGATATTACGTGATAGAAAGTGACAAGACATTAAGTGATATTACATGATAAAGAGGACAGACATTAAGTGATATTACGTGATTGACAAACGTGACAGACATTAAGTTATATTTATGAAATTAGATACAAAGTGACAGACATTAAGTGATATTACCGTAATAGAAATGTGACAGACATTAAGTGATATTACGTGATAGAAAGTGACAGACATTAAGGTATATTACGTGATAAAAGTGACAGATATTAAGTAATATTAAAAGATAGAAGTTGACAGACATTAAGTGATATTATGTGATAGAAAATTGACAGACATTAAGTGATATTACGTGATAGAAAGTGACAGACATATAGTTATATTACGTGATAGAAAGTGACAGATATTAAGTGATATTACGTGGATAGAAGTGACAGACATTAACGTGATATTACAGTGATAGAAAGTGACAGACATTACGTTATATTACGTGATAGAAAGTGACAGACAATTAAGTGATATTACGTGTTAGAAAGTGACAGACATTAAGTGTATATTCAATGATAGAAAGTGACAGACATTAAGTGATATTCGTGATAGAAAGCGAACAGACATTAGGTTATGATACATAATACGTGATAGTAGAATGTGACAGACATTAAGTGATATTACGTGTATTAGAAGTGACAGACATTAAATGATATTAGTGATAGAAAATGACAGACATTGAGTGATAATACGTGATAGAAAGTGACGGACATTAAGTGATATATACGTGATAGAAAGTGACAGAACATTAAGTGATACTTCGATGATAGAAAGTGACAGACATTAAGTGATATTACTTGATGAAAGTGACAGACATTAAGTGATATTACGTGATAGAAGTGACAGACATTAGGTGATATTACGTGATAGAAAGTGACAGACATTAAGTGATAATACGTTGATAGAAGTGGACAGACATTTAGTGATATTACGTGATAGAAGTGACAGACATTAAGTGAATTATGATAGAAAGTGACAGACATTAAGTGATATTACAGTGATAGAAAGTGACAGACATTGAGTGATATTACGTGATAGAAAGTGACAGACATTAAGTGATATTATTGTGATAGAAAAGTGACAGACATTAAGTGAATTAAGATGATAGACAACATTATGAAAGAAAGTGACAGACATTGAGTGATATATACGTGATAGAAAGTGACAGACATAAGTGATATTACGTGTTAGAAGTGACAGACATTAAGTGATATTCAATGATAGAAAGTGACAGACATTGAGTGATATTACGTGATAGAATGTGACAGGACATTAAGTTTATTACGTGATAGAAATTGACATAGACATTAAGTGATATTATGTCATGAGAAAGTGACAGACATTAAAGTGATATTACGTGATACAAAGTGACAGACATTAAGTGATATTATGTGTATAGAAAGTGACAGACATTCAAGTGATTAACGTGATAGGAAAGTGACAGACATTTAAGTGATATTACGTGATAGAAAGTGACCAGACATTAAGTTGTATATTACGTGATAGAAAGTGACATACATTAAGTGATATTATGTCAAAGAAGTGACAGACATTGAGTGATATTACGTGATACGAAAGTGACAGACATTAAGTGATATTACGTGATAGAAGTTGACAGACATTAAGTGATATATTACTGATAGAAAGTGACAGACAGTAAGTGATATTACGTGATAGCAAAGTTGACAGACATTAAGTGATATTACGTTGATAGAAGTGACAGACATTAAGTGATATTACGTAATAGAAATGTGACAGACATAAGTGATATTACGTGATAGAAAGTGACAGACATTGAGTGATAATACGTGATAGAAAGTGACAGATATTACGTGTGATATTACGTGATAGAGAGTGACAGACATTGAGTGATATTACGTGAATAGAAAGTGACAGACATTAGTGATATTACGTGATAGAAAGTGACAGACATTATCAGTGATATTACATATAGAAAGTGACAGACATAAGTGATATATACGTGATAGAAAGTGACAGACATTAAGAGATATTACGTGATAGAAAGTGACAGACATTAAGTGATATTACGTGATGAAAGTGACAGACATTTAAGTGATATTACGTGATATAGAAAGTGACAGACATTAAGTGATATTACGTGATAGAAAGTGACAGACATTAAGTGATATTACGTGATAGGAAAGTGACAGACATTAAGTGATATTATGTGATAGAAAGTGACAGACATTAAGTTATATTACGTAATAGAAAGTGACAGACATTAAGTGATATTACGTCAAATAGAAGTGACAGACATTAAGTGATATTACGTGATAGAAAGTGACAGACATTAAGTGATATTACGTGATAGAAAGTGACAGACATTGAGTGCTATTACGTGATAGAGAGTGAACAGACATTAGGTGATATTACGTAATAGAAAGTGACAGACATTAAGTGATATTACGTGATAGAAGGTGACAGACATTTAAGTGATATTATGTAATAGAAAAGTGACAGACATTGAGTGAATTACGTGATAGAAAGTGACAGACATTTAAGTGATATTACGCGTGATATCAAAGTGACAGACATTAAGTGATGTTACGTGATAGAAAGTGACAGACATTAAGTGATATTATGTGAGTAGAAAGTTGACAGACATTAAGTGATATTACATGATTAGAAAGTGACAGACATTTAAAGTGATATTACGTGATAGAAAGTGACAGACATTAAGTGATATTACGTGATAATAGAAAGTGACAGACATTAAGTGATATTACGTGATAGAAAGTGACAGACATTTAGTGATATTACGTGATAGAAAGTGACATACATTAAGTGATATGACGTGATAGAAGTGACAGACATTGAGTGATATTACGTGATAGAAAGTGACAGACATTAAGTGATATTACGTGATAGAAAGTGACAGACATTGAAGTGATATTAATACATGATAGAAAGTGACAGACATTTAGTGATAATACGTGATAGAAAGTGACGACATTAAGTGATATTACGTCAATAGAAGTGACAGGACATTTAAGTGATATTACGTGATAGAAAGTGACAGACATTAAGTGAATATTACGTGATAGAAAGTGACAGACATTTAGTGATATTACGTGATAGAAAGTGACAGACATTAAGTGATATTACGTGATAGAAAGGTGACAGACATTAAGTGATATTACGTTGATAGAAAGTGACAGACATTAAGTGATATTATGTGATAGAAAGTGACAGACAATTAAGTTACATGTTGAAGTGACGACATTACGATTGATAAGAAAGAACGACATTAAGTGATATTACGTGATAGAAGGGGACAGGACATTAAGTGATATTACGTGATAGAAAGTGACAGACATTAAGTGATATTACGTGATAGAACGTGACAGACATTAAGTGATGATATTACGTGATAGAAGTGACAGACATTCAAGTGATATTACGTGATAGAAAGTGACAGACATTAAGTGATATTACGTGATAGAAAGTGACAGACATTAAGTGATATTACGTGATAGAAAGTGACAGACATTAAGTGATATTACGTAATAGAAAGTGACAGACATAAGTGATATTAGTGATAGAAAGTGAACATACAATTACGTGATATTACGTAATAGAATGGACATTAAGTGATATTACGTAATAGAAAATGACAGACATTAAGTGATAATTACGTGATAGAAAGTGACAGAACATCGGGAGTGATAATACGTGACGTGTGAAAAGTGACAGACATTAAAGTGATATTACGTGATAGAAAGTGACAGACATTAAGTGATATTACGTGATAGAAAGTGACAGACATTAAGTGATAATTACGTGATAGAAAGTGACAGACATTTAGTGATATTACCAAATAGAAAGTGACAGATATTAGTGATGATATTACGTGATAGAAAGTGACAGACAATTAAGTGATATTACGTACGTGATAGAAAGTGACAGACATTAAGTGATAATTACGTGATAGAAAGTGACAGACATTAAGTGATATTACGTGATAGCAAAGTGACAGACATTAAGTGATATGTCGTGATAGAAAGTGACAGACATTAAGTGATATTACGTGATAGAAAGTGACAGACATTAAGTGATATTACGTGATAGAAAGTGGACAGACATTAAGTGATATTACGTGATAGAAAGTGACAGACATTAAGTGATATTACGTGATAGAAAGTAGGACAGACTTAAGTGATATTACGTGAAAGAAATGACAGACATTGAGTGATATTACGTGATAGAAAAGTGACAGACATTAAGTGATATTACGTGATAGAAAGTGACAGACATTAAGTGATATTCCGTGATAGAAAGTTGACAGACATTGAGTGATATTACGTGATAGAAAGTGACAGACATTAAGTGATATTACGTGATAGAAATTGACAGACATTTAAGTGATATTACGTCAAAGAAAGTGACAGACATTAAGTGATATTACGTGATAGAAAGTGACAGACATTAAGTTGATATTACGTGATAGAAAGTGACAGACAATTAAGTGATATACATGAGTGATATTACGTGATAGAAAGTGGGACAGACATTAAGTGATATTTACGTGATAGAAATTGACAGACTTAAGTGATATTACGTGATAGAAAATTGACAGACATTAAGTGATATATACGTGACAGAAAGTGACAGACATTAAGTGATATTACGTGATAGAACAGTGACAGACATTAAGTGATATTACGTGATAGAAGTGACAGACATTAAGTGATATTCGTGATAGAAAGTGACAGACATTAATTGATATTACGTGATACAAAGTGAACAGACATAAGTGATAATACGTGATAGGAAAGTGACAGACATTAAGTGAATTACGTGATAGAAGTGACAGACATTAAGTGATATTTACGTGATAGAAAGTGACAGACATTGAGTGATATTACTTGATAGAAAAGTGACAGACATTAAGTGATATTACGTGATAGAAAGTGACAGACATTAAGTGATATTACGTGATAGAAAGTGACAGACCATTAAGTGATATTATGTCATAAGAAAGTGACAGACATTAAGTGATATTACGTGATAGAAAGTGACAGACATTAAGTGATATTACGTGATAGAAAGTGACACGACATTAAGTGATATTACGTGATAGAAAAGTGACAGACATTAAGTGATATTACTGATAGAAAGTGACAGACATTAAGTGATATTACGTGATAGAAAGTGACAGACATTAAGTGATAATTACGTGATAGAAAGTGACAGACGATTAAGTGATATTACGTGATAGAAAGTGACAGACATTAAGTGATATTACATGATAGAAAGTGACAGACATTAAGTTGATATTACGTGATAGAAAGTGACGACATTGATAAGTGATATTACGTTGATAGAAAGTGACAGACATTAAAGTGATATTAGTGATAGAATGTGACAGACATTAAGTGATATTACGTGATAGAAAGTGACAGACATTAAGTGATATTACGTGATAGAAATGTGACAGACATTAAGTGATATACGTGATACAAAGTGACAGACATTAAGTGATATTACGTGATAGAAAGTGACAGACATTAAGTGATATTACGTGATAGAAAGTGACAGACATTAAGTGCATATTACGTGATAGAAAGTGACAGACATTAAGTGATATTACGTGATAGAAGTGTGACAGTGACATATTAAGTGATATTACATTAAGTGGAGAAAGTGGACAAGTGACAGACATTAAGTGATTAATTCATGATAGAAGTTACAGACATTAAGTGATATTACGTGATAGACAAAGTGACAGACATTAAGTGATGTTACGTGATACAAAGTGAAAGTGACAGACATTAAGTGATATTACGTGATAGAAAAGTGACAGACATTGAGTGATATTACAGTGATGATGACAGAAAGTGACGTGATAGACATACGAGAGTGAGTATATATGATAGAAAGTGACAGACATTAATGATATTACGTGATAGAAGTGACAGACATTTTAAGTGATATTACGTGATAGAAAGTGACAGACATTAAGTGATATTACGTGATAGAAAGTGACAGACATTAAGTGATATTACGTGAAGAGTGACAGACATTAAGTGATATTACGTGATAGAAAAGTGACAGACATTAAGTGATATTACGTGATAGAAATTACAGACCATAAGTGATATTACGTGAGTAGAAAGTGACAGACATTAGTGATATTACGTGATAGAAGTTGACAGACATTAAGTGATATTACGTGATAGAAGTGACAGACATTAAGTGATATTACGTGATAGAAAGTGACAAGACATTAAGGTTGATATTACGTGAATAGAAAGTGACAGACATTAAGTGATATTACGTGTAGAAAGTGACAGACATTAAGTGATATACGTGATGAGAAGTGGGACAGACATTAGTGATATTACGTGATAGAAATGACAGACATTAAGTTATATTACGTGATAGAAGTGACAGACATTAAGTGATATTTACGTGATAGAAGTGACAGACATTTAGACTGATATTAAGTGATAGAGTGATATTAAGTGATATTAGGAGTACCAAAGTGACAGACACATTAGTGATATTACGTGATAGAAATGTGACAGACATTAGGTGATATTACTGATAGAAAAGTGACAGACATTAAGTGATATTAACGTGATAGGGGGGTGACGGGACATTAAGTGATATTACGTGATAGAAAGTGACAGACATTAATTGATAATACGTGATAGAAAGTGACAGACATTAAGCGTATATTACGTGATAGAAAGTGACAGACATTAGTGATATTACGTGATAGAAGTGACAGACATTAATGATATTACATGATAGAAAGTGACAGACATTGATTTATATTACGTGATAGAAAGTGACAGACAGATTAAGTGATATTATTGTAATAGAAATGACAGACATTAAGTGATATTACGTGATAGAAAGTGACAGACATTAAGTGATATTACGTGATAGAAAGTGACAGACATTAAGTGATATTACGTGATAGAAAGTGACAGACATTAAGTGATATTACGTGATAGAAAGTGACAGACATTGACGTGATATTACGTGAATAGAAGTGACAGACATTAAGTTGATAATACGTACGTGATAGAATGTGACAGGACATTAAGTGATATTACGTGATAGAAAGTGACAGACATTAAGTGATATTACGTGATAGAAAGTGACAGACATTGAGTGATATTACGTGATACAAAGTGACAGACATTAAGTGATATTACGTAATAGAAAGTGACAGACATTAAGTGATATTACGTGATAGAAAGTGACAGACATTAAGTGATATTACGTGATAGAAGTGACAGACATTAAGTGATATTACGTGATAGAAAGTGACAGACATTAAGTGATATTATGTGATAGAAAGTGACAGACATTGAGTGATATTACGTGATAGAAAGTGACAGACATTAAGTGATATTACGTGGTAGAAAGTGACAGACATTAAGTGATATTCAATGATAGAAAGTGACAGACATTAAGTGATATTACGTGATAGAAAGTGACAGACATTAAGTGATATTACGTGATAGAAAGTGACAGACATTAAGTGATATTACGTGATAGAAAGTGACAGACATTAAGTGATATTACGTGATAGAAAGTGACAGACATTAAGTGATATTACGTGATAGAAAGTGACAGACATTAAGTGATATTACGTGATAGAAAGTGACAGACATTAAGTGATATTACGTGATAGAAAGTGACAGACATTAAGTGATATTACGTGATAGAAAGTGACAGACATTAAGTGATATTACGTAATAGAAAGTGACAGACATTAAGTGATATTACGTGATAGAAGTGACAGACATTAAGTGATATTACGTGATAGAAAAGTGACAGACATTAAGTGATATTACGTGATAGAAAGTGACAGACATTAAGTGATATTACGTGATAGAAAGTGACAGACATTAAGTGATATTACGTGATAGAAAGTGACAGACATTAAGTGATATTACGTGATAGAAAGTGACAGACATTAAGTGATATTACGTGATAGAAAGTGACAGACATTAAGTGATATTACGTGATAGAAAGTGACAGACATTAAGTGATATTACGTGATAGAAAGTGACAGACATTAAGTGATATTACGTGATAGAAAGTGACAGACATTAAGTGATATTACGTGATAGAAAGTGACAGACATTAAGTGATATTACGTGATAGAAAGTGACAGACATTAAGTGATATTACGTGATTATAGAAAGTGACAGACATTAAGTGATATTACGTGATAGAAAGTGACAGACATTAAGTGATATTACGTGATAGAAAGTGACAGACATTAAGTGATATTACGTGATAGAAAGTGACAGACATTAAGTGATATTACGTGATAGAAAGTGACAGACATTAAGTGATATTACGTGATAGAAAGTGACAGACATTAAGTGATATTACGTGATAGAAAGTGACAGACATTAAGTGATAATACGTGATAGAAAGTGACAGACATTAAGTGATATTACGTGATAGAAAGTGACAGACATTAAGTGATATTACGTGATAGAAAGTGACAGACATTAAGTGATATTACGTGATAGAAAGTGACAGAAAGTGACAGACATTAAGTGATATTAGCGTGATAGAAAGTGACAGACATTAAGTGATATTACGTGATAGAAAGTGACAGACATTAAGTGATATTACGTGATAGAAAGTGACAGACATTAAGTGATATTACGTGATAGAAAGTGACAGACATTAAGTGATATTACGTGATAGAAAGTGACAGACATTAAGTGATATTACGTGATAGAAAGTGACAGACATTAAGTGATATTACGTGATAGAAAGTGACAGACATTAAGTGATATTACGTGATAGAAAGTGACAGACATTAAGTGATATTACGTGATAGAAAGTGACAGACATTAAGTGATATTACGTGATAGAAAGTGACAGACATTAAGTGATATTACGTGATAGAAAGTGACAGACATTAAGTGATATTACGTGATAGAAAGTGACAGACATTAAGTGATATTACGTGATAGAAAGTGACAGACATTAAGTGATATTACGTGATAGAAAGTGACAGACATTAAGTGATATTACGTGATAGAAAGTGACAGACATTAAGTGATATTACGTGATAGAAAGTGACAGACATTAAGTGATATTACGTGATAGAAAGTGACAGACATTAAGTGATATTACGTAGAAATGACAGAAAGTGACAGAGAAATTAAGTGATATGACGTGATAGAAAGTGACAGACATTAAGTGATATTACGTGATAGAAAGTGACAGACATTAAGTGATATTACGTGATAGAAAGTGACAGACATTAAGTGATATTACGTGATAGAAAGTGACAGACATTAAGTGATATTACGTGATAGAAAGTGACAGACATTAAGTGATATTACGTGATAGAAAGTGACAGACATTAAGTGATATTACGTGATAGAAAGTGACAGACATTAAGTGATATTACGTGATAGAAAGTGACAGACATTAAGTGATATTACGTGATAGAAAGTGACAGACATTAAGTGATATTACGTGATAGAAAGTGACAGACATTAAGTGATATTACGTGATAGAAAGTGACAGACATTAAGTGATATTACGTGATAGAAAGTGACAGACATTAAGTGATATTACGTGATAGAAAGTGACAGACATTGAGTGATATTACGTGATAGAAAGTGACAGACATTAAGTGATATTACGTGATAGAAAGTGACAGACATTAAGTGATATTACGTGATAGAAAGTGACAGACATTAAGTGATATTACGTGATAGAATGTGACAGACATTAAGTGATATATTACGTGATAGAAAGTGACAGACATTAAGTGATATTACGTAATAGAAAGTGACAGACATTAAGTGATATTACGTGATAGAAAGTGACAGACATTAAGTGATATTACGTGATAGAAAGTGACAGACATTAAGTGATATTACGTGTAGAAAGTGACAGACATTAAGTGATATTACGTGATAGAAAGTGACAGACATTAAGTGATATTACGTGATAGAAAGTGACAGACATTAAGTGATATTACGTGATAGAAAGTGACAGACATTAAGTGATATTACGTGATAGAAAGTGACAGACATTAAGTGATATTACGTGATAGAAAGTGACAGACATTAAGTGATATTACGTGATAGAAAGTGACAGACATTAAGTGATATTACGTGATAGAAAGTGACAGACATTAAGTGATATTACGTGATAGAAAGTGACAGACATTAAGTGATATTACGTGATAGAAAGTGACAGACATTAAGTGATATTACGTGATAGAAAAGTGACAGACATTAAGTGATATTACGTGATAGAAAGTGACAGACATTAAGTGATATTACGTGATAGAAAGTGACAGACATTAAGTGATATTACGTGATAGAAAGTGACAGACATTAAGTGATATTACGTGATAGAAAGTGACAGACATTAAGTGATATTACGTGATAGAAAGTGACAGACATTAAGTGATATTACGTGATAGAAAGTGACAGACATTAAGTGATATTACGTGATAGAAAGTGACAGACATTAAGTGATATTACGTGATAGAAAGTGACAGACATTAAGTGATATTACGTGATAGAAAGTGACAGACATTAAGTGATATTACGATAGAAGTGACAGACATTAAGTGATATACGTGAAGATAGAAGTGATTAAGTGATATTAAGACATGAAGTGATATTACGTGATAGAAAGTGACAGACATTTAAGTGATATTACGTGATAGAAAGTGACAGACATTAAGTGATATTACGTGATAGAAAGTGACAGACATTAAGTGATATTACGTGATAGAAAGTGACAGACATTAAGTGATATTACGTGATAGAAAGTGACAGACATTAAGTGATATTACGTGATAGAAAGTGACAGACATTAAGTGATATTACGTGATAGAAAGTGACAGACATTAAGTGATATTACGTGAATAGAAAGTGACAGACATTAAGTGATATTACGTGATAGAAAGTGACAGACATTAAGTGATATTACGTGATAGAAAGTGACAGACATTAAGTGATATTACGTGATAGAAAGTGACAGACATTAAGTGATATTACGTGATAGAAAGTGACAGACATTAAGTGATATTACGTGATAGAAAGTGACAGACATTAAGTGATATTACGTGATAGAAGTGACAGACATTAAGTGATATTACGTGATAGAAAGTGACAGACATTAAGTGATATTACGTGATAGAAAGTGACAGACATTAAGTGATATTACGTGATAGAAAGTGACAGACATTAAGTGATATACGTGATAAGTGACAGATAATTAGTGATATTACGTGATAGAAAGTGACAGACATTAAGTGATATTACGTGATAGAAAAGTGACAGACATTAAGTGATATTACGTGATAGAAAGTGACAGACATTAAGTGATATTACGTGATAGAAAGTGACAGACATTAAGTGATATTACGTGATAGAAAGTGACAGACATTAAGTGATATTACGTGATAGAAAGTGACAGACATTAAGTGATATTACGTGATAGAAAGTGACAGACATTAAGTGATATTACGTGATAGAAAGTGACAGACATTAAGTGATATTACGTGATAGAAAGTGACAGACATTAAGTGATATTACGTGATAGAAAGTGACAGACATTAAGTGATATTACGTGATAGAAAGTGACAGACATTAAGTGATATTACGTGATAGAAAGTGACAGACATTAAGTGATATTACGTGATAGAAAGTGACAGACATTAAGTGATATTACGTGATAGAAAGTGACAGACATTAAGTGATATTACGTGATAGAAAGTGACAGACATTAAGTGATATTACGTGATAGAAAGTGACAGACATTAAGTGATAAGTTACGTGATAGAAAGTGACAGACATTAAGTGATATTACGTGATAGAAAGTGACAGACATTAAGTGATATTACGTGATAGAAAGTGACAGACATTAAGTGATATTACGTGATAGAAAGTGACAGACATTAAGTGATATTACGTGATAGAAAGTGACAGACATTAAGTGATATTACGTGATAGAAAGTGACAGACATTAAGTGATATTACGTGATAGAAAGTGACAGACATTGAGTGATATTACGTGATAGAAAGTGACAGACATTAAGTGATATTACGTGATAGAAAGTGACAGACATTAAGTGATATTACGTGATAGAAAGTGACAGACATTGAGTGATATTACGTGATAGAAAGTGACAGACATTAAGTTATATTACGTGATAGAAAGTGACAGACATTAAGTGATATTACGTGATAGAAAGTGACAGACATTAAGTGATATTACGTGATAGAAAGTGACAGACATTAAGTGATATTACGTGATAGAAAGTGACAGATATTAAGTGATATTACGTGATAGAAAGTGACAGACATTAAGTGATATTACGTGATAGAAAGTGACAGACATTAAGTGATATTACGTGATAGAAAGTGACAGACATTAAGTGATATTACGTGATAGAAAGTGACAGACATTAAGTGATATTACGTGATAGAAAGTGACAGACATTAAGTGATATTACGTGATAGAAAGTGACAGACATTAAGTGATATTACGTGATAGAAAGTGACATTATTAAGTGATATTACGTGATAGAAAGTGACAGACATTAAGTGATATTACGTGATAGAAAGTGACAGACATTAAGTGATATTACGTGATAGAAAGTGACAGACATTAAGTGATATTACGTGATAGAAAGTGACAGACATTAAGTGATATTACGTAAAGGAAAGTGACAGACATTAAGTGATATTACGTGATAGAAAGTGACAGACATTAAGTGATATTACGTGATAGAAAGTGACAGACATTAAGTGATATTACGTGATAGAAAGTGACAGACATTAAGTGATATTACGTGATAGAAAGTGACAGACATTAAGTGATATTACGTGATAGAAAGTGACAGATATTAAGTGATATTACGTGATAGAAAGTGACAGACATTAAGTGATATTACGTGATAGAAAGTGACAGACATTAAGTGATATTACGTGATAGAAAGTGACAGACATTAAGTGATATTACGTGATAGAAAGTGACAGACATTAAGTGATATACGTGATTAGAAAGTGACAGACATTAAGTGATATTACGTGATAGAAAGTGACAGACATTAAGTGATATTACGTGATAGAAAGTGACAGACATTAAGTGATATTACGTGATAGAAAGTGACTGACATTAAGTGATATTACATATAGAAAGTGACAGACATTAAGTGATATTACGTGATAGAAAGTGACAGACATTAAGACATTACGTGATAGAAAGTGACAGACATTAAGTGATATTACGTGATAGAAAGTGACAGACATTAAGTGATATTACGTGATAGAAAGTGACAGACATTAAGTGATATTACGTATAAAGTGTGACAGACATTAAGTGATATTACGTGATAGAAAGTGACAGACATTAAGTGATATTACGTGATAGAAAGTGACAGACATTAAGTGATATTACGTGATAGAAAGTGACAGACATTAAGTGATATTACGTGATAGAAAGTGACAGACATTAAGTGATATTACGTGATAGAAAGTGACAGACATTAAGTGATATTACGTGATAGAAAGTGACAGACATTAAGTGATATTACGTGATAGAAAGTGACAGACATTAAGTGATATTACGTGATAGAAAGTGACAGACATTAAGTGATATTACGTGATAGAAAGTGACAGACATTAAGTGATATTACGTGATAGAAAGTGACAGACATTAAGTGATATTACGTGATAGAAAGTGACAGACATTAAGTGATATTACGTGATAGAAAGTGACAGACATTAAGTGATATTACGTGATAGAAAGTGACAGACATTAAGTGATATTACGTGATAGAAAGTGACAGACATTAAGTGATATTACGTGATAGAAAGTGACAGACATTAAGTGATATTACGTGATAGAAAGTGACAGACATTAAGTGATATTACGTGATAGAAAGTGACTGACATTAAGTGATATTACATATAGAAAGTGACAGACATTAAGTGATATTACGTGATAGAAAGTGACAGACATTAAGTGATATTACGTGATAGAAAGTGACAGACATTAAGTGATATTACGTGATAGAAAGTGACAGACATTTAAGTGATATTACGTGATAGAAAGTGACAGACATTAAGTGATATTACGTGATAGAAAGTGACAGACATTAAGTGATATTACGTGATAGAAAGTGACAGACATTAAGTGATATTACGTGATAGAAAGTGACAGACATTAAGTGATATTACGTGATAGAAAGTGACAGACATTAAGTGATATTACGTGATAGAAAGTGACAGACATAAGTGATATTACGTGATAGAAAGTGACAGACATTAAGTGATATTACGTGATAGAAAGTGACAGACATTAAGTGATATTACGTGATAGAAAGTGACAGACATTAAGTGATATTACGTGATAGAAAGTGACAGACATTAAGTGATATTACGTGATAGAAAGTGACAGACATTAAGTGATATTACGTGATAGAAAGTGACAGACATTAAGTGATATTACGTGATAGAAAGTGACAGACATTAAGTGATATTACGTGATAGAAAGTGACAGACATTAAGTGATATTACGTGATAGAAAGTGACAGACATTAAGTGATATTACGTGATAGAAAGTGACAGACATTAAGTGATATTACGTGATAGAAAGTGACAGACATTAAGTGATATTACGTGATAGAAAGTGACAGACATTAAGTGATATTACGTGATAGAAAGTGACAGACATTAAGTGATATTACGTGATATGAAAGTGACAGACATTAAGTGATATTACGTGATAGAAAGTGACAGACATTAAGTGATATTACGTGATAGAAAGTGACAGACATTAAGTGATATACGTGATAGAAAGTGACAGACATTAAGTGATATTACGTGATAGAAAGTGACAGACATTAAGTGATATTACGTGATAGAAAGTGACAGACATTAAGTGATATTACGTGATAGAAAGTGACAGACATTAAGTGATATTACGTGATAGAAAGTGACAGACATTAAGTGATATTACGTGATAGAAAGTGACAGACATTAAGTGATATTACGTGATAGAAAGTGACAGACATTAAGTGATATTACGTGATAGAAAGTGACAGACATTAAGTGATATTACGTGATAGAAAGATGACAGACACAGACAAGTGATATTACGTGATAGAAAGTGACAGACATTAAGTGATATTACGTGATAGAAAGTGACAGACATTAAGTGATATTAGTGATAGAAAGTGACAGACATTAGTGATATTACGTGATAGAAAGTGACAGACATTAAGTGATATTACGTGATAGAAAGTGACAGACATTAAGTGATATTACGTGATAGAAAGTGACAGACATTAAGTGATATTACGTGATAGAAAGTGACAGACATTAAGTGATATTACGTGATAGAAAGTGACAGACATTAAGTGATATTACGTGATAGAAAGTGACAGACATTAAGTGATATTACGTGTTAGAAAGTGACAGACATTAAGTGATATTACGTGATAGAAAGTGACAGACATTAAGTGATATTACGTGATAGAAAGTGACAGACATTAAGTGATATTACGTGATAGAAAGTGACAGACATTAAGTGATATTACGTGATAGAAAGTGACAGACATTAAGTGATATTACGTGATAGAAAGTGACAGACATTAAGTGATATTACGTGATAGAAAGTGACAGACATTAAGTGATATTACGTGATAGAAAGTGACAGACATTAAGTGATATTACGTGATAGAAAGTGCAGACATTAAGTGATATTACGTGATAGAAAGTGACAGACATTAAGTGATATTACGTGATAGAAAACATTAAGTGATATTACGTGATAGAAAGTGACAGACATTAAGTGATATTACGTGATAGAAAGTGACAGACATTAAGTGATATTACGTGATAGAAAGTGACAGACATTAACATATTAGTGATAGAAAGTGACAGACATTAAGTGAATTACGTGATAGAAAGTGACAGACATTAAGTGATATTACGTGATAGAAAGTGACAGACATTAAGTGATATTACGTGATAGAAAGTGACAGACATTGAGTGATATTACGTGATAGAAAGTGACAGACATTAAGTGATATTACGTGATAGAAAGTGACAGACATTAAGTGATATACGTGATAGAAAGTGACAGACATTAAGTGATATTACGTGATAGAAAGTGACAGACATTAAGTGATATTACGTGATAGAAAGTGACAGACATTAAGTGATATTACGTGATAGAAAGTGACAGACATTAAGTGATATTACGTGATAGAGAAGTGACAGACATTAAGTGATATTACGTGATAGAAAGTGACAGACATTAAGTGATATTACGTGATAGAAAGTGACAGACATTAAGTGATATTACGTGATAGAAAGTGACAGACATTAAGTGATATTACGTGATAGAAAGTGACAGACATTAAGTGATATTACGTGATAGAAAGTGACAGACATTAAGTGATATTACATATAGAAAGTGACAGACATTAAGTGATATTACGTGATAGAAAGTGACAGACATTAAGTGATATTACGTGATAGAAAGTGACAGACATTAAGTGATATTACGTGATAGAAGTGACAGACATTAAGTGATATTACGTGATAGAAAGTGACAGACATTAAGTGATATTACGTGATAGAAAGTGACAGACATTAAGTGATATTACGTGATAGAAAGTGACAGACATTTAAGTGATATTACGTGATAGAAAGTGACAGACATTAAGTGATATTACGTGATAGAAAGTGACAGACATTAAGTGATATTACGTGATAGAAAGTGACAGACATTAAGTGATATTACGTGATAGAAAGTGACAGACATTAAGTGATATTACGTGATAGAAAGTGACAGACATTAAGTGATATTACGTGATAGAAAGTGACAGACATTAAGTGATATTACGTGATAGAAAGTGACAGACATTAAGTGATATTACGTGATAGAAAGTGACAGACATTAAGTGATATTACGTGATAGAAAGTGACAGACATTAAGTGATATTACGTGATAGAAAGTGACAGACATTAAGTGATATTACGTGATAGAAAGTGACAGACATTAAGTGATATTACGTGATAGAAAGTGACAGACATTAAGTGATATTACGTGATAGAAAGTGACAGACATTAAGTGATATTACGTGATAGAAAGTGACAGACATTAAGTGATATTACGTGATAGAAAGTGACAGACATTAAGTGATATTACGTGATAGAAAGTGACAGACATTAAGTGATATTACGTGATAGAAAGTGACAGACATTAAGTGATATTACGTGATAGAAAGTGACAGACATTAAGTGATATTTACGTGATAGAAAGTGACAGACATTAAGTGATATTACGTGATAGAAAGTGACAGACATTAAGTGATATTACGTGATAGAAAGTGACAGACATTAAGTGATATTACGTGATAGAAGTGACAGACATTGAGTGATATTACGTGATAGAAAGTGACAGACATTAAGTGATATTACGTGATAGAAAGTGACAGACATTAAGTGATATTACGTGATAGAAAGTGACAGACATTAAGTGATATTACGTGATAGAAAGTGACAGAAAGTGATATTACGTGATTAAAAGTGACAGACATTAAGTGATATTACGTGATAGAAAGTGACAGACATTAAGTGATATTACGTGATAAGAGAAAGTGACAGACATTAAGTGATATTACGTGATAGAAAGTGACAGACATTAAGTGATATTACGTGATAGAAAGTGACAGACATTAAGTGATATTACGTGATAGAAAGTGACAGACATTAAGTGATATTACGTGATAGAAAGTGACAGACATTAAGTGATATTACGTGATAGAAAGTGACAGACATTAAGTGATATTACGTGATAGAAAGTGACAGACATTAAGTGATATTACGTGATAGAAAGTGACAGACATTAAGTGATATTACGTGATAGAAAGTGACAGACATTAAGTGATATTACGTGATAGAAAGTGACAGACATTAAGTGATATTACGTGATAGAAAGTGACAGACATTAAGTGATATTACGTGATAGAAAGTGACAGACATTAAGTGATATACGTGTGATAGAAAGTGACAGACATTAAGTGATATTACGTGATAGAAAGTGACAGACATTAAGTGATATTACGTGATAGAAAGTGACAGACATTAAGTGATATTACGTGATAGAAAGTGACAGACATTAAGTGATATTACGTGATAGAAAGTGACAGACATTAAGTGATATTACGTGATAGAAAGTGACAGACATTAAGTGATATTACGTGATAGAAAAGTGACAGACATTAAGTGATATTACGTGATAGAAAGTGACAGACATTAAGTGATATTACGTGATAGAAAGTGACAGACATTGAGTGATATTACATGATAGAAAGTGACAGACATTAAGTGATATTACGTGATAGAAAGTGACAGACATTAAGTGATATTACGTGATAGAAAGTGACAGACATTAAGTGATATTACGTGATAGAAAGTGACAGACATTAAGTGATATTACGTGATAGAAAGTGACAGACATTAAGTGATATTACGTGATAGAAAGTGACAGACATTAAGTGATATTACGTGATAGAAAGTGACAGACATTAAGTGATATTACGTGATAGAAAGTGACAGACATTAAGTGATATTACGTGATAGAAAGTGACAGACATTAAGTGATATTACGTGATAGAAAGTGACAGACATTAAGTGATATTACGTGATAGAAAGTGACAGACATTAAGTGATATTACGTGATAGAAAGTGACAGACATTAAGTGATATTACGTGATAGAAAGTGACAGACATTGAGTGATAATATGTGATAGAAAGTGACAGACATTAAGTGATATTACGTGATAGAAAGTGACAGACATTAAGTGATATTACGTGATAGAAAGTGACAGACATTAAGTGATATTACGTGATTGAAAGTGACAGACATTAAGTGATATTACGTGATAGAAAGTGACAGACATTAAGTGATATTACGTGATAGAAAGTGACAGACATTAAGTGATATTACGTGATAGAAAGTGACAGACATTAAGTGATATTACGTGATAGAAAGTGACAGACATTAAGTGATATTACGTGATAGAAAGTGACAGACATTAAGTGATATTACGTGATAGAAAGTGACAGACATTAAGTGATATTACGTGATAGAAAGTGACAGACATTAAGTGATATTACGTGATAGAAAGTGACAGACATTGAGTGATAATACGTGATAGAAAGTGACAGACATTAAGTGATATTACGTGATAGAAAGTGACAGACATTAAGTGATATTACGTGATAGAAAGTGACAGACATTAAGTGATATTACGTGATAGAAAGTGACAGACATTAAGTGATATTACGTGATAGAAAGTGACAGACATTAAGTGATTACGTGATAGAAAGTGACAGACATTAAGTGATATTACGTGATAGAAAGTGACAGACATTAAGTGATATTACGTGATAGAAAGTGACAGACATTAAGTGATATTACGTGATAGAAAGTGACAGACATTAAGTGATATTACGTGATAGAAAGTGACAGACATTAAGTGATATTACGTGATAGAAAGTGACAGACATTAAGTGATATTACGTGATAGAAAGTGACAGACATTAAGTGATATTACGTGATAGAAAGTGACAGACATTAAGTGATATTACGTGATAGAAAGTGACAGACATTAAGTGATATTACTTCATAAAAAAGACAGACATTAAGTGATATTACGTGTTAGAAAGTGACAGACATTAAGTGATATTACGTGATAGAAAGTGACAGACATTAAGTGATATTACGTGATAGAAAGTGACAGACATTAAGTGATATTACGTGATAGAAAGTGACAGACATTAAGTGATATTACGTGATAGAAAGTGACAGACATTAAGTGATATTACGTGATAGAAAGTGACAGACATTAAGTGATATTACGTGATAGAAAGTGACAGACATTAAGTGATATTACGTGATAGAAAGTGACAGACATTAAGTGATATTACGTGATAGAAAGTGACAGACATTAAGTGATATTACGTGATAGAAAGTGACAGACATTAAGTGATATTACGTGATAGAAAGTGACAGACATTAAGTGATATTACGTGATAGAAAGTGACAGACATTAAGTGATATTACGTGATAGAAAGTGACAGACATTAAGTGATATTACGTGATAGAAAGTGACAGACATTAAGTGATATTACGTGATAGAAAGTGACAGACATTAAGTGATATTACGTGATAGAAAGTGACAGACATTAAGTGATATTACGTGATAGAAAAGTGACAGACATTAAGTGATATTACGTGATAGAAAGTGACAGACATTAAGTGATATTATGTGATAGAAAGTGACAGACATTAAGTGATATTACGTGATAGAAAGTGACAGACATTAAGTGATATTACGTGATAGAAAGTGACAGACATTAAGTGATATTACGTGATAGAAAGTGACAGGGACATTAAGTGATATTACGTGATAGAAAGTGACAGACATTAAGTGATATTACGTGATAGAAAGTGACAGACATTAAGTGATATTACGTGATAGAAAGTGACAGACATTAAGTGATATTACGTGATAGAAAGTGACAGACATTAAGTGATATTACGTGATAGAAAGTGACAGACATTAAGTGATATTACGTGATAGAAAGTGACAGACATTAAGTGATATTACGTGATAGAAAGTGACAGACATTAAGTGATATTACTTCATAAAAAAAAGACAGACATTAAGTGATATTACGTGATAGAAAGTGACAGACATTAAGTGATATTACGTGATAGAAAGTGACAGACATTAAGTGATATTACGTGATAGAAAGTGACAGACATTAAGTGATATTACGTGATAGAAAGTGACAGACATTAAGTGATATTACGTGATAGAAAGTGACAGACATTAAGTGATATTACGTGATAGAAAGTGACAGACATTAAGTGATATTACGTGATAGAAAGTGACAGACATTAAGTGATATTACTTCATAAAAAGTGACAGACATTAAGTGATATTACGTGATAGAAAGTGACAGACATTAAGTGATATTACGTGATAGAAAGTGACAGACATTAAGTGATATTACGTGATAGAAAGTGACAGACATTGAGTGATATTACGTGATAGAAAGTGACAGACATTAAGTGATATTACGTGATAGAAATTGACAGACATTAAGTGATATTACGTGATAGAAAGTGACAGACATTAAGTGATATTACGTGATAGAAAGTGACAGACATTAAGTGATATTACGTGATAGAAAGTGACAGACATTAAGTGATATTACGTGATAGAAAGTGACAGACATTAAGTGATATTACGTGATAGAAAGTGACAGACATTAAGTGATATTACGTGATAGAAAGTGACAGACATTAAGTGATATTACGTAATAGAAAGTGACAGACATTAAGTGATATTACGTGATAGAAAGTGACAGACATTAAGTGATATTACGTGATAGAAAGTGACAGACATTAAGTGATATTACGTGATAGAAAGTGACAGACATTAAGTGATATTACGTGATAGAAAGTGACAGACATTAAGTGATATTACGTGATAGAAAGTGACAGACATTAAGTGATATTACGTGATAGAAAGTGACAGACATTAAGTGATATTACGTGATAGAAAGTGACAGACATTAAGAGATATTCAATGATAGAAAGTGACAGACATTAAGTGATATTACGTGATAGAAAGTGACAGACATTAAGTGATATTACGTGATAGAAAGTGACAGACATTAAGTGATATTACGTGATAGAAAGTGACAGACATTAAGTGATATTACGTGATAGAAAGTGACAGACATTAAGTGATATTACGTGATAGAAAGTGACAGACATTAAGTGATATTACGTGATAGAAAGTGACAGACATTAAGTGATATTACGTGATAGAAAGTGACAGACATTAAGTGATATTACGTGATAGAAGTGACAGACATTAAGTGATATTACGTGATAGAAAGTGACAGACATTAAGTGATATTACGTGATAGAAAGTGACAGACATTAAGTGATGTTACGTGATACAAAGTGACAGACATTAAGTGATCTTATGTAATAGAAAGTGACAGACATTAAGTGATATTACGTGATAGAAAGTGACAGACATTAAGTGATATTACGTGATAGAAAAAGTGACAGACATTAAGTGATATTACGTGATAGAAAGTGACAGACATTAAGTGATATTACGTGTGATAAAGTGACAGACATTAAGTGATATTGTGATAGAAAATGACAGACATTAAGTGATATTACGTGATAGTGACAGACATTAAGTGATATTATGTGATAGAAAGTGACAGACATTAAGTGATATTACGTGATAGAAAAGTGACAGACATTAAGTGATATTACGTGATAGAAAGTGACAGACATTAAGTGATATTACGTGATAGAAAGTGACAGACATTAAGTGATATTTACGTGATAGAAAGTGACAGACATTAAGTGATATTACGTGATAGAAAGTGACAGACATTAGTGATATTACGTGATAGAAATTACAGACATTAAGTGATATTACGTGATAGAAGTGACAGACATTAAGTGATATTACGTGATAGAAAGTGACAGACATTAGTGATATTACGTGATAGAAAGTGACAGACATTAAGTGATATTACGTGATAGAAAGTGACAGACATTAAGTGATATTACGTGATAGAAAGTGACAGACATTGAGTGATATTACGTGATAGAAAGTGACAGACATTAAGTGATATTACGTGATAGAAAGTGACAGACATTAAGTGATATTACGTGATAGAAAGTGACAGACATTAAGTGATATTACGTGATAGAAAGTGACAGACATTAAGTGATATTACGTGATAGAAAGTGACAGACATTAAGTGATATTACGTGATAGAAAGTGACATAGTGATATTACGTGATGAAAGTGACAGACATTAAGTGATATTACGTGATAGAAAGTGACAGACATTAAGTGATATTACGTGATAGAAAGTGACAGACATTAAGTGATATTACGTGAGTGACAGACATTAAGTGATATTAAGTGACAGACATTAATGAGTGATATTACGTGATAGAAAGTGACAGACATTAAGTGATATTACGTGATAGAAAGTGACAGACATTAAGTGATATTACGTGATAGAAAGTGACAGACATTGAGTGATATTACGTGATAGAAAGTGACAGACATTAAGTGATATTACGTGATAGAAAGTGACAGACATTAAGTGATATTACGTGATAGAAAGTGACAGACATTAAGTGATATTACGTGATAGAAAGTGACAGACATTAAGTGATATTACGTGATAGAAAGTGACAGACAGACATTAAGTGATATTACGTGATAGAAAGTGACAGACATTAAGTGATATTAAGTGATAGAAAGTGACATTATTAAGTGATATTACGTGATAGAAAGTGACAGACATTAAGTGATATTACGTGATAGAAAGTGACAGACATTAAGTGATATTACGTGATAGAAAGTGACAGACATTAAGTGATATTACGTGATAGAAAGTGACAGACATTAAGTGATATTACGTGATAGAAAGTGACAGACATTAAGTGATATTACGTGTGATATTGAGTGATATTACGTGATAGAAAGTGACATTAAGTGATATTACATTAAGTGATATTAAGTGTATTACGTGATAGAAAGTGACAGACATTGAGTGATATTACGTGATAGAAAGTGACAGACATTAAGTGATATTACGTGATAGAAAGTGACAGACATTAAGTGATATTTACGTGATAGAAAGTGACAGACATTAAGTGATATTATAGAAAGTGACAGACATTGAGTGACATTGTGATAGATAGTTACAGACATTAAGTGATATTAGAAAGTGACAGACATTAAGTGATATTACGTGATAGAAAGTGACAGACATTAGTGATATATTACGTGATAGAAGTGACAGACATTAAGTGATATTACATGATAGAAAGTGATAGACAAAGTGACAGACATAGAAAGTGTGACATTAATGATATTACGTGATAGAAAGTGACAGACATTAAGTGATATTACGTGATAGAAAGTGACAGACATTGAGTGATATATACGTGATAGAAAGTGACAGACATTAAGTGATATTACGTGATAGATAAAGTGACAGACATTAAGTGATATTACGTGGATAGAAAGTGACAGACATTAAGTGATATTACGTGATAGAAAGTGACAGACATTGAGTGATATTACGTGATAGAAAGTGACAGACATTAAGTGATATTACGTGATAGAAAGTGACAGACATTAAGTGATATTACGATGATAGAAAGTGACAGACATTAAGTGATATTACGTGATAGAAAGTGACAGACATTAAGTGATATACGTGATAGAAAGTGACAGACTTAAGTGATATTACGTGATAGAAAGTGACAGACATTAAGTGATATTACGTGATAGAAAGTGACAGACATTAAGTGATATTACGTGATAGAAAGTGACAGACATTAAGTGATATTACGTGATAGAATAGACAGACATTAAGTGATATACGTGATGAAAGTGACAGACATTAAGTGATATTACGTGATAGAAAGTGACAGACATTAAGTGATATTACGTGATAGAAAGTGACAGACATTTAAGTGATATTACGTGATAGAAAGTGACAGACATTAAGTGATATTACGTGATAGAAGTGACAGACATTAAGTGATATTACGTGATAGAAAGTGACAGACATTAAGTGATATTACGTGATAGAAAGTGACAGACATTAAGTGATATTACGTGATAGAAAGTGACAGACATGATAGAAAGTGACATTATTACGTGATAGAAAGTGACAGACATTGAGTGATATTACGTGATAGAAAGTGACAGACATTAAGTGATATTACGTGATAGAAAGTGACAGACATTAGTGATATTCGTGATAGAAAGTGACAGACATTGAGTGATATTACGTGATAGAAAGTGACAGACATTAAGTGATATTACTTCATAAAAGTGACAGACATTAAGTGATATTACGTGATAGAAAGTGACAGACATTAAGTGATATTACGTGATAGAAAGTGACAGACATTAAGTGATATTACGTGATAGAAAGTGACAGACATTAAGTGATATTACGTGATAGAAAGTGTGACATTAAGTGATATTACGTGATAGAAAGTGACAGACATTTAAGTGATATTACGTGATAGAAAGTGACAGACATTAAGTGATATTACGTGATAGAAATGACAGACATTAAGTGATATTACGTGATAGAAAGTGACAGACATTAAGTGATATTACGTGATAGAAAGTGACAGACATTAAGTGATATTACGTGATAGAAAGTGACAGACATTAAGTGATATTACGTGATAGAAAGTGACAGACATTAAGTGATATTACGTGATAGAAAGTGACAGACATAAGTGATATTACGTGATAGAAAGTGACAGACATTAAGTGATATTACGTGATAGAAAGTGACAGACATTAAGTGATATTACGTGATAGAAAGTGACAGACATTAAGTGATATTACGTGATAGAAAGTGACAGACATTAAGTGATATTACGTGATAGAAAGTGACAGACATTAAGTGATATTACGTGATAGAAAAGTGACAGACATTAAGTGATATTACGTGATAGAAAGTGACAGACATTAAGTGATATTACGTGTGATAGAAAGTGACAGACATTAAGTGATATTACGTGATAGAAAGTGACAGACATTAAGTGATATTACGTGATGAAAGTGACAGACATTAAGTGACATTACATTAAGTGATATTACGTGATATAGAAAGAAAGTGACAGACATTAAGTGATATTACGTGATAGAATTAAGTGATATTACGTGATGAAGTGACACATTAAGTGATATTACGTGATAGAAAGTGACAGACAGTGATATTACGTGATAGAAAGTGACAGACATTAAGTGATATTACGTGATAAAGTGACAGACATTAAGTGATATTACGTGATAGAAAAGTGACAGACATTAGTGATATTACGTGATAGAAAGTGACAGACATTAAGTGATATTACGTGATAGAAAGTGACAGACATTAAGTGATATTACGTGATAGAAAGTGACAGACATTAAGTGATATTACGTGATAGAAAGTGACAGACATTAAGTGATATTACGTGATAGAAAGTGACAGACATTAAGTGATATTACGTGATAGAAAGTGACAGACATTAAGTGATATTACTTCATAAAAAGTGACAGACATTAAGTGATATTACGTGATAGAAAGTGACAGACATTAAGTGATATTACGTGATAGAAAGTGACAGACATTAAGTGATATTACGTGAATAAAAGTGACAGACATTAAGTGATATTACGTGATAGAAAGTGACAGACATTAAGTGATATTACGTGATAGAAAGTGACAGACATTAAGTGATATTACGTGATAGAAAGTGACAGACATTAAGTGATATTACGTGATAGAAAGTGACAGACATTAAGTGATATTACGTGATAGAAAGTGACAGACATTTAGTGATATTACGTGATAGAAAGTGACAGACATTAAGTGATATTACGTGATAGAAAGTGACAGACATTAAGTGATATTAACGTGATAGAAAGTGACAGACATTAAGTGATATTACGTGATAGAAAGTGACAGACATTAAGTGATATTACGTGATAGAAAGTGACAGACATTAAGTGATATTACGTGATAGAAAATTAAGTGATATTACTTGATAGAAAGTGACAGACATTAAGTGATATTACGTGATAGAAAGTGACAGACATTAAGTGATATTACGTGATAGAAAGTGACAGACATTAAGTGATATTACGTGATAGAAAGTGACAGACATTAAGTGATATTACGTGATAGAAAGTGACAGACATTAAGTGATATTACGTGATAGAAAGTGACAGACATTAAGTGATATTACGTGATAGAAAGTGACAGACATTAAGTGATATTACGTGATAGAAAGTGACAGACATTAAGTGATATTACGTGATAGAAAGTGACAGACATTAAGTGATATTACGTGATAGAAAATGACAGACATTAAGTGATATTACGTGATAGAAAGTGACAGACATTAAGTGATATTACGTGATAGAAAGTGACAGACATTAAGTTACGTTATAGAAAGTGACAGATATTACGTGATAGAAATGATAAAGTGACAGACATTAAGTGATATTACGTGATAGAAAGTGACAGACATTAAGTGATATTACGTGATAGAAAGTGACAGACATTAAGTGATATTACTTGATAGAAAGTGACAGACATTAAGTGATATTACGTGATAGAAAGTGACAGACATTAAGTGATATTACGTGATAGAAAGTGACAGACATTAAGTGATATTACGTGATAGAAAAGTGACAGACATTAAGTGATATTACGTGATAGAAAGTGACAGACATTGAGTGATATTACGTGATAGAAAGTGACAGACATTAAGTGATATTACGTGATAGAAAGTGACAGACATTTAGTGATATTACGTGATAGAAAAGTGACAGACATT
Source organism: Coregonus suidteri (assembly GCA_036851935.1). Classification (NCBI taxonomy): domain Eukaryota; kingdom Metazoa; phylum Chordata; class Actinopteri; order Salmoniformes; family Salmonidae; genus Coregonus; species Coregonus suidteri. The sequence continues at coordinate 76,327,180 of CM072221.1, forward strand.
AAGTGATATTACGTGATAGAAAGTGACAGACATTAAGTGATATTACGTGATAGAAAAGTGACAGACATTAAGTGATATTACGTGTAGAAAGTGTACAGACATTAAGTGATATTACGTGATAGAAAGTGACAGACATTGAGTGATATTACGTGATAGAAGTGACAGACATTAAGTGATATACGTGATGAGTGACAGACATTAGTGATATACGTGTGTAGAAAGTGAGTGATATTACGTGATAGAAAGTGACAGACATTAAGTGATATTACGTGATAGAAAGTGACAGACATTAAGTGATATTACGTGATAGAAAGTGACAGACATTAAGTGATATTACGTGATAGAAAGTGACAGACATTAAGTGATATTACGTGATAGAAAGTGACAGACATTAAGTGATATATTATAGAAAGTGACAGACATTAGATATTGTGACAGACATTAAGTGATATTACGTGATAGAAAGTGACAGACATTAAGTGATATTACGTAATAGAAAGTGACAGACATTGAGTGATATTACGTGATAGAAAGTGACAGACATTGAGTGATATTACGTGATAGAAAGTGACAGACATTAAGTGATATTACGTGATAGAAAGTGACAGACATTAAGTGATATATTACGTGACAGAAAGTGATACAGATATTACGTGATGAAGAGTGACAGACATTAAGTGATATTTACGTGATAGAAAGTGACAGACATTAAGAGTGATATTACGTGATAGAAAGTGACAGACATTAAGTGATATTACGTGATAGAAAGTGACAGACATTAAGTGATATTACGTGATAAGTGAAAGTGACAGACATTAAGTGATATTATTACGTGATAGAATAGAAACATGACAGACAGAAAGTGACAGACATTAAGTGATATTACGTGATAGAAAGTGACAGACATTAAGTGATATTACATGATAATAGAACAAAGTGACAGATATGAGTGATATTATGATAGAAAGTGACAGACATTAAGTGATATTACGTGATAGAAAGTGACAGACATTAAGTGATATTACGTGATAGAAAGTGACAGACATTAAGTGATATTACGTGATAGAAAGTGACAGACAGTGACATTAAGTGATAGTGACAGACATTAAGTAGATTACGTGATACAAAGTGACAGACATTAAGTGATATTACGTGATATAGACAGAAGTTACAGACATTAAAGATGAGTGACAGACATTAAGTGATATTACGTGATAGAAAGTGACAGACATTAAGTGATATTACGTGATAGAAAGTGACAGACATTAAGTGATATTACGTGATAGAAAGTGACAGACATTAAGTGATATTACGTGATAGAAAGTGACAGACATTAAGTGATATTACGTGATAGAAAGTGACAGACATTAAGTGATATTACGTGATAGAAAGTGACAGACATTAAGTGATATTACGTGATAGAAAGTGACAGACATTAAGTGATATTATGTGATAGAAAGTGACAGACATTAAGTGATATTACGTGATAGAAAGTGACAGACATTAAGTGATATTACGTGATAGAAAGTGACAGACATTAAGTGATATTACGTGATAGAAAGTGACAGAAAGTGACCAGTGACATTAAGTGATATTACGTGATACAAAGTGACAGACATTAAGTGATATTACGTGATACAAAGTGACAGACATTAAGTGATATTACGTGATAGAAAGTGACAGACATTAAGTGATATTACGTGATACAAAGTGACAGAGACATTAAGTGATAGAAAGTACAGACATTAAGTGATATTACATGATAGAAAGTGACAGACATTAAGTGATATTACGTGATAGAAAGTGACAGACATTAAGTGATATTACGTGATAGAAAGTGACAGACATTAAGTGATATTACGTGATTACGTCATAAAGTGACAGACATTAAGTGATATTACGTGATAGAAAGTGACAGACATGAAGTGATATTACGTGATAGAAAGTGACAGACATTAAGTGATATTACGTAATAGAAAGTGACAGACATTAAGTGATATTACGTAATAGAAAGTGACAGACATTAAGTGATATTACGTAATAGAAAGTGACAGACATTGAGTGATATTACGTGATAGAAAGTGACAGATATTAAGTTATATTACGTGATAGAGAGTGACAGACATTAAGTGATATTACGTGATAGAAAGTTAAGTGATATTACGTAATAGAAAATGACAGACATTGTGTGATATTACGTGATAGAAAGTGACAGACATTAACTGATACAGTGGGGGGAAAAAGTATTTAGTCAGCCACCAATTGTTCAAGTTCTCCCACTTAAAAAGATGAGAGAGGCCTGTAATTTTCATCATAGGTACACGTCAACTATGACAGACAAAATGAGAAAAAATAATCATGAAAATCACATTGTAGGATTTTTAATGAATTTATTTGCAAATTATGGTGGAAAATAAGTGTTTGGTCAATAACAAAAGTTTCTCAATACTTTGTTATTTACCCTTTGTTGGCAATGACACAGGTCAAATGTTTTCTGTAAGTCTTCACAAGGTTTTCACACACTGTTGCTGGTATTTTGGCCCATTCCTCCATGCAGATCTCCTCTAGAGCAGTGATGTTTTGTGGCTGTCGCTGGGCAACACGGACTTTCAACTCCCTCCAAAGATTTTCTATGGGGTTGAGATCTGGAGACTGGCTAGGCCACATCCAGGACCTTGAAATGCTTCTTACGAAGCCACTCCTTCGTTGCCCGGGCGGTGTGTTTGGGATCATTGTCATGCTGAAAGACCCAGCCATGTTTCATATTCAATGCCCTTGCTGATGGAAGGAGGATATTTTTCACTCAAAATCTCACGATACATGGCCCCATTCATTCTTTCCTTTACACGGATCAGTCGTCCTGGTCCCTTTGCAGAAAAACAGCCCCAAAGCATGATGTTTTCCACCCCCATGCTTCACAGTAGGTATGGTGTTCTTTGGATGCAACTCAGCATTCTTTGTCCTCCAAACACGACGAGTTGAGTTTTTTACCAAAAAGTTATATTTTGGTTTCATCTGACCATATGACATTCTCCCAATCCTCTTCTGGATCATCCAAATGCACTCTAGCAAACTTCAGATGGGCCTGGACATGTACTGGCTTAAGCTGGGGGACACGTCTGGCACTGCAGGATTTGAGTCCTGGGCGGCGTAGTGTGTTACTGATGGTAGGCTTTGTTACTTTGGTCCCAGCTCTCTGCAGGTCATTCACTAGGTCCCCCCGTGTGGTTCTGGGATTTTTGCTCACCGTTCTTGTGATCATATTGACCCCACGGGGTGAGATCTTGCGTGGAGCCCCAGATCGAGGGAGATTATCAGTGGTCTTGTATGTCTTCCATTTCCTAATAATTGCTCCCACAGTTGATTTCTTCAAACCAAGCTGCTTACCTATTGCTGGTGCCCTTTGACAGCTCTTTGGTCTTGGCCATAGTGGAGTTTGGAGTGTGACTGTTTGAGGTTGTGGACAGGTGTCTTTTATACTGATAACAAGTTCAAACAGGTGCCATTAATACAGGTAACGAGTGGAGGACAGAGGAGCCTCTTAAAGAAGAAGTTACAGGTCTGTGAGAGCCAGAAATCTTGCTTGTTTGTAGGTGACCAAATACTTATTTTCCACCATAATTTGCGAATAAATTCATTAAAAATCCTACAATGTGATTTTCTGGATTATTTTTTCGCAATTTGTCTGTCATAGTTGACGTGTACCTATGATGAAAATTACAGGCCTCTCTCATCTTTTTAAGTGGGAGAACTTGCACAATTGGTGGCTGACTAAATACTTTTTTCCCCCACTGTATAACATAATAGAAAGTGACAGAAGTGGTCAGATGACGCAGATGCTAAGCTACAGGACTGTTTTGCTAGTACAGACTGGAACATGTTCCGGGATTCTTCAGACAGCATTGAGGAGTACACCACATCAGTCACTGGCTTCATCAATAAGTGCATCGATGATGTCGTCCCCACAGTGACCGTACGTACATACCCCAACCAGAAGCCATGGATTACAGGAAACATCCGCACTGAGCTAAAGGGTAGAGCTGCCGCTTTCAAGGAACGGGACTCTAACCCGGACGCTTATAAGAAATCCCGCTATGCCCTCCGACGAACCATCAAACAGGCAAAGAGTCAATACAGGGCTAAGATTGAATCGTACTACACTGGCTCTGACGCTCGTCGGATGTGGCAGGGCTTGAAAACTATTACAGACTACAAAGGGAAGCACAGCCGCGAGCTGCCCAGTGACACAAGCCTACCAGACGAGCTAAACCACTTCTATGCTCGCTTCGAGGCAAGCAACACTGAAGCATGCATGAGAGCACCAGCTGTTCCGGATGACCATGTGATCACGCTCTCCGTAGCCGATGTGAGTAAGACTTTTAAGCAGGTCAACATTCACAAGGCTGCAGGGCCAGACGGATTACCAGGACGTGTACTCCGAGCATGTGCTGACCAACTGGCAAGTGTCTTCACTGACATTTTCAACATGTCCCTGACTGAGTCTGTAATACCAACATGTTTCAAGCAGACCACCATAGTCCCCGTGCCCAAGGACTCTAAGATAACCTGCCTAAATGACTACCGACCCGTAGCACTGACGTCTGTAGCCATGAAGTGCTTTGAAAGGCTGGTCATGGCTCACATCAACAGCATTATCCCAGAAACCATAGACCCACTCCAATTTGCATACCGCCCCAACAGATCCACAGATGATGCAATCTCTATTGCACTCCACACTGCCCTTTCCCACCTGGACAAGAGGAACACCTACGTGAGAATGCTATTCATTGACTACAGCTCAGCATTCAACACCATAGTGCCCTCTAAGCTCATCACTAAGCTAAGGATCCTGGGACTAAACACCTCCCTCTGCAACTGGATCCTGGACTTCCTGACGGGCCGCCCCCAGGTGGTAAGGGTAGGTAACAACACATCTGCCACACTGATCCTCAACACGGTGGTCCCTCAGGGGTGCGTGCTCAGTCCCCTCCTGTACTCTCTGTTCACCCATGACTGCATGGCCAGGCACGACTCCAACACCATCATTAAGTTTGCCGACGACACAACATTTACATTACATTTACGTCATTTAGCAGACGGTTTTATCCAGAGCGACTTACAAATTGGTGCATTCACCCTATAGCCAGTGGGATAACCACTTTACAATTATTATTATTTTTAATTTTTTTATTATATTTAATTTTAATGTTAATAATTTTATTTTTATTTACATTTTATTTTCAAATTATTTTTTTCTTCTTTTTTTTTGTCTTTTTTTTTTCGATCACCGACAACGATGAGACAGCCTATAGGGAGGAGGTCAGAGACCTGGCCGTGTGGTGCCAGGACAACAACCTCTCCCTCAACGTGACCAAGACAAAGGAGATGATTGTGGACTACAGGAAAAAAAAGAGGACTGAGCACGCCCCCATTCTCATCGACGGGGCTGTAGTGGAGCAGGTTGAGAGCTTCAAGTTCCTTGGTGTCCACATCACCAACAAACTAACATGGTCCAAACACACCAAGGCAGTCATGCAGAGGGCACAACAAAACCTATTCCCCCTCAGGAGACTGAAAAGATTTGGCATGGGTCCTCAGATCCTCAAAAGGTTATACAGCTGCTCCATCGAGAGCATCCTGACTGGTTGCATCACCGCCTGGTATGGCAACTGCTTGGCCTCCGACCGCAAGGCTCTACAGAGGGTAGTGCGTACGGCCCAGTACATCACTGGGGCCAAGCTTCCTGCCATCCAGGACCTCTATACCAGGCGGTGTCAGAGGAAGGCCCTCAAAATTGTCAAAGACTCCAGCCACCCTAGTCATAGACTGTTCTCCCTGCTACCGCACGGCAAGCGGTACCGGAGTGCCAAGTCTAGGTCCAAAAGACTTCTCAACAGCTTCTACCCCCAAGCCATAAGACTCCTGAACAGCTAATCATGGCTACCCAGACTATTTGCACTGCCCCCCTACCCCATCCTTTTTACGCTGCTGCTACTCTGTTAATTATTTATGCATAGTCACTTTAACTCTACCCACATGTACATATTACTTCAACTATCTCAACTAGCCGGTGCCCCCGCACATTGACTCTGCACCGGTACCCCCCTGTATATATAGCCTCCCTACTGTTATTTTATTTTACTTCTGCTCTTTTTTTTCAACACTTTTTTTTTGTTGTTGTTTTATTTTTACTTTTTTTGTTAAAAATAAACGCACTGTTGGTTAAGGGCTGTAAGTAAGCATTTCACTGTAATGTCTGCACCTGTTGTATTCGGCGCATGTGACCAATAAAATGTGATTTGATTTGATTTGATTTGAGATATTAAGTGATATTACGTGATAGAAAGTGACAGACATTAAGTGATAATACGTGATAGAAAGTGACAGACATTAAGTGATATTACGTGATAGAAAGTGACAGACATTAAGTGATATTACGTGATAGAAAGTGACAGACATTAAGTGATAATACGTGATAGAAAGTGACAGACATTAAGTGATAATACGTGATAGAAAGTGACAGACATTAAGTGATAATACGTGATAGAAAGTGACAGACATTAAGTGATATTACGTGATAGAAAGTGACAGACATTAAGTGATATTACGTGATAGAAAGTGACAGACATTAAGTGATATACGTGATAGAAAGTGACAGACATTAAGTGATAATACGTGATAGAAAGTGACAGACATTAAGTGATATTACGTGATAGAAAGTGACAGACATTAAGTGATATTACGTGATAGAAAGTCAGACATTAAGTGATAGAAAGTGATAGAAAGTGACAGACATTAAGTGATATTACATGTTAGAAAGTGACAGACATTGAGTGATAATGTGTTACAAAGTGACAGACATTAAGTGATATTACGTGATAGAAAGTGACAGACATTAAGTGATATTACGTGATAGAAAAGTCAGACATTAAGTGATAGAAAGTGATAGAAAGTGACAGACATTAAGTGATATTACATGATTGAAAGTGACAGACATTGAGTGATATTACGTTATAGAAAGTGACAGACATTAGGTGATATCACGTGATAGAAAGTGACAGACATTAAGTGATATTATGTAATAGAGAAAGTGACAGACATTAAGTGATATTACGAGATAGAAAGTGACTGACATCAAGTAATATTACGAGATAGAAAGTGACAGATATTAAGTGATATTACATGATTGAAAGTGACAGACATTAAGTGATATAACGTGATATGGGAAACCAGGTTAGAGTTAGTGGATAAGTGACTAGGTGCCACAGAGTCTGCATTCCTTCTGAGATTACTGATGTTGATCTTAGAATGATTGATGGACATGATATAGTGACTTGGGGTAAAGGGTAATAACATAAAAGAAGGTAATGCCCACTGATGGGTACCAGATGTTCGTGAAGAAATGTGTAACAGAGTGTATATAAGCTGAGAGGATGTCTTTGTTCTAAGTGAGTTCGGAATAGCAAGAGGCAAAGCTATCTTGCTACCTAAGAATAGTAAAGCCCCCTTAACTGGCTCAAATAGCCAACCAATCAGCCTGTTACCAACCATTAGTAAACTTTTTGAAAAAATTGTGTTTGACCAGATACAATGCTATTTTACAGTAAACAAATTGACAACAGACTTTCAGCATGCTTATAGGGAAGGACATTCAACAAGCACAGCACTTACACAAATGACTGATGATTGGCTGAATGAAATTGATGATAAAAAGGATTGTGGGGGCTGTTTTTTTAGACTTCAGTGCGGCTTTTGACATTATCGATCATAGTCTGTTGCTGGAAAAACGTATGTGTTATGGCTTAACACCCCATGCTATATTGTGGATAAAGAGTTACCTGTCTAACAGAACACAGAGGGTGTTCTTTAATGGAAGCCTCTCCAACAAAATCCAGGTAGAATCAGGAATTCCCCAGGGCAGCTGTCTAGGCCCCTTACTTTTTTCAATCTTTACTAACGACATGCCACTGGCTTTGAGTAAAGCCAGTGTGTCTATGTATGCGGATGACTCAACACTATACACGTCACCTACCACAGTGACTGAAATGACATTAACACTTAACAAAGAGCTGCAGTTAGTTTCAGAATGGGTGGCAAGGAATAAGTTAGTCCTAAATATTTCAAAAACTAAAAGCATTGTATTTGGGACAAATCATTCACTAAACCCTAAACCTCAACTAAATCTTGTAATGAGTAATGTGGAAATTGAGCAAATTGAGGAGACTAAATTGCTTGGAGTAACCCTGGATTGTAAACTGTCATGGTCAAAACATATTGATACAACAGTAGCTAGGATGGGGAGAAGTCTGTCTATAATAAAGTGCTGCTCTGCCTTCTTAACAGCACTATCAACAAGGCAGGTCCTACAGGCCCTAGTTTTGTCGCCCCTGGACTACTGTTCAGTTGTGTGGTCAGGTGCCACAAAGAGGGACTAAGGAATATTTGATAACAGATTAAAATACACCTTATGGAACAGCGGGGACTGTGATGCAACTCTAACATAGACACATGCATACAAACACGCGATAACATATACACTATACACACGTATACATGGATTTTGTGTTATAGATAGATATATATTGTGTCCTTCAAACGTTGCTTTCGTCAAAGAATCCTCAATTTTCAGCAATTACAGCCTTGCAGACCTTTGGCATTCTAGTTGTCAATTTGTTGAGGTAATCTGAAGAGATTTCACCCCATGCTTCCTGAAGCGCCTCCCACAAGTTGGATTGGCTTGATGGGCACTTCTTACGTACCATACGGTCAAGCTGCTCCCACAACAGCTCAATAGGGTTGAGATCCGGTGACTGTGCTGGCCACTCCATTATAGACAGAATACCAGCTGACTGCTTATTCCCTAAATAGTTATTGCATAGTTTGGAGCTGTGCTTTGGGTCATTGTCCTGTTGTAGGAGGAAATTGGCTCCAATCAAGTGCCGTCCACAGGGTATTGCATGGCATTGCAAAATGGAGTGATAGCCTTCCTTCTTCAAGATCCCATATACCCTGTACAAATCTCCCACTTTACCACCACCAAAGCACCCCAGACCATCATATTGCCTCCACCATGCTTGACAGATGGCATCAAGCACTCCATTTGGTCTGCGTCTCACAAATGTTCTTCTTTGTGATCCGAACACCTCAAACTTCGATTCGTCTGTCCATTACACTGTTTTCTAATCTTCCTCTGTCCAGTGTCTGTGTTCTTTTGCCGATCTTAATCTTTTCTTTTTATTGGCCAGTCTTTGATATGGCTTTTTCTTTGCAACTGCCTAGAAGGTCAGCATCCCGGAGTCGCCTCTTCACTGTTGACGTTGAGACTGGTGTTTTGCGGGTACTATTTAATGAAGCTGCCAGTTGAGGACCTGTGAGGCGTCTGTTTCTCAAACTAGACACTCTAATGTATTTGTCCTCTTGCTCAGTTGTGCACCAGGGCCTCCCAATCCTCTTTCTATTCTGGTTAGAGCCAGTTTGCGATGTTCTGTGAAGGGAGTAGTACACAGCGTTGTACGAGATCTTCAGTTTCTTGGCAATTTCTCGTATGGAATAGCCTTCATTTCTCAGAACAAGAATAGACTGACGAGTTTCAGAAGAAAGTTATTTGTTTCTGGCCATTTTGATTCTGTAATCGAACCCACAATTGCTGATGCTCCAGATACTCAACTAGTCTCAAGAAGGCCAGTTTTATTGCTTTGTTAATCAGCACAACAGTTTTCAGCTGTGCTAACATAATTGCAAAAGGGTTTTCTAATGATCAATTAGCCTTTTAAAATGATAAACTTGGATTAGTAAACACAACGTGCCATTGGAACACAGGACTGATGGTTGCTGATAATGGGCCTCTGAACGCCTATGTAGATATTCCATTAGAAATCAGCCGTTTCCAGCTACAATAGCCATTTACAACATTAACAATGTCTACACATTATTTCTGATCAATTTGATGTTATTTTAATGGACAAAAAAATTGCTTTTCTTTCGAAAACAAGGAAATGTCTAAGTGACCCCAAACTTTTGAACGATAGTGTAGATTTAACCTTGCGTAATACCCTAGATGCAGTCGTACCCCTAAAAACAAAAAACATTTGTCACAAGAAATTAGCTCCCTGGTATACAGAAAATACCCGAGCCCTGAAACAAGCATCCATAAAATTGGAACGGAAATGGTGCTCCACCAAACTGAAAGTCTTCCGAATAGCTTGGAAAGACAGTACCGTGCAATATCGAAGAGCCCACTGCTGCTCGATCATCCTATTTTTCCAACCTAATTGAAGAGAAAAAGAACAATCCTAAATGTCTATTTGATACAGTCACAAAGCTAACTAAAAAGAAGCATTCACCAAGAGAGGATGGCTTTCACTTCAGCAGTGAAGAATTCATGAACTTCTTCGACAAAAAGATAATGATCAGTAGAAATCAAATTACGGACTCCTCTTTGAATCTCCGTATTTCTCCAAAGCTCAGTTGTCCTGAGTCTGCACAGAACTGCCAGGACCTAGGATCAATGGAGACACTCAAGGTTTTTAATCCTGTATCTCTTGACACGTTCATGAAAATAATAGTGAAGACATCAAAACCATGAAATAACACATATGGAATCATGTAGTAACCAAAAAAGTGTTAAACAAATCAAAATATATTTTATTATTGAGATTCTTCAAATAGCCCTATTATGGCAAGAACAGCACAAATAAGGAAAGAGAAACGACAGTCCATCATTACTTTAAGACCTGAAGGTCAGTCAACACAGAACATTTCAAGAACTTTGAAAGTTTCTTCAAGTGCAGTCGCAAAAACCATAAAGCGCTATGATGAAACTGGCTCTCATGAGGACCCAGAGTTCATTAGAGTTACCAGCCTCAGAAATTGCAACCCAAATAAATGCTTCACAGAGTTCAAGTAACAGACACATCTCAACATCAACTGTTCAGAGGAGACTGTGTGAAGCAGGCCTTCATGGTTGAATTGCTGCAAAGAAACCACTACTAAAGGACATCAATAAAAAGAAGAGACTTGCTTGGGCCAAGAAACATGAACAATGGACATTAGACTGGTGGAACTTTGTCCTTTGGTCTGGAGTCCAAATTTGAGATTTTTGGTTCCAACCACTGTGTCTTTGTGAGACGCGGTGTGGGTGAACGGATGATCTCCGCATGTGTATTTCCCACCATAAAGCATGAAGGAGGAGCTGTTATGGTGTGGGGGTGCTTTGCTGGTGACACAGTCAGTGATTTATTTAGAATTCAAGGCGCACTTAACCAGCATGGCTACCACAGCATTCTGCAGCGATACGCCATCCCATCTGGTTTGGGTAAAGTGGGACTATCATTTGTTTTTCAACAGGACAATGACCCAACACACCTTCAGGCTGTGTAGGGGCTATTTTACAAAGAAGGAGAGTGATGGAGTGCTGCATCAGATGACCTGGCCTCCACAATCCCCGACCTCAACCAAATTGAGATGTTTGGGATGAGTCGGACCGCAGAGTGAAGGAAAAACTGCCAACAAGTGCTCAGCATATGTGGGAACTCCTTCAAAACTGTTGGAAAAGCATTCCAGGTGAAGCTGCTTGAGAGAATGCCAAGAGTGTGCAAAGCTGTCATCAAGGCAAAGGAAGGGCTATTTGAAGAATCTAAAATGTAAAATATATTTTGATTTGTTTCACACTTTTTTGGGTACTACATGATTCCATATGTGTTATTTTATAGTTTTGATGTCTTCACTATTATTCTACAATGTAAAAAATAGTAAAAATAAAGAAAAACTCTTGAATGAGTAGGTTTTCTTAAACTTTTGACCGGTAGTGTATATCGAATCTCCCATGCCTCTCAAGCATTTTAGAAAAATCTGTTGCGCAGCAACTCACTGCCTTCCTGAAGACAAATAATGTATACGAAATGCTTCAGTCTGGTTTTAGACCCCATTATAGCACTGAGACTGCACTCGTGAAGGTGTTAATTTACCTTTTAATGGCATCAGACCAAGGCGCTGCATCTGGCCTCGTGCTCCTAGACCTTAGTGCTGCTTTTGACATCCATCGATCACCACAATCTTTTGGAGAGATTGGATACCCAAATTGGTCTACACGGACAAGTTCTTGCCTGGTTTAGATCTTATCTGTCTGAAAGATATCAGTTCGTCTCTGTGGAGGGTTTGTCCTCTGACAAATCAATTGTACGTTTCGGTGTTCCTCAAGGTTCCGTATTAGGACCACTATTGTTTCCACTATATATTCTCCCTCTTGATGATGTCATTCGGAAACACAATGCCAACTTTCATTGCTATGCGGACGACACACAGCTCTACATTTCGATGAAACATGGTGAAGCCCCAAAATTGCCGACCCTGGAAGCCTGTGTTTCAGACATAAGGAAGTGGATGGTGGCAAATGTTTTACTTTTAGACTCTGACAAACAGAGATGCTAGTTCTAGGTCCCAAGAAACAAAGAGATCTGATGTTGGATCTGACAATTACTCTTGATGGTTGTACAGTCGTCTCAAATAAAACTGTGAAGGACCTCGGCGTTACTCTGGACCCTGATCTCTCTTTTGACGAACATATCAAGAATATTTCAAGGACAGCTTTTTTCCATCTTCGTAACATTGCAAAAAGCAGAAACGTTTTGTCCAAAAATTATGCAGAATTACTAATCCATGCTTTTGTCACTTCTAGATTAGACTACTGCAATGCTCTACTCTCCGGCTACAAAGCACTAAATACATTTCAGTTAGTGCTAAACATTGCTGCTAGAATCTTGACTAGAACCATGTGATCATATTACTCCAGTGCTAGCCTCTGGCTTCCTGTTAAGGCTAGGGCTGATTTCAAGGTTTTACTGATAACCTACAGAGCATTACATGGGCTTGCTCCTACCTATCTCTCCGATTTGGTCCTGCCATACATACCTACACATACACTACGGTCACAAGACGCAGGCCTCCTTATTGTCCCTAGAATTTCTAAGCAAACAACTGGAGGCAGGGCTATCTCCTATAGAGCAACATGTTTATAAAATGGTCTACCTATCCATGTGAGAGACGCAGACTTAGTCTCGACCTTTAAGTCTTTACTGAAGACTCATCTCTTCAGTAGGTCCTATGATTGAGTGTAGTCTGGCCCAGGGGTGCGAAGGCTGGCTCCCCTCTCTCCACTGGGATTCTCTGCCTCTGACCCTGTTACGGGGGCTGAGTCACTGGCTTACTAGTGCTCTTCCATAGTAGGGGTGCGTCACTTGAGTGGGTTGAGTCACTGAGGTGATCTTCCTGTCCTGTTTTGCCGGGGGGTTAGGGTCAGTCTGTTATATCTGGTGTATTGCTCCTGTCTTATCTGGTGTCCTGTGTGAATTTAAGTATGCTCCCTCTAATTCTCTCTCTTTCCCTCTCTCCCTCCCCTCCCGGAGGACCTGAGCCCTAGGATCATGCCTCAGGACTATCTGGCCTGATGACTCCAGGCTGTCCCCAGTCCACCTGGTCGTGCTGCTGCTCCAGTTTCAACTCTTCTGCCTGCGGCTATGGAACCCTGACCTGTTCACCGGACGTGCTACCTTGACCCAGACCTGCTGTTTTCAACTCTCTCACTCTCTACCGCACCTGCTGTCTCGACCTCTGAATGCTCGTGATCTATGAACGGTTGAACATCTTGAAGAACAATCTGGCCTTAATGGCCTTGTACTCTTATAATCTCCACCCAGCAGCCAAAAGAGGACTGGCCCACAACTCAGAAACTGCTTCCTCTCTAGGTTTCTTCCTAGGTTCCTGCCTTTCTAGGGAGTTTTTCCTAGCCACCGTGCTTCTACATCTGCATTGCTGCTGTTTGGGGTTTTAGGCTGGGTTTCTGCATAGCACTTTGTGACATCTGCTGATGTAAAAAGGGCTTTATAAATACATTTGATTGATTGATTCCAGGTGGATCTACCCAGTTCCAGGTGGATTGACGTCAACTTGGATGTATCACTGGGAAAGTTAACTAACTGACTGACCGGCTGCCAGATTCCTAGATTTTTCAAAGCCGATGTCGTAGAGCTCTGACTCTGACCAAATTACCAAGAAGAGTTAACTAATGATCACCCAACTGGAGAATGGGATTATGTTTAGGGCCAAGTGCTC
>CM072221.1:76341788-76506718 GCA_036851935.1 Coregonus suidteri
TTTAGGGGGTTAGAATTTTGGTTAGGGGGGAAGGGGATGGTTAGGGGTTTGGAAAGGGGTGGGTTTGGGGTTGAAAGGGTGGTTGGGTTAAAGGGGGTGGTTTGGGGTTTAAAAAGGGGGGTTTGGGGGTTGAAGGGGGATGGTTTCGGGTTTTTGGGTTCCAAGGGATGGGTTTGTGTTTAGAGGGGATTTTTGGGTTGGGGTTAGGAAAGGGGGTGGTTAGGTTAAATGGGGTGGTTAGGGGGGGCAGGGGGGGGTTTTGGGGTTTTGGGGGTTGGGTTGGGTTAGAAGGGGTGGTTCGGGGGGAGAAAGGGGGGTTAGGGGTTGGGGTGGTTTTCGTTTTTGCGGGGGTGGGTTAGGGGTTTGGGGTGGTTTTCGGTTTTGGGAAGGGGGTGGGTTTGGGGGGGAAAAGGGGGGGGTTAGGGGTTAGAAGGGGGGTTGGGTTTGGGGGAGAAGGGTTGGTTTTTTGGGGTTGAAGGGGGTTTTTTAGGGTTAGGGGATGGTTGGGGGGGAAAGGGGATGGTTTTGGGGGTTTGAGGGGGGTTTGGGTTTTGGGTTTGAAGGGGGGGGTTAGGGGGTTTGAAAGGGGGGGGGTTTTTTGGGTTAGAAAGGGGTGGTTTGGGTTGAAGGGGGTGGTTGGGGTTAGAAGGGGGTTTGGGTTTAAGGGGGGGTTAGGGAAGGGGTGGTTGGTTTTGAAAGGGGGTGGTTGGTTTTGAAAGGGGGTTTGGGTTGGGGCAGGGGGGGATGGTTTTCCGTTTAGAAGCGGATGGTTAGGGTTGAAGGGGGGGGTTTGGGGTTAGAAAAGGGGGGGGTTGGGGTTTTGAAGGGGGGTGGTTCCCGGTTTTGAAGGGGATTTTGGGTTTGAAGGGGTGTTTTGGGGGTTTGAAGGGGATGTTTTGGGGTTTTAAAAGGGGGTGGTTTGGGGTTAGAAGGGGATGGTTACCCCTTTAAAAGGGGTGGTTAAGGGGGTTTGCCGGGGATTTGGGTTTGGGGGGAAAGGGGGTGGTTTCGGTTTTTTGAAGGGGTGGTTAGGGTTTTGAAGGGGATGGGGTTTTGGGGGTTTAAAAGGGGGTGGTTAGGGGCAAGGGGATGGGGTTGGGGGTTTGAAGGGAAAGGTTTTGGGTTTGAAAGGGGATGGGTTGGGGTCAGGGGGGGGTGGGTTTGGGGTTGGGAAGGGGGGGGTTAGGGGGTTTTAAAAGGGGGTGGGTTTGGGGTTTTAAGGGGGTGGTTGGGGTCAAAGGGGGGTGGTTTTTGGGGGTTAAAGGGGATGGGTTTGGGTTGAAGGGGATTGGGTTTGGGGTTAGAAAGGGGGTGGTTTAGGGGGTTGGGGGGGATGGGGTTGGGTTAGAAGGGGGTGGTTGGGGTTTGAAGGGGGGGGGTTCCCGTTTTTGAAAAGGGGGGGGTTGGGTTTTTAAAGGGATGGTTAGGTTGGAGGGGATGGTTGGGGTTTTGAAGGGGATGGTTAGGGGTTAGAAGGGGAAAGGTTTGGGGGCCCGGGGGGGGTTAGGGTCAAAAGGGTGGGTTTGGGGGTTTTGAAGGGGATGGTTTTGGGGTTAAAGGGGATGGTAAAAAGTTTTGAAGGGGAAAGGTTTTGGGGGTTCGAAGGGGGTTTGGGTTTCGGGTTTAAAAATGGGGTGGTTTGGGGTTAACGGGGATGGTTTTGGGGTTGAAGGGGTGGTTACGTTTAGAAGGGGATGGTTAGGCCCTTTGAAGGGGATTGGGGTTGGGGTTTAAAAGGGGGTGGTTAGGGGTTTTAAAAAGGATGGTTTGGGGGTTTGAAAGGGGGTGGTTAGGGGTTTTGAAGGGGTTTGGTTTGGGGTTTGAAGGGGTGGTTAGGGGGGTTTGAAAGGGGGTGGGTTTGGGGTTTGAAAGGGGGGGGTTAGGGGGGTTTGAAGGGGGGGGTTAGGGGGTTTGAAGGGGATGGTTAGGGGTTTTGAAAAGGGGGGGGGTTTGGGTTAGAAGGGGGTGGGGGGGGTCGAAGGGGGTGGTTACAAATTTAGAGGGGATGGTTAGGGTTAGAAGGGGGAGTGTGGGGGGGTTGAGGGGATGTTAGGGGTTAGAGGAATGTGATGGTTAGGTGTTAGAGGGGGTGGGTTAGGGGTTAGGAGGGATTGTTTAAGGTGTTAGAATGGTATTATAGCTGTTAGAAGGGTGGGGGTTATGGGGGGAGGGGTGGATGGGTAGGGTTGCAGAATGCGGATGGTTTCGGGGCGAAGAGGATGGTTCCAGGGTGGGTGGGATGTTGGGTCATAAGGGGTGGGTTACACAGTTTAGAGAGGTGGAGTTAGGGGTCCGGAGGGGATGGTTACAGTGTGTAATGAGTGGTTGTTAGGTTCGGGGGCGTGGTTATGCGAATAGATAGGGATGGTTAGGGGTTAGAGTGGTGGTAGGGTTAGCGAGGGAGGTAGGTGGGTTGGAAAGGTGATGGGGAGAGGTGGGGGGGGGATTGTGTGGGTTGTGAAGGAGATTGTTATGGTTAGGAGAGTGGTTTGGGTTAGAAGTGTGATGGGTAGGAGGGTTCGAAGGGGGAGGTTCGGGGATGGTGGGGGTGGTTTCTGTGTTAGGTGGGGATGGTTAGGAGGTGAGAAGGGTTGGTTTGGGGTAGATGGGGATGTTCGGATTAAAGGGGGATGGTTACGTTGGTATAGGGATGGTTTAGGTGTGAGAGAGGTGGTTAGGAGTGAGCAGGATGGTTATGGTTATAAGGGGAATGGTTAAGGGTGTAGAAGGTGATGGGCTAGGGGTTAAGAGGGGTGTGAGTGGAGGTGAGAAGGGCTTAGGTGGGGGGAGCGTTGGGGGATGGGGATGGGTGGAGGTGGTGGTTAGTGGTTAAGGAGATGGTTAGGGCGCTGGTAGGGGATGGTTGGTGTGTGGCAGGGATGGTTGAGGGTTGTAAGGAGGGATGATAGGGGTTAGAAGGGGATGGGTAGGGTTCCGAAGGGGATGGATACGCTATTGGGGGGGGGTGGGTGGGGGGTAGAGGGGTATTGAGAGGGGAGTTAGATTTGGCTGGTTTTACGGGTGTCAGGGGATGGGAGGGGGGGAGGGGGAGGGGGTAGGTATGGGTTAAATGGATGGGTAGGTTACAAGGGGGAGGGTGGGATTGTAGAATGGACAGGGGGTATAGTTAGGGGGTAGACTAGGGGATGGGTTAGGGGGTAAAGGGGATGTTAGGGGGGGGGAGGTATGGTGCGGGTTAGTGGATGGGTCGGGGGGAGGGATGAAGGAATGGGATGAGATGAGGGTGTGGAGTAGGGAGGAGGGTATGGGGGCGTGAAGGTTTAGGTGGAGTGGTGAGGAGGAGTAGTTAAGGGGGGGGGGTGCCGTAGGGTGTTGATTATGAAGTGTAGAAGCGTATTGTATATGGTTTCGTATGTAGAGGGGTGGTTACGGCGGTAGCACTTGTGTTGGTTATTGGTGTGGAGGAGGGGGGTGTGGAGGTGGGGGGGGGGGGGGGGGGGGAGAGGGGATGTGAGGGTTAGTTTCTTGATGGGTGTAGGGGTGAGGGCGGGGATGGTTAACAGTGTGGGAGGAGAGTTTACTCGCGGGTAGAAGGGCGATGGTTACGGGTTGGGTGGTGATGGTTAGGGGGGGAGGGAGGGGGTGGTTCGTGTCGGGGGGGGGAATGTGTGGGGTGTCGCGGGGGATGGTTAAGGGGTTAGAAGAGGATGGGTGTTCGTGAATGGTGATGGTTTTAGGTGGCGTTAGGAGGGGATGGTTATGGGGGTGAATGGGATGGTGTCGGGGTTAGAAACGGGGATGGTGTCGGGGTTACAAGGGGTGAGTTCGGGGTTGAAGGGGCTGGTTAGGGGGTCGAAGGGAGTTTGTTCGGGGTTTCGTCAAGGCTTAGAGTTTAGGGTTAGCTCGTGGATGTTTCTGGGTTAGTAGGAGATGGACTGTGGTGTTAGAATGGGATAGGTTGGGTAATGAAGGGGAATGGGGGATGGGGTTGGGGGGTAGCATGGAGTTGTGGGGGGGTGGAGTGGGGATGTTAGTGGTGTGTTAGCGAGGGGATGCTTAGGGAGGGGTATAGGGATGGGTTGACGTTGAGGAGGGGGTGGTAGGTGGTCAGCTAGGGGACTTATGGTTAAGTTTAGCATGGTGTGGTTGAGTTATGTAGCGGGTGGTGCGATAGAGAGGTTGGTATGTGACTGGTTCAAGGGGTTCGCAGGGTGGGGTAGGGGATTCGCCGGATGATGGTTATGGTGGTTTCAGGCGGGGTGTTAGGGGGGTTGTTAGGTGGAGGGGGTGGTTCGGGGTTTGCGGGGAGTGGTTCGGTGATTTGGATGGTTGGGGTTGAGCCGGGGTTGGTTGGTGGGGGAGGGATGGTTTAAAGGTTTTTAGGGTGAGGGTGGGGGGTGGTTGAGGATGGAGAGGGGATGGTCGCAAAGGGTTGGTTAGTGGGTTAGAAAGGTGCTGTTCGAGGGTTAGCTGGAGGTGTGTGGGGTTAGACGGGGATGGTTAGTGGGGTATGTGAGATGGATGGGGTAGGGGTTAAGATACGGGGAGGTTAGGGGTTTGGTTGGAGAGGGATAGGTTGTGGGAAGATGGGGGATGGGTTTTAGCCATGGGATTGGTAGGGTTCGTGGTGTGGTTTTGGGTTAGAAGGGGGTGTTCTTGGGGTTTGTAGGGGACTGGCTACTTTGTGTGGTGGTAATGTGTTGTGGGTTAGCAGGTGGTGTGTTTGGGGGAGTGGGATGGTGATGGGGTGTGGGAAGTCTGGAGGGTTCGGGGTGGGAGAAGGGCTGAGTGTGTTGGGGGTTAGGGGTGATTGTTGGTGATGTAGGGTGAATCGCAGGGATATTTGTTTGGTTAGACAGGGGTTGTGGGTTATCCGGGGGTAAGTTCGAGTGTGAGATGGGCATGTTTAGGTGGTTCGAGGGTGGGAGGTGGTTATAGTGGTTAGCCGGGGATGGTTCGGGGTCGGGAGACGGGAAGTAGGTGGGGGGAAGGGGTATATGAGTTTGGGGGGATGGATAGGGGTAGGACAGCGGGGTGCTGTAATCAGGGTTCGAAGGTGATGGTTAGATGTGTTAGATGTAGAGTGGGATAGGGATAGTACTGGGATATAAGGTTATGTTAGATGGTCAGAGGGGATGGTTACAGTATAGCACAGCGTATGGGGTGTGTTAGGGGGAAGAAATGTTAGGTGTCGTAGCAGTGTGGATGGTTGGGTTGACGGGGCTAGGGTGATGGGGTTAGAAGGGGGGGTTTAGGAGTTCGCCCGGGGCTGGATGGGGGTAAGTGAGTGGATGGTTAGGCGAGAGGTGCAGCGGGATGGGGATGTGATTAGAGGATAGTGAGTGTATACCTTAGGGGAGGGCGATGAGGGGGAGTTTATAAGGGAGGGTTAGGGAGTTGTAGACGGTAGAGGTTACGGTTTAGAAGGGTAGGTAAGGGTGTTAGCAAGGGAGGGGAAGGGGGATATAGGAGGGGCTGTTAGGGTCGCATTGGGATGTTAGGGGTTAGAGGAGATGGTGTAGGTTTATAAGGGATGGTTTTTTTGGTCGAAGAGGGGATGGTGTAGGGGTTAGAAGGGGGATGGGTTAGGGGTTAGAAGGGATGGGTTAGGGGGTTGAGAATGGCTGGTTAGGGGGTGTAGGGGGGGATGGTTAGGGGTTAGAAGGGGGTGGTTAGGGGTTAGAAGGCGGTGGTTAGGGGTTAGAAGGGGATGGTTAAGGGGTTAGCAAGGGGCATGGTTAGAGGGTTGGCAGGGTGATGGTTAGGGGTTAACGGGGGATGGTTCCCCGTTTCGAAGGGATGGTTAGTTGGGTAGAGAAGGTGGATGGTTTTAGGGTTAGAAGGGGAGCGGTTCAGGGGTTATTGAAGGTGGATGGTTCGGGGTTAGAGGGGATGGTTAGGGTTTAGAAGGGGATGGTTAGGGGTCAGAAGGGGATGGTTAGGGTGAGAATTGTTGAGGGGGCGTTAGGTCGTGGTTAGGTGATTGGTAGGATGTTACAGTTAGAAGGGGATGGTTCGGGGTTAGACGGGGATGGTTAGGGTTTTAGAAGGGGATGGTTTCAAGGTTAGAAGGTGATGGGTACGGTTTAGAAAGGGGATGGTTACAGGTTAGAAGGGGATGGTTAGGGGTTGGGAAGGGTGATGGGTTAGGGGTTAGAAAGGGATGGTTAGGGGTTAGAAGGAGGGGTGGTTAGTGGTTAGGAGGGGATGTTCGGGGTTTAGACGGGGATGTTAGGGGTTAGAAGGGGATGTTAGGTTCGAAGGGGATTGTTAGGGGTTAGACAGGGGTTGGTTTAGCTGTTTTTTAGAAGGGGATGTTAGGGGTTAAGAAGGTGATGGTTTGGGGTAAGAGTGATGGTTGGGGGTTAGAATAAGGGGATGGTTAGGGTGTTAGAAGGGGGTGGATAGAGGGTTCGGAGGTGCATGGTTCGGGTTTAGAAGGGGATGGTACACAAATAGGGGTTTAGATAGATGGTGGTGGTGGGTTAGCAGGGATTGTTAGGGGTTAAGAAGAGGATGGTTAGGTGTTAGAACGGTTGTGTTAGGGGTTAGAAGGGGATGGTTTAGGGGGTGGGGTGTAGAAGTGGATGAAGATACAGTTTGAAGGGATTGGTTATTTGGGTTTAGAATGGGGGTTGTCGGGGTTTTTAAGGGGGATGGTTTAGGGTTAGAAGGGGATGTTAGGGGTTAGAAGGGGATGGTTAGGGGTTTAGAAGGGGATTGGTTAGGGTACTAGACGGGTTGGTTTAGGGGTTTGGAGAAGGGGATGGTTAGGGGTTAGGAAGGGGATGGTACAGTTTAGTAGAGGTCGGTTAGGGGATTAGTTTGGCATGTTTATGGTTAGGGGGTGGTTAGGGGTCCAGAAGTGGATGGGTACAGGTTTATAAGGGGATGGCTGTTAGGTTTAGAAGGGATGGTTAGGAGGTTAGAAGGGGGTAATGTTAGGGGTTAGAAGGGGGTGGTTGTCTGGGTTAGAAGGGGATGGTTATGTTGGGTTAGAAGGGGATGGTTTTTAGGGGTTAGAAGGGGAGGTTAGGGGGTTAGAAGGGGATGGTGGATTAGTGTGTATAAGAAGGGGATGAGGTTAGGGTTAGAAAGGGGCTTGTATGCTGGGTTAGACGAACAGGGATGGTTAGGGGTTAGAAATGGGATGGTTAGGGGTTAGAAGTGGATGGTTAGGGGTTAGAAGGGGATGGTTAGGGGTCAGAAGGGGGATGGTAGTAGTGTTTAGTAAGGTGTAGTATTGGTAGAGGGTGAGTTGGGGAGTGGTTAAGTTCGAAGGGGCTGGTTAGGGTTAGACGGGCTGGTTTTGTGGGTGGTGTAGGGGATGGTCTAGGGGATTAGAACGAGGGATTGGTTCGGGGATCACGGGACGGTTCGTTAGGGTTCGATGGGGGTTCTGTGTTAGGGGTATAGAAGGGGATGGTTAGGGGGTATGAGGGGGTGGTTAATGGTGAGATTGGTTTGGTACAAATTGAGAAGGTTGGAGTGGTTAGGGGTTTCGATTTTTATGTGTTCTGGGTTAGAAGGGGATGGTTAGGGTCTTGACGGGAATGGTATAGGGTTTAGAAGTGATGGTTTATGGTGTAGGCAAGGGGATGGTTTGGGGTTTAGAAGGGGATGGTTGGGTTAGTTAGGGGATGCGTTACGGTTAGAAGGGGATTGTTTGCGGGTTTTAGAAGGGGTTGGTTAGGTATTAGAAGGGGCTGTGTTGTGGGTTTTAGAAGGGGATGTTTTAGTTAGGGTTTAGAAGGGGGATGGTTTTTTTAGAAGGGGTATGGTGGGGGTCAGAATGGGGGTGTAGTTAGTTTAGGAAGGAGATGGTTTGGGGGTTAGTATGGGGTGTTGGTTAGGGGTTAGAAGGGGATGGTTAGGGGTTGGAAGGGGATGGTTATGGTGTTCGAAGGGGTGGTAGGGGTCAAGAAGGGGGATGGTTAGAGGTTAGGAAGGGATGTTTCGGGGTTTAGAGTGGATGTTTTAAGGGGTTAGAATGGGATGGTTACCGTTTAGAAGGTGGATGGTTAGGGGTCAGAATGGGATGGTTAGGGGTTAGAAGGGGAATGGTTTAGGGTTTCGCAGGGGATGGTTAGGGGTAGGGGAAGGTGATTGTTATGGGTGTAGAATGGAGTGGTTAGGGGGTTAGAAGGGGATGGTTAGGGGGTTAGAAGGAGATGATATGGTTATGGGTTAGCAGGGATGAGATAGAGGTCAGAGGGGCTGTTACAGTTTTAGAAGGGTCGTATGGTTAGTGGTTAGGAACAGGTGATGGTTACGGTTTAGGAAGGGATGGTTAGGGGTTAGAAGGGGGATGGTTAGGGGTGTAGAAGGGGATGGTTAGGGTCCAGAAGGGGAGATGGTTTAGGGTCTAGAAGGGGATGGATAGGGGGGTTTAGAATGGTGATGGTTAGGGGTTTAAGAAGGGGAGGGTTTGTGGCGTTACGAAGTGAGATGGTTATGGGTTAAGAAGGGATGGTTATAGGGTTAAGAAGGGGGTGGTTAGGGCGTTCGAAGGGGATGGTTAGGGTTAGAATGGAGATGGTTATGGGGTTAGAAGGGGATGGTTAGGGTTTACAGGTGATGGTTACAGGGGGTATAAGGGGATGGTTAGGGGTTAGAAGGGGATGGTTAGGGGTTAGAAGGGGATGGTTAGGGGTTAGAAGGGGATGGGTACGGGTCAGAAGGGGATGGTTTACAGGTTTAGAAAGGGGATGGTTAGGGGTCAGAAGGGGATGTTAGGGTTTTATGAAGGGGGATTGGTTTAGGGTTAGAAGGGGCTGGTTACAGTTTAGAAGCGGGATGGTTTAGGGGTTAGAAGGGGTGGTTAGGGGTTAGAAGGTGGTGGTGGTTAGGGTTTAGAATGGGATGGTTTTAGGGGTAGAAGGGGATGTTATGGTGTTAGAATGGGCATGGTTAGGAGTTAGAAGGGATGGTTAGGGGTCAGGAAGGTGCTGGTTACGGTTAGAAAGGGGTTGGCTAGGAGAGTCAGAAGGTGCTGGGTTACAGGGTCGAAGGGGATGGTTAGGGTTAGAAGGGGATGGTATACAGTTTATACGGGGATGGTTTATGGTTAGGAGGGGCATGGTTAGGGTTATAGAGGGGAGGGGTAGGGGTCAGGAAGGGATGGTTAGGGTTTCAGAAGTGGATGGGGTAGGGGTCGCATGGGACTGTTTACGGGGTTAGCAGGGGATGGCGTTAGGGGTGGGAAGGGGATGCGTTTCTGGTTAGAAGTGATGGTTAGGGGTTCAAAAGGGATGGTTAGGGTCTACGAAGGGGAGGGTTAGGGGTGAGAGGGTTAGAAGGAGATGACGTTAGAAGGGGGGGGTTTAGACGGGGATAGAAGGGATGGTAGTCGGAAGAAGGGGTGGTTAAGGGGTTAGAAGGGGATGGTTTAGGGGTCAGACGGGGATGGTTGGTTAGGGGTCAGAAGGGGGTGGCTAGGGTTAGAAGAGGATGTTTCGGGTCTAGAACTGGATGGTTAGGGGTTAAGAGGGGGATGGTTCGGGGTTACGAAGGGATGTGTTTAGTGGTCAGCCGGGATGGGGTTTTGGGTTAGCAAGGGGATGTTTAAGGGGTTATAGTTTTTAAGGGAATGGTTAAAGTGTTTAGAAGGGGAGGGTTAGGGGTTAGAAGGAATGGTTAGGGGTCATCAGGGGGGTGGTTAGGGGTCAGATTGGAGTTGGTTAGGGTTAGAGGTGATGGTTAGGTGTCTAGAATGGGATGGTTAGGGGTTAGAAGGGGATGGTTTAGGAGTAGTTAGAAGGGTATCGTTAGGGTTTCAGAAGGGCTGATGGTTAGAAGGGTGGTTAGTTAGTAAGGGGGTGTGGATAGGGGTTAGAAGCGGATGGTTAGGCGCTAGAACGAGATGGTTAGGGTTTATCAGGGGATTTTATTGGTTAGAACTGGATGGTTCGGGAGTTAGAAGGGGACTGGTTTAGGGGGAGAAGGGGGGAATGGTTAAGGGTCAGAAGGGGGTGGGTAGGGGTCAGAATGGGGAGGGGTAGTGTTCAGAAGGGCATGGTTCGGGTTAGAAGCGGATGGTTAGTGGTTAGAAGGAGATGGTTAGGGGTTAGAAGAGGGGATGGTTGGTGGTTACTCAAGGGGGATGGTATGGTTAGAAAAAAGCAGAAGGAGGGATGGTTAGGGGTTAGACAGGGATGGATAGGGGTTAGAATGGGATGGCTTTAGGTTAGAAAGGATGATAGGGGTTAGAAAGGGAGATGGTAGATGGGGTTAGAAGGGGATTGTTAGTGGGTTGAAGGGGATGGTTTGGGGTAGAAGGGATGGTACGGTTTAGAAGGGATTGTTTACGGACTAGCAGGGGATGGTTAGGGGTTAGAAGGGGGTGGTTAGGGGTTAGAAGGGGATGGTTAGGGGTTAGAAGAGGATGGTTACAGTTTTAGAAGGGGGATGTTAGGGCTTAGAAGGGGGTGTTAGGGGTTAGAAGGGGATGGTTAGGGGTTATAGAAGGGGATGGGTTTGCAGTTTTAGAAGGGCTGTATTTAGGGGTTAGAAGGGGATGGTTAGGGGTTAGAAGGGGGATGGTTTAAGGGTTTAATAAAGGGGGTGGTTAGGGTTTAGATGGGGATAGGTTATGGGTTAGAAGGGGATGGTTAGGGGTTAGAAGGGGAATGTTGGGTTAGAAGGGGATGGTTTAGGGTAGAAGGGGGTGGTTAGGGTCAGAAGGGGATTGGTTAGGGGGTTTAGAAGGGCGATGGTTAGAGGGTTAAGAGGGGAGATGGTTTAGGAGTTAGAAGGGGATGGTTAGGGGTCAGAAGGGGATGGTTACAGTTTAGAAGGGGATGGTTAGGGGTCAGAAGGGGATGGTTACAGTTTAGGAAGGGATGGTTGCGTACAGAAGTGGATTAGTTTACAGGTTAGAAGGGGATGGTTATACGTTAGAAGGGATGGGTTAGGGGGTTTAGTAGGGGAATGGTTACGGTTTAGAAGGGGATGGTTAGGTGGTCAGAAGGGATGGTTCGGGGTGAGATGGGGGTGGTTTAGGGTTTAGAGGGGATGGTTAGGAGGTTATGGAAGGGGATGATGTTAGAGTTATAGAGGGGATGGGTGGGGTTTAGGAGGGGGATTGGTTAGGGGTGAGAAGGGGATGGTTTAGGGGTTCCGAAGGGGATGGTTTGTGGTATTAGAAGGAGATGGTTTAGGGTTTACTAGAAGGGTATGGTTAGGGGTTAGAGGGGATGGTACGGTTTTAGAAGGGGATGGATCCTGGGTCAGCCGGTGATGGTTAGGGGTCAGAAGGGGATGGTTAGGGGGTGGGGGGGGGTGGGAAGGGGATGGTCGGGTTTTAGAAGGGGGGGTTAGGGGTTAGGGGGTAATAGAAGAGGGGATGGTTAGGGGTTAGGGGGGGATGGTTAGGGGGGGGGGGGGGATGGTCTAGGGGGTTAGAAGGGGGTGGTTAGGGGTTAGAGGGGGATGGTTAGGGGTTAGGAAGGGGATGGTTAGGGTGTTAGAAGGGATGGTCTAGGGGTGCAGAAGGGGAATGGTTAGGGGGTCAGAAGGGGGGTTAGGGGTTAGAGGGTGGTTAGGGGGGGAAGGGATGGTTAGGGGTTAGAAGGGGATGGTTCGGGGTTAGAAGGGGGTCGGGGTCAGAAGGGGTGGGGGGGGTAGAAGGGGCGTTGGATAGGGTTTTGTTTTTAGAAGGGGGGGGGGGGGTTAGCGCGGGTTTTAAGAAGGGGATGGTTAGGGGTTAGACGGGGATAGGTTAGGGGTTTAGAAAGGGGATGGGTTAGGGGTTAGAAGGGGGGGGTTAGGGGTTAGAAGGGATGGTTTATGGGTTAGAAGGGGTTGGGTAGGGGTCTATAGGGGATGGGCTTAGGGGGGCAGAAGGGGGATGGGGTTAGGGGTTAGAAGGGGATGGGGTTAGGGGGCGGAGGGGGGGGATGGTTAGGGGTTAGAAGGGGATGGTTAGGGGGTCAGAAGGGGATGGTTAGGGGGTTAGGGAGGGGGGGGGTGAGGGTTTGAAGGGATGGTTAGGGGTTTAGAAGGGGAGATGGTTTTAGGGGGTTAGCCGGGGGGGTGGTTAGGGGTTAGGAGGGGGATGGTTAGGGGGGGGGTCAGAATGGGGGGTGGTTAGGGGGGTAGAAGGGGATGGTTACGGTTTAGAGGGGCGGATGGTTGGTGGGTTCAGAAGGGGATGGGCTAGGGGGGGTGAAGGGGGGGGAGTATGGGGTAGGGGGGGATGGTTAGGGGGTTAAGAAGGGGGGATGGTTTAGGGGTTAGAAGGGGGGGGGTTAGGGGGTTAAGAAGGGGATGGTTTAGGGTTAGGGGGGGTTGGTTAGGGGTTTAGAAGGGGATGGTTAGGGGTTAGAAGGGGGAAATGGTTAGGGGGTTTGAAGGGGATGGTTTGGGGTTAGGGGGGGGGATAGGGTACGGTTTAGGAGGGGATGGGGTGTTAGGGGTTAGAAAGGGGGGGGTAGGGGTCAGAAGGGGCATGGGGTTAGGGGTTAGAGGGGGAGGGTTTGGGGGTTAGGAAGGGGGCATGGTTCAGGGGTTAGAAGGGCTGGTGGGGGGTTAGAAGGGGGGTGGTTTGGGGTTAGAAGGGGATGGTTAGGGGTTAGAAGGGGGATGGTTGGGGGTTTTAGAAGGGGGAATGGTTAGGGTTTTAGAAGGGATGGTTAGGGTTTAGAAGGGATGGTTAGGGGTTAGAAGGGGATGGGTAGGGGTTTAGATGGGGATGGGGTAAAGGGGTTAGATTGGGGATGGTTAGGGGTTACGAAGGGGATGGTTAGGGGGGGGGGGTGGGTAGGGGTTTGTTAAGGGGGTTGGTTAGGGGGGGGGGGGGGGTTGGTTAGGGGGTGGACGAAGGGGAGGGGGTTAGGGGTTTAGAGAAGGGATGGTTAGGGGTTCAGAAGGGGATGGTTACAGGGGTGGTTAGGGGTCAGAAGGGGGTGGTTAGGGTCAAGAAGGGGATGGTTTAGGGGGGCAGGGGGGGCTTGGTTAGGGTTGAAGGGGATGGTTAGGGGGTTAGGGGGGGGATGGTTACGGTTTAGAAGGGGAGGGTTTCGGGTCGAAGGGGGTGGTTAGGGGTTAGTCGGACAGGGGAATGGTTAGGGGTCGAAGGGGATGGTTAGGGGTTAGAAGGGGATGGGTTAGGGGTAGTAGGGGATGGTTAGGGGTTAGGAGGGGATGGTTAGGGGTTAGAAGGGGATGGTTGGGGGTTAGAGGGGAGGGTTAGGGGGTTTAGAAGGGGATGGGTTAGGGTTCGAAGGGGGGGGGAGGGTTAGGGGGGGGGGGTACGGTTTAGCAGGGGATGGGGTAGGGGTTAGGAGGGGCTGGTGGAGGGGTTAGAAGGGGGATGGTTCAGGGGTTAGAAGGGGATGGTTAGGGTGTTAGGGGGAGGGGGAGTGGTTAGGGGTTAGAAGGGGATGGGTAGGGGTTAGAAGGGGATGGGTAGGGGTTAGAAGGGGATGATGGTTAGGGGTTATGTTCGGGGGGGGGGGGGTGTTTTAGGGGTTGGAAGGGGGATGGTTAGGGGTTAGAAGGGGATGGTTAGGGGTTAGACGGGGGGGGGTCCGGGGGGAATGGGGGGATGGTTTAGGGTTAGTAAGAAGGGGATGGTTATGGGTAGAAGGGGGGTGGTAGGAGTTAGAGGGAAGGTAGGGTTTTAGAAGGGGATGGTTAGGGGGTTTAGGGGGGATGGTTCAGGGGTTAGTGGGGGATGGTTGCGGTTTAGACGGGATGGTTACAGGGGTTAGAAGGGGATGGGTACGGTTTAGCAGGGGGGTTTAGGGGTTATAAGAGGGATGGTTGGGTTTAGAAGGGGAATGAGATAGGGGTTTAGAAGGGGGATGGTTAGGGGTTAGAAGGGGAGGTTAGGGGTTAGCAGGGGATGGGTTAGGGTTAGAGGGTGGTTAAGGGGGGGGGATGGTAGGGTTAGGAGGGGATGGTTGGGTTAGGGGGGGGATGGTTAGGTTAGAAGGGAGGGATGGTTAGGGGTATTTAGAAGGGGAATGGTAGGGGTTAGAAGGGGATGTGTTAGGGGTTAATTAGAAGGGGATGGTTATTGGTTTGGGAGGGGATGGTTAAGTGGGTCAGCCGGGAAAGGGATGTTTAGGGTTAGGAGGGGGGGGTTAGGGGTTATGAAGGGGATTGGTTAGGGTTTAGAAGGGGATGGTTACAGGGGTAGAAGGGGATGGTTAGGGGTTAGAAGGAAGGCGGGGGATAGAAGGGGATGGTTACAGGTTAGAGGGATGGTTAGGGGTTAGTTAGAAGGGATGGTTAGGGGTTAGAGGGGGGCATTGGTTACAGTGGGTTATGAGGGGATGGTAGGGGTTAGAAGGGGATGGTTAGGGTTTAGAAGGGATTGGTTAGGGTTTTAGAAGGGGATGGTTACAGTTTAGAAGGGGATGGTTAGGGGTATAGAACAGGGGGTGGTTAGGGTTTAGGGGGGATGAGTTAGGCGGTTAGAGGGGATGGGGGGGGTTTAGGGGGGTATGGTTAGGGGTTAGAAGGGGATGGTTACAGGGTTTAGAAGGGGGATGGTTAGGGGTTAGAAGGGGGTGGAAAACAAAATATGGGGGTTAGATTGGGGATGTTAGGGGTTGAGGGGATGGTTAGGTTAGGGGGGGGTGGTTAGGGGTGGGAAGGGATGGTTAAGGGGTTTAGTAGAAGGGGCTGGTTAGGGGTTAGTACAGGGGATGGTTTAGGGGTCAGAAGGGGATGGTACAGGGGTCGAAGGGGATGGTTAGGGGTCAGAAGGGGATGGTAGGGTTAGAGGGGATGTAGGTTAGGGGTCAGAAGGGGATGGTTACAGTTTAGAAGGGGATGGTTAGGGGTTAGTAGGGGATGGTTCCGGTTAGAATGGTGGGGGGGGATGGTTAGGGGTGGGGGCGGGGGTGGTTAGGGGTTTAGAAGGGGATTGGTTTAGGGTTATTTAGGAAGGGGGTGGTTAGGATGTTAGAAGGGGATGGTTAGCGGGTTCTAGAGGGGATGGTTAGGGGGTTTAGGAAGGGGATGGTTCGAGGGGTTCGGGGTGGGGATGGTTAGGGGTTAAGGAGGGGATGGTTTAGGGTTGGGACAGGGGATGGTTTAGGGGTTTAGAAGGGGTAGGGTTAGGGGTTTGTAGAAGGGGATGGGGGGGGGTTTAGAAGGGTGGGGGATAGGGGTTAGGGGGGGTGATGGTTAGGGGTCTAGGGGGGGGGGTTTAGGGGGATGGGGATGGTTTATAAGGGGGGGGGGATAGGTTCGGGGTGATGGTTAGGGGTTAAGACGGGGGGGGGTTGGGGTTAGAAGGGGATGGTTAGGGGGGAGAAGGGGATGGTTAGGGGTTAGAAGGGGAGGGGTAACGGGTTATAGAAAGGGGATGGTTAGGGGTTAGAAGGGGGGGGAGGGGGGTTACGAAGGGGGGGGCGGGGGGGTCTAGAAGGGGATGAGTTAGGGGTTAGAGGGGATGGTGGGGGGTTCGAGAAGGGATGGTTAGGCGGTAGCTGGGGAATGGTTAGGGGGGTTAGGGGGGATGGGGGGGGGGTTTAGACGGTGCATGGTTACGGTTTTAGAAGGGGATGGGTTAGGGGTTAGAAGGGGATTGGTTTAGGGGTTCAGGCAGGGGATGGTTAGGGGTTATTTAAAGAAGGGGATGGATAGGGGTTAGAAGGGGAGGGTTAGCGTGTTGAAGGGGATGGGTTAGGGGTAGGAGAGGTGGGGGGGGGGGTTAGGGTTCGATAGGGGATGGTTAGTGGTTAGGAGGGATGGTTAGGGGTTAGAAGGGAGGTGGGGGTTTAGAAGGGGATGGTTAAGGGGTTAGGGGGGGTTAGGGGGGGGGGTGGTTAGGGGGTTAGGGGGGGATGGTTAGGGGTTAGGGGGGGATGGTTACAGGTTAGAAGGGATGGTTAGGGGTTAGAGAGGGGATGGTTAGTCGTTAGGGGTGGATGGAAACAGGGTTAGGACGGAGATGGTAGAGGTTACAAGGGTGAGAGGGTTAGGGGTTAGAAGGGGATGGTTAGGGGTTAGATAGGGGATGGTTAGGGGTTAGGAAGCGGATGGTTACGGGTTAGAAGGGGCTGGTTTACAGGGGGGGGGGTGTGGATGGTTAGGGTTTAGAAAGGGGCTGGGTTTAGGGGTCTAGAAGGGGATGGTTAGGGGTTAGAAAGGGGGATGGTTTTAGGGTTAGATAAGGAGGATGGTTAGGGGGTTAGAAGGGGATGGTTAGGGTTTAGAAGGCATGGTTAGAGGTTAGAAAGGGGGATGGTTAGCAGGTTAAGAAGCGGATGGATATAGGAGTTAGCAGGGGATGGTTATGGTTTAGAAGGGATGGTTAGGGGGTAGAAAGTGGGGATGGTTAGGGTTAGACGGGGATGGTAGGGTTAGAGGGGTGGTACAGTTAGAAGGAGATTGTTAGGGGTTAGAAGGGGATGGTTAGGGGTTAGAAGGGGGTGGTTAGGGGTTAGAAGGGGATGGTTAGGGGTTAGAAGGGGATGGTTAGGGGTTAGAAGGGGATGGTTAGAGGGTTGGTTACGGTTTAGGGATGGTTAGGGGTTAGAAGGGGATGGTTAGGGGTTAGAAGGGGATGGTTAGGGCTTTAGAAGGAGATGGTTAGGGGTTAGAAGGAGATGGTTAGGGGTTAGAAGGGGATGGTTAGGGGTTAGAAGGGGATGGTTACAGGTTAGAAGGGGATGGTTACAGTTTAGAAGGGGATGGTTAGGGGTTAGAAGGGGATGGTTAGGGGTTAGAAGGGGATGGTTAGGGTTTAGAAGGGGATGTTACAGTTTAGAAGGGGATGGTTAGGGTTAGAAGGGGATGGTTAGGGGTTTAGAAGGGGATGAGATGGTTAGGGGTTAGAAGGGATGGTTAGGGGGTTAGAAGGGGATGGTTAGGGGTTAGAAGGGGGATGGTTAGGGGTTAGAAGGGGATGGTTAGGGGTTAGAAGGGGATGGTTAGGGGTTAGAATGGGATGGTTAGGGTTAGAAGGGGATGGTTAGGGGTTAGAAGGGGGGGATGGTTAGGGGTTAGAAGGGGATGGTTAGGGTTTAGAAGGGGATGGTTAGGGGTTAGAAGGGGATGGTTAGGGTTTAGAAGGGGATGGTTTGGGGTTAGAAGGGGATGGTTAGGTTAGAAGGGGATGGTTAGTGGTTTAGAAGGGGATGGTTAGGGTTAGAAGGGGATGGTTAGGGGTTAGAAGGGGATGGTTAGGGTTTAGAAGGGGATGGTTAGGGGTTAGAAGGGGATGGTTAGGGGTTAGAAGGGGATGGTTAGGGGTTAGAAGGGGATGGTTAGGGGTTAGAAGGGGATGGTTAGGGGTTAGAAGGGGATGGTTAGGGTTTAGAAGGGGATGGTTAGGGGTTTAGAAGGGGATGGTTAGGGGTTTAGAAGGGGATGGGTAGGGTTTAGAAGGGGATGGTTAGGGGTTTAGAAGGGAGGATGGTTAGGGGTTTAGAAGCCGGGATGGTTTACAGTTTAGAAGGGGATGGTTAGGGGTTAGAAGGGGATGGTTAGGGGTTAGAAGGGGGATGGTTAGGGGTTAGAAGGGGATGGTTAGGGGTTAGAAGGGGATGGTTACAGTTTAGAAGGGGATGGTTAGGGGTTAGAAGGGGATGGTTAGGGGTTAGAAGGGATGGTTAGGTTTTTTTTTTTTTTTAGAAGATGGGTTAGAAGGGTTAGGGGTTAGAAGGGGATGGTTAGGGGTTTAGAAGGGGATGGTTAGGGGTTAGAAGGGGATGGTTACAGTTTAGAAGGGGATGGTTAGGGGTTAGAAGGGGATGGTTAGGGGTTAGAAGGGGATGGTTAGGGTTAGAAGGGGATGGTTAGGGTTAGAAGGGGATGGTTACAGTTTAGAAGGGGGGATGGTTAGGGTTAGAAGGGGATGGTTAGGGGTTAGAAGGGGATGGTTAGGGGTTAGAAGGGGGATGGTTAGGGGTTAGAAGGGGATGGTTAGGGGTTAGAAGGGGATTGGTTACAGTTAGAAGGGGATGGTTAGGGGGTTCGAAGGGGATGGTTTTAGGGTTAGAAGGGGATGGTTAGGGATGTTACAGTTAGAAGGGGATGGTTAGGGGTTAGAAGGGGATGGTTAGGGTTAGGAAGGGGATGGTAGGGGTTAGAAGGGGATGGTTAGGGTTAGAAGGGGGATGGTTACAGTTTAGAAGGGGATGGTTAGGGTTTAGAAGGGGATGGTTAGGGTTTAGAAGGGGATGGTTACGGGTTAGAAGGGGTGGTTAGGGGTTAGAAGGGGATGGTTAGGGGTTTAGAAGGGGATGGTTAGGGGTTAGAAGGGGATGGTTAGGGGTAGAAGGGGGATGGTTAGGGGTTAGAAGGGGGATGGTTAGGGGATGGTTTAGTTAGAATGGGGATTGTTAGGGGTTAGAAGGGGATGGTTAGGGGTTAGAAGGGGATGGTTAGTGGTTAGAAGGGGATGGTTACAGTTAGAAGCGGGATGGGTTAGGGTTTAGAAGGGGATGGTTAGGGGTTAGAATGGGATGGTTAGGGGTTAGAAGGGGATGGGTAGGGGTTAGAAGGGGATGGTTAGGGGTTAGAAGGGGATGGTTAGGGGTTAGAAGGGGATGGTTAGGGGTTAGAAGGGATGGTTACGGGTTAGAAGGGGATGGTTAGGGGTTAGAAGGGGATGGTTACAGTTTAGAAGGGGATGGTTAGGGGTTAGAAGGGGATGGTTAGGGGTTAGAAGGGGATGGGTACGGTTTAGAAGGGGATGGTTCGTGCAGTGGAGGAGATCTTCGTGGGCAAAACCCAGCCTTGTCTCAGGGTAGTAGGTTGGTTGTCTGTTGATATCCCTCTGGTGGTGTGGGGGCAGTGCTTTGGCAAAGTGGGTGGGGTTATATCCTGCCTGGTTGGCCCTGTCCCGGGGTATCGTCGAACGGGGCCACAGTGTCCCCCGACCCCCCCGTCTCTGCCCCCAGTATCTATGCTGCAATAGTCTATGTGCCGGGGGACTAGGGTCAGTGTTATATCTGGTGTAATTCTCCTGTCTTATCCGGTGTCCTGTGTGAATTTAAGTATGCTCCCTCTAATTTCTCTGAGCCCTAGGACCATGCCTCAGGACTACCTGGCCTGATGACTCCAGTCCACCTGGTCGTGTGCTGCTGCTCCAGTTTCAACTGTTCTGCCTTCGGCTATGGAACCCTGACCTGTTCACCAGATGTGGAACCTTGTCCCAGACCTGCTGTTTTCAACTCTCTCTCTCTCTACCGCAACTGCTATTTCAACCTCTAAATGCCCGGCTATGAAAAGCCAAGTGACATTTACTTCTGAGGTGCTGACCTGTTGCACCCTCTACAACCACTGTCATTATTATCTGACCCTGCTGGTCATCCATGAATGTTTGAACATCTTGGAGAAAGATCTGGCCTTAATGGCCATGTACTGATATAATCTCCACCCGGCAGCCAGAAGGGGACTGGCCACCCCTCAGAGCCTGGTTCCTCTCTACCCGGCAGCCAGAAGGGGACTGGCCACCCCTCAGAGCCTGGTTCCTCTCTACCTGGCAGCCAGAAGGGGACTGGCCACCCCTCAGAGCCTGGTTCCACTCTACCCGGCAGCCAGAAGGGGACTGGCCACCCCTCAGAGCCTGGTTCCTCTCTACCCGGCAGCCAGAAGGGGACTGGCCACCTCTCAGAGCCTGGTTCCACTCTACCCGGCAGCCAGAAGGGGACTGGCCACCTCTCAGAGCCTGGTTCCTCTATACCCGGCAGCCAGAAGGGGACTGGCCACCTCTCAGAGCCTGGTTCCTCTATACCCGGCACAGCCAGAAGGGGACTGGACACCCCTCAGAGCCTGGTTCCTCTATACCCAGTACAGCCAGAAGGGGACTGGCCACCCCTCAGAGCCTGGTTCCTCTCTACCCGGCAGCCAGAAGGGGACTGGCCACCCCTCAGAGCCTGGTTCCTCTCTACCCAGTACAGCCAGAAGGGGACTGGCCACCCCTCAGAGCCTGGTTCCTCTCTACCTGGCAGCCAGAAGGGGACTGGCCACCCCTCAGAGCCTGGTTCCACTCTAGGTTTCTTCAGAGAGGGAGAGAGAGTCAGAGGGAGTCAGAGAGAGTTGGAGAGAGTCATAGAGGGAGTGAGAGAGAGACAGAGGGAAAGAGAGAGTCAGAGAGAGACAGAGAGGGAGGTTCAGGGAGAGTCAGAGAGAGTCATAGAGGGAGTGAGAGAGAGACAGAGGGAAAGAGAGAGTCAGAGAGAGACAGAGAGGGAGGTTCAGGGAGAGTCAGAGAGAGAGTCAGAGAGGGAGTCAGATGGAGTCGGAGAGAGTCAGAGAGAGAGTTAGAGGGAGAGAGAGAGTCAAAGAGAGAGTCAGAGAGGGAGTCAGAGAGGGAGTAAGAGAGAGATGAGTCAGAGAGAGAGTCAGAGAGGGAGAGAGAGACAGAGGGAATCAGTGAGTGAGCGAGAGAGTCAGGAGAGGGAGTGAGAGACAGAGGGAGAGAGAGAGTCAGAGAGAGTCAGAGAGAGACATAGAGAGACATAGAGTCAGAGTCAGATAGGGAGAGAGAGCCAGAGGGAGTCAATGAGAGAGAGTCAGAGAGGGAGAGAGTCAGAGAGGGAGTCAGATAGAGTCAGAGAGGGAGAGAAACAGTCAGAGAGAGAGTCAGAGAGGGAGTGAGAGAGAGATGGAGGGAGTCAGAGAGAGACAGAGAGCAAGTCAGAGAGGGAGGGAGAGTTAGAGAGAGTCAGAGTCAGAGTGAGAGAGCGAGTCAGAGAGGGAGAGAGTCAGAGGGAGTCAGTGAGAGAGAGAGAGAGAGAGAGAGAGAGAGAGAGAGAGAGAGAGAGAGAGAGAGAGAGAGAGAGAGAGAGAGAGAGAGAGAGAGAGAGTGAGAGGGAGGGTCAGAGAGAGTCAGAGAGAAAGTCAGGGAGGGAGAGAGAGTCAGAGAGGGAGTCAGAGTGAGTCAGATGGAGTAGAGAGAGAGTCAGAGAGAGAGAGAGGGAGTCAAAGAGAGAGTCAGATGGAGTCAGAGAGAGTCAGAGAGAGAGTCAGCGAGGGAGTCAAAGAAAGTCAGATGAGTCAGAGAGGGAGTGAGAGAGACAGAAGAAGAGAGACAGAGAGGGAGAGAGGGAGAGAGTCAGAGAGAGTCAGATAGAGAGACAGAGAGGGAGAGAGAGGTTCAGAGAAGGTCAGAGTGGAGTGTGACACCGTCGTCGTTCAGCAGGCCAACAACAACTAATTAAAAATGTCTGGATTTGATTGTCTCCATCTATTCATTAAAATCATGTTCGACTCTCTCACAGCGGCCTCGCTCCGGAACAGTCTCTTAATCAGAGAGCAATCATTGAAAAGTATTGTCATTTCTCAGTCAAGGTCATTGCTTTTGTGTGTCCTACAAAATATCCTGATTTTGTTTAGTGCCTAAAGAGTACAGTTTGTTAGGAACCTTGACCATCTTTGGTTGATTAAGGAGTTGCACCCCTTCTCAAAAAACCTACACTCGATCCCTCCAATGTCAACAACTACAGACCAGTATCCCTTCTTTCTTTTCTCTCCAAAACTCTTGAGCACACCGTCTTTAGCCAACTATCTTGCTATCTCTCTCAGAATGACCTTCTTGATCCAAACCAGTCAGGTTTCAAGACTGGTCATTCAACTGAGACTGCTCTTCTCTGTGTCATGGAGGCTCTCCGCACTGCTAAAGCTAACTCTCTCTCCTCTGCTCTTGTCCTTCTAGACCTATCTGCTGCCTTTGATACTGTGAACCATCAGATCCTCCTCTCCACCCTCTCCGAGTTGGGCATCTCCGGTGCGGCTCACTCTTGGATTGCGTCCTACCTGACAGGTCGCTCCTACCAAGTTGCGTGGCGAGAATCTGTCTCCGCACCACGTGCTCTCACCACTGGTGTCCCCCAGGGCTCAGTTCTAGGCCCTCTCCTATTCTCGCTATACACCAAGTCACTTGGCTCTGTCATATCCTCACATGGCCTCTCCTATCATTGCTACGCAGACGACCCACAACTAATCTTCTCCTTTCCCCCTTCTGATAACCAGGTGGCGAATCGCATCTCTGCATGTCTGGCAGACATATCAGTGTGGATGACGGATCACCACCTCAAGCTGAACCTTGGCAAGACGGAGCTGCTCTTCCTCCCGGGGAAGGACTGCCCGTTCCATGATCTCGCCATCACGGTTGACAACTCCGTTGTGTCCTCCTCCCAGAGTGCAAAGAGCCTTGGCGTGACCCTGGACAACACCCTGTCGTTCTCCGCTAACATCAAGGCGGTGACCCGATCCTGTAGGTTCATGCTCTACAACATTCGGAGAGTACGACCCTGACTTACACAGGAAGCGGCACAGGTCCTAATCCAGGCACTTGTCATCTCCTGTCTGGATTACTGCAACTCGCTGTTGGCTGGGCTCCCTGCCTGTGCCATTAAACCCCTACAACTCATCCAGAATGCCGCAGCCCGTCTGGTGTTCAACCTTCCCAAGTTCTCTCACGTCACCCCCCTCCTCCGCACACTCCACTGGCTTCCAGTTGAAGCCCGCATCTGCTACAAGACCATGGTGCTTGCCTACGGAGCTGTGAGGGGAACGGCACCTCCGTACCTTCAGGCTCTGATCAGTCCCTACACCCAAACGAGGGCATTGCGTTCATCCACCTCTGGCCTGCTGGCCCCCCTATCTCTGCGGAAGCACAGTTCCCGCTCAGCCCAGTAAAAACTGTTCGCTGCTCTGGCACCCCAATGGTGGAACAAGCTCCCTCACAACGCCAGGACAGCGGAGTCACTCACCACCTTCCGGAGACACTTGAAACCCCACCTCTTTAAGGAATACCTGGGATAGGATAAAGTAATCCTTCTACCCCCCCTTACCCCACCCCAAAGAAAAAAACAAAATATATTGTAAAGTGGTTATCCCACTGGCTATAAGGTGAATGCACCAATTTGTAAGTGGCTCTGGATAAGAGCGTCTGCTAAATGACATAAATATAAATGTAATTAACAAACGCAATAACATTGATAGTCTTTAGAGCCAGGTGAATGGAGGTTATATGGTATTGAGTCTGTCTCATGCAGTAGACTGACTTCAGATGTTCAGGACATCATACCCTAACCCTTATGTAAGAGATGTTCAGGACATCATACCCTAACCCTTATGTAAGAGATGTTCAGGACATCATACCCTAACCCTTATGTAAGAGATGTTCAGGACATCATACCCTAACCCTTATGTAACAGATGTTCAGGACATCATACCCTAACCCTTATGTAAGAGATGTTCAGGACATCATACCCTAACCCTTATGTAAGAGATGTTCAGGACATCATACCCTAACCCTTATGTAAGAGATGTTCAGGACATCATACCCTAACCCTTATGTAAGAGATGTTCAGGACATCATACCCTAACCCTTATGTAAGAGATGTTCAGGACATCTTGCCCTAACACTTATGTAACAGACAGAAGTCTCCATTTTGATCCCATTGGTAAAGCTTAACCCAAGACACCCCTGAGTTAATCCAACAGACCAAGATACACAGAGAGAAAGTGAGAGAGGGGGAGGGAGGGAGAGAGGGGGAGAGAGAGTGGGAGGGAGTGAAAGTGAGAGTTTCTGTCTCAAACTAACACACACATTGGCCTACATGTCCTAATTTCACACCATTGTCCCTCAACACGAGGGCCCCAGCAGTGTGACTGGGTTAGGTTTATAGTGTCCTAATTTCACACCATTGTCCCTCAACACGAGGGCCCCAGCAGTGTGACTGGGTTAGGTTTATAGTGTCCTAATTTCACACCATTGTCCCTCAACACGAGGGCCCCAGCAGTGTGACTGGGTTAGGTTTATAGTGTCCTAATTTCACACCATTGTCCCTCAACACGAGGGCCCCAGCAGTGTGACTGGGTTAGGTTTATAGTGTCCTAATTTCACACCATTGTCCCTCAACACGAGGGCCCCAGCAGTGTGACTGGGTTAGGTTTATAGTGTCCTAATTTCACACCATTGTCCCTCAACACGAGGGCCCCAGCAGTGTGACTGGGTTAGGTTTATAGTGTCCTAATTTCACACCATTGTCCCTCAACACGAGGGCCCCAGCAGTGTGACTGGGTTAGGTTTATAGTGTCCTAATTTCACACCATTGTCCCTCAACACGAGGGCCCCAGCAGTGTGACTGGGTTAGGTTTATAGTGTCCTAATTTCACACCATTGTCCCTCAACACGAGGGCCCCAGCAGTGTGACTGGGTTAGGTTTATAGTGTCCTAATTTCACACCATTGTCCCTCAACACGAGGGCCCCAGCAGTGTGACTGGGTTAGGTTTATAGTGTCCTAATTTCACACCATTGTCCCTCAACACGAGGGCCCCAGCAGTGTGACTGGGTTAGGTTTATAGTGTCCTAATTTCACACCATTGTCCCTCAACACGAGGGCCCCAGCAGTGTGACTGGGTTAGGTTTATAGTGTCCTAATTTCACACCATTGTCCCTCAACACGAGGGCCCCAGCAGTGTGACTGGGTTAGGTTTATAGTGTCCTAATTTCACACCATTGTCCCTCAACACGAGGGCCCCAGCAGTGTGACTGGGTTAGGTTTATAGTGTCCTAATTTCACACCATTGTCCCTCAACACGAGGGCCCCAGCAGTGTGACTGGGTTAGGTTTATAGTGTCCTAATTTCACACCATTGTCCCTCAACACGAGGGCCCCAGCAGTGTGACTGGGTTAGGTTTATAGTGTCCTAATTTCACACCATTGTCCCTCAACACGAGGGCCCCAGCAGTGTGACTGGGTTAGGTTTATAGTGTCCTAATTTCACACCATTGTCCCTCAACACGAGGGCCCCAGCAGTGTGACTGGGTTAGGTTTATAGTGTCCTAATGCACTCTCCTCAGTGATTAACCTTTTCCTAATGAGACATTGTTTTACTGTCTCTCTCCTCAGTGATGAACCTTTTCCTAATGAGACATTGTTTTACTGTCTCTCTTCTCTGTGATTAACCTTTCCCTAGTGAGACAGTAAAACAATGTCTCTCTCCTCAGTGATGAATCTTTTCCTAGTGAATCCCTGTCCCTGACCAATCCCTGTCCCTGACTAATCCCTGTTCCTGACTAACCCCTGACTTACCCCTGTCCCTGACTACTCTGTGTCCTCTGTGGTCCTCTGTAGCTCAGCTGGTAGAGCATGGCGCTTGTAACGCCAAGGTAGTGGGTTCGATCCCCGGGACCACCCATACACAAAAAATGTATGCACGCATGACTGTAAGTCGCTTTGGATAAAAGCGTCTGCTAAATGGCTTATTATTATAACCCCTGTGCCTGACTAACC
This sequence comes from Coregonus suidteri, assembly GCA_036851935.1. Lineage (NCBI taxonomy): Eukaryota > Metazoa > Chordata > Actinopteri > Salmoniformes > Salmonidae > Coregonus > Coregonus suidteri. The sequence continues at coordinate 76,366,964 of CM072221.1, forward strand.
CCTGTTCCTGACTAACCCCTATCCCTGTCTAACCCCTGTCCCTGACTAACCCCTGTCCCTGACTAACCCCTGTCCCTGACTAACCCCTGTCCCTGACTAACCCCTGTCCCTGACTAACCCCTGTCTAACCCCTGTCCCTGACTAACCCCTGTCCCTGACTAACCCCTGTCCCTGACTAACCCCTATCCCTGTCTAACCCCTGTCCCTGACTAACCCCTATCCCTGACTAACCCCTGTCCCTGACTAACCCCTGTCCCTGACTAACCCCTGTCCCTGACTAAGCTCTGACTAACCCCTGTTCCTGACTAACCCCTGTCCCTGACTAAGCCCTGTCCCTGACTAACCCCTGTCCCTGACTAAGCCCTGACTAACCCCTGTCCCTGACTAACCCCTGTCCCTGACTAACCCCTGTCCCTGACTAAGCCCTGTCCCTGACTAACCCCTGTCCCTGACTAACCCCTGTCCCTGACTAACCCCTGTCCCTGACTAACCCCTGTCCCTGACTAAGCTCTGACTAACCCCTATCCCTGTCTAACCCCTGTCCCTGACTAACCCCTGTCCCTGACTAAGCTCTGACTAACCCCTATCCCTGTCTAACCCCTGTCCCTGACTAACCCCTGTCCCTGACTAACCCCTGTCCCTGACTAACCCCTGTTCCTGACTAACCCCTGTCCCTGACTAACCCCTGTCCCTGACTAAGCTCTGACTAACCCCTGTCCATGACTAAGCTCTGACTAACCCCTGTCGCTGACTAACCCCTGTCCCTGACTAAGCCCTGTCCCTGACTAACCCCTGTCCCTGACTAACCCCTGTTCCTGACTAACCCCTGTCCCTGACTAACCCCTGTCCCTGACTAAGCTCTGACTAACCCCTGTTCCTGACTAACCCCTGTCCCTGACTAACCCCTGTCCCTGACTAACCCCTGTCCCTGACTAAGCTCTGACTAACCCCTGTCCATGACTAAGCTCTGACTAACCCCTGTCCATGACTAAGCCCTATCCCTGACTAACCCATCCCTGACTCACCCTTGTCCCTGACTAGCCCCTGACTAACCCCTGTCTAACCGCTGTCGCTGACTAACCCCTGTCCATGACTAAGCCCTATCACTAACTAACCCATCCCTGACTCACCCTTGTCCCTGACTACCCCCTGACTAACCCCTGTCCAACCCCTGTCCCTAACTAACCCCTGTCCCTGTCAAACACCTGTCCCTGACTAAGCCCTATCCCTGACTAACCCCTGTCCCTGACTAAGCCCTATCCCTGACTAACCCGTCCCTGACTAAGCCCTATCCCTGACTAAGCCCTGTCCCTGTCAAACACCTGTCCCTGACTAAGCCCTATCCCTGACTAACCCGTCCCTGACTAACCCGTCCCTGACTAAGCCCTATCCCTGACTAACCTGTCCCTAACTAACCCCTGTCCCTGTCAAACCCCTGTCCCTGACTAAGCCCTATCCCTGACTAACCCCCGTCCCTGACTAACCCTGTCCCTGACTAACCTGTCCTGACTAAGCCCTGTCCCTGACTAACCCGTCCCTGACTAAGCCCTATCCCTGACTAACCCGTCCCTGACTAAGCCCTATCCCTGACTAACCCGTCCCTGACTAAGCCCTATCCCTGACTAACCCGTCCCTGACTAAGCCCTATCCCTGACTAACCCGTCCCTGACTAAGCCCTATCCCTGACTAACCCCTGTCCCTGTCACTAACCTGTCCCTGACTAACCCCCTAAATCCCTGACTAACCCGTCCCTGACTAACCCCGTCCCTGACTAACCCCTGTCCCTGACTAAGCCCTATCCCTGACTAACCCGTCCCTGACTAAGCCCTATCCCTGACTAACCCGTCCCTGACTAACCCCTGTCCCTGACTAACCCTGACTAACCCCTGACTAAGCCCTATCCCTGACTAACCCGTCCCTGACTAAGCCCTATCCCTGACTAACCCGTCCCTGACTAACCCGTCCCTGACTAACCCGTCCCTGACTAAGCCCTATCCCTGACTAACCTGTCCCTAACTAACCCCTGTCCCTGACAAACACCTGTCCCCTGACTAAGCCCTAACCCCTGACTAACCCCTGTCCCTGACTACCCTGTCCCTGACTAACCCGTCCCTGACTAACCCCTGTCCCTGACTAAGCCCTATCCCACACTAATCCCAGTTCCTGACTAAGCCCTATCCCTGACTAACTCGTCCCTGACTAAGCCCTATCCCTGACTAACCCGTCCCTGACTAAGCCCTATCCCTGACTAACCCGTCCCTGACTAAGCCCTATCCCTGACTAACCCGTCCCTGACTAACCCCTGTCCCTGACTAACCCCTATCCCTGACTAAGCTCTGATATCCCTGACTAAGCCCTATCCCTGACTAACCCGTCCCTGACTAAGCCCTATCCCTGACTAACCCGTCCCTGACTAAGCCCTATCCCTGACTAGCCCCGACTAACCCCTGACTAAGCCTGACTAACCCCTGACTATGACCGTCCCTGACTAAGCCCTATCCCTGACTAACCCGTCCCTGACTAAGCCCTATCCCTGACTACCCTGTCCCTAACTAACCCCTGTCCCTGTCAAACACCTGTCCCTGACTAAGCCCTATCCCTGACTAACCCGTCCCTGACTAAGCCCTATCCCTGACTAACCCGTCCCTGACTAAGCCCTATCCCTGACTAACCCGTCCCTGACTAAGCCCTATCCCACACTAATCCCAGTTCCTGACTAAGCCCTATCCCTGACTAACCCGTCCCTGACTAAGCCCTATCCCTGACTAACCCGTCCCTGACTAAGCCCTATCCTGACTAACCCGTCCCTGACTAACCCGTCCCTGACTAACCCGTCCCTGATTAAGCCCTATCCCTGACTAACCCAGTTCCTGACTAAGCCCTATCCCTGACTAACCCCCGTCCCTGACTAAGCTCTATCCCTGAATAACCCTGTCCCTGTCCAACCCCTGTCCCTATCCCTGACTAACCCGTCCCTGACTAAGCCCTATCCCTGACTAACCCGTCCCTGACTAAGCCCTATCCCTGACTAACCCGTCCCTGACTAAGCCCTATCCCTGACTAACCTGTCCCTAACTAACCCCTGTCCCTGTCAAACACCTGTACCCCTGTCCCTAATCCCTATCCCTGACTAAACCGTCTGACTAAGCCCTGTCCCTGACTAAACCCGTCCCTGACTAAGCCTATCCCTGACTAACCCGTCCCTGACTAGCCCCTGACTAACCCGTCCCTGACTAACCCTGTCCCTGACTAACCCCTCCCTGACTAAGCCCTATCCCTGACTAACCCGTCCCTGACTAAGCCCTATCCCTGACTAACCCGTCCCTGACTAAGCCCTATCCCTGACTAACCTGTCCCCTTACTAACCCTTTGTACCTGACAAACCCCTGTCCCTGACTAACCCCTGTCCCTGACTAAGCCCTGACTAACCCGTCCCTGACTAAGCCCTATCCCTGACTAACCCCGTCCCTGACTAAGCCCTGACTAACCCCCTGTCCCTGACTAACCCTGTCCCGTCCCTGACTAACCCCGTCCCTGACTAAGCCCTGACTAACCCCTGTCCCTGACTAAGCCCTATCCTGATTAACCGTCCCTAACTAACCCCTGTCCCTGTCAAACACCTGTCCCTGACTAAGCCCTATCCCTGACTAACCCTTGTCCCTAACTAACCTCTGTCCCTAAACACCTGTCCCTGACTTAGCCCTATCCCTGACTACTCTGTGTGCCTGACTAACCCCTGACTAACCCCTGTCCCTGACTAAGCCCTGTCCCTGACTAACCCTGTCCCTGACTAAGCCCTATCCCTGACTAACCCGTCCCTGACTAAGCCCTATCCCACACTAATCCCAGTTCCTGACTAAGCCCTATCCTTGACTAACCTCTGACTAACTCTGTCGCTGACTAACCCTGTCCCTGTCCAACCCCTGTCCCTGATTGACCCCAGACTAACCCCTGTCCCTGACTAACCCCTGTCCCTGACTAACCCCTGTCCCTGACTAACCCCTGACTTACCCCTGTCCCTGACTAATCCCTGTCCCTGACTAAACTCTGACTAACCCCTGTCCCTGACTAATCCCTGTCCCTGACTAACCCTGGCTAACCCCTGTCCCTGACTAATCCCTGTTTCTGACTAACCCCTGTCTAAACTCCATCCCTGACTAACCTGACTAACCCCTGTCCCTGACTAAGCTCTGACTAACCCCTGTCCCTGACTAAGCCCTATCCTGATTAACACGTCCCTGGCTCACCCTTGTCCCTGACTAGCCCCTGTCCCTGACTAACCCCTGTCCCTGACTAAGCCCTGTCTAACCCCTGTCCCTGACTAACCCCTGTCCCTGACTAGCCCCTGTCCCTGACTAACCCCTGTCCCTGACTAAGCCCTGTCTAACCCCTGTCCCTGACTAACCCTGTCCCTGACTAACCCCTGTCCCTGACTAACCCCTGTCCCTGACTAAGCCCTGTCTAACCACTGTCCCTGACTTACCCCTGTCCCTGACTAACCCCTGTCCCTGACTAAGCCCTGACTAACCCCTGTCCCTGACTAAGCTCTGACTAACCCCTGTCCCTGACTAAACTCTGACTAACCACTCTCCCTGACTAATCCCTGTCCCTGACTAAGCCCTGACTAACCCCTGTCCCTGACTAACCCTTGTCTAACCCCTGTCCCTGACTAACCCCTGTCCCTGACTAACCTCTGTCCCTGACTAACCCCTGTCCCTGACTAACCCCTGTCCCTGACTAACCCCTGTCCCTGACTAACCCCTGTCCCTGACTAACCCCTGTCCCTGACTAAGCCCTGTCCCTGACTAACCCTCTGTCCCTGACTAACCCCTGTCCCTGACTAACCTCTGTCCCTGACTAACCCCCCTGACTAACCCCTGTCCCTGACTAACCCCTGTCCCTGACTAACCCCTGTCCCTGACTAACCCCTGTCCCTGACTAACCCCTGTCCCTGACTAAGCCCTGACTAACCCCTGTCCCTGACTAAGCTCTGACTAACCCATCCCTGACTAACCCGTCCCTGACTAACCCCTGTCCCTGACTAACCCCTATCCTGACTAACCCCTGTCCCTGACTAACCCCTGTCCCTGACTAAGCCCTGTCCCTGACTACCCCTATCCCTGACTAACCCTGACTAACCCCTGTCCCTGACTAAGCCCTGTCCCTGACTAAGCCCCCTGTCCCTGTCCCTGACTAAGCCCTGTCCCTGACTAATCCCTGTCCCTGACTAACCCTGACTAACCCCTGTCCCTGACTAAGCCCTGTCCCTGACTACCCCTGTCCCTGACTAACCCCTGTCCCTGACTAACCCCTGTCCCTGACTAAGCCCTGTCCCTGACTAAGCCCTGTCCCTGACTAACCCCTGTCCCTGACTAATCCCTTTTCCTGACTAACCCTGTCCCTGAACCCCTGTCCCTGAATAACCCCTGTCCCTGACTAACCCCTGTCCCTGACTAACCCCTGTCCCTGACTAACCCCTGTCCCTGACTAACCCCTTTTCCTGAATAACCCCTGATTCAATCTGGTGACATTCTTTAAATCTGGGACCTTGAGTAGTAACACTAGAACAGAGCAATATCTCGACTGACCTCCATCTCTACATCCCAACCCAGGCAAGCCCCTGGTTCTATGGCTCCATTCCAATGCCACCCTATTCCCTACATAGTGCACTAACTTTATAGGCCCTGGTCAAAAGTAGTGCACAATATACAGTTGAAGTCGGAAGTTTACATTCTTAGGTTGGAGTCATTAAAACTTGTTTTTCAACCACTCCACAAATGTCTTGTTAACAAACTATAGTTTTGGCAAGTCGGTTAGGACATCTACTTTGTGCATGATACAAGTAATTTTTCCCACAGTTGTTTACAGACAGATTATTTTACATAATTCACTGTATCACAATTCCAGTGGGTCAGAAGTTTACATACACTAAGTTGACTGTGCCTTTAAACAGCTTGGAAAATTCCAGAAAATGATTTCATGGCTTTAGAAGCTTCTGATAGGCTAATTGACATCATTTGAGTGCGAGCAAGATTGTGCAAAGCTGTCATCAAGGCAAAGGGTGGCTACTTTGAAGAATCTCAAATATAAAATATATTTTAATTTGTTTAACACTTTTTTGGTTACTACATGATTCTATATGTGTTATTTCATAGTTTTGATGTCTTCACTATTATTCTACAATGTAGAAAATAGTAAAAATAAAGAAAAACCCTTCAATGAGTAGGTGTGTCCAAACTTTTGACACTTACTGTTGTATATATATATATATATATATATATATATATATATAAATAAAATACACTAATATCTCATTTACATAAGTATTCACAACCCTGAGTCAATACATGTTAGAATCACCTTTGGCAGCGATTACAGCGGTGAGTCTTTCTGGGTATTTGCACATTATTATTTTAAAAATTCTGTAAACTCTGTCAAGTTGGTTGTTGATCATTGCTAGACAGCCATTTTCAAGTCTTGCCATAGATTTTCAAGACGATTTTAGTCCAAACTGTAGCTATACCACTCAGGAACATTAAATGTCATCTTGGTCAGCAACTCCAGTGCAGATTTGGCCTTGTGTTTTAGGTTATTGTCCTGCTGAAAGGTGAATTAATCTCCAGTGTCTGGTGTAAAGCAGACTGAACCAGGTTTTCCTCTAGTCTCCCAGTGTCTGGTGGAAGCAGACTCAAGCAGACTGAACCAGGTTTTCCTCTAGTCTCCCAGTGTCTGGTGGACAGCAGACTGAACCAGGGTTTCCTCTAGTCTCCCAGTGTCTGGTGGAAAGCAGACTGAACCAGGTTTTCCTCTAGTCTCCCAGTGTCTGGTGGAAAGCAGACTGAACCAGGGTTTCCTCTAGTCTCCCAGTGTCTGGTGGACAGCAGACTGAACCAGGGTTTCCTCTAGTCTCCCAGTGTCTGGTGGAAAGCAGACTGAACCAGGTTTTCCTCTAGGAATTTGCCTGTGCTTCACTCCATTCTGTTTATTTTTTTATCCTGAAAAACTCCCCAGTCCTTAACGATTAACAAGCATACCCATAACATAAAGCAGCCACCACCATGCTTGAAAATATGGAGAGTGGTACTCAGTGATGTGTTTTATTGGATTTGCCCCAAACATAACATGTTGTATTCAGGACAACAGCCACATTTTTTCCAGTATTGCTTTAGTGCCTTGTTGCAAACAGGATGCATGTTTTGGAATATTTGTATTCTGCACAGGCTTCCTTCTTTTCACTCTGTCAATTAGGTTAGTATTGTGGAGTAACTACAATGTTGTTGATCCATTCTCAGTTTTCTCCTATCACAGCCATTAAACTCTTTAACTGTTTTAATGTCACCATTGGCCTCATGGTGAAATCCCTGAGTGGTTTCCTTCCTCTCCGGCAACTGAGTTAGGAAGGACGCCTGTATCTTTGTAGTGACTGGGTGTATTGATACACCATCCAATGTGTAATAACTTCACTATGCTCAAAGGGATATTCAATGGCAGCCTTTTTATTTATTTTACCCATCCACCAATAGGTGCCCTTTGCGAAGCATTGGAAAACCTCCCTGGTCTTTGTGGTTGAATCCGTTTGAAATTCACTGCCCGACTAAGGGACCTTACAGGTAATTGTATGTGTGGGGTACAGAGATGAGGTAGTCATAAAAAATCATATTAAACACTATTATTGCACATAGAGTGAGTCCATGCAACTTATTATGTGACTTGTTAAGCAAATTTGTACTCCTGAACTTATTCAGGCTTGCCATAACAAAGGGGTTGAATATTTATTGACTCAAGATATTTCAGCCTTAATCCATTTTAAATTCAGGCTGTAACAATTGTCTTTTTTTATTTTTTTGAAAAACGTAATTCCACTTTGATATTATGGGGTGTTGTGTGTAAGCCAGCGACCAAAAAATCTAAATGTAATCAAACAAAATGTGGAAAAAGTCAAGGGGTGTGAATACTTTCTGAAGGCACTGTAAATGAGACAATATTTCCATGTTGCACACCTTTTAGTTTTCTCATTAAATGCTTTCAATATTTGTATATCAATTTCTACAATTTATAGTTGGTTTGAGGTTTTTAAGTCATTGTAATTTGGAGCTATTGGAATTTTAACATATTGTCCCATGTACATTGTGTAATTTACAGATGGTCCCTAAATCGCTCCATAGGGATATCCAAAGTCAACCCAAATTTACCACAGGCATAACTATCAGGTCATATGCAGCTGCACTCCGAATTGATGAATACTTGTGTGTTGCCAGCTGTGGTCATGTGGGCAGAATTGAAACAAACCCAACCTTCATTTACGTTGTGATGCAGTCACGACCACAAGTCTCACAAAAAGGTAAATCCATTTGAATTTAATCACTTTTGGACAGCGTCCATTTTGATTTAAACAAAACGTTCCATACAGTGAAGGAAAAAATTATTTGATCCCCTGCTGATTTTGTACGTTTGCCCACTGACAAAGAAATGATCAGTCTATAATTTTAATGGTAGGTTTATTTGAACAGTGAGAGACAGAATAACAACAAAAAAATCCAGAAACATGCATGTCAAAAATGTTATAAATTTATTTGCATTTTAATGAGGGAAATAACTATTTGACCTCTCTGCAAAACATGACTTAGTACTTGGTGGCAAAACCCTTGTTGGCAATCACAGAGGTCAGACGTTTCTTGTAGTTGGCCACCAGGTTTGCACACATCTCAGGAGGGATTTCGTCCCACTCCTCTTCGCAGATCTTCAACAAGTCATTAAGGTTTCGAGGCTGACGTTTGGCAACTCGAACCTTCAGCTCCCTCCACATATTTTCTATGGGATTAAGGTCTGGAGACTGGCTAGGCCACTCCAGGACCTTAATGTGCTTCTTCTTGAGCCACTCCTTTGTTGCCTTGGCCAGGTATTTTGGGTCGAATTCCCCATCATTTATCAGTGAAATGTTGACAGCCAACTAGCTTAAATAGTTTAAGAGTTCCTTCGTTAGATTTTAGCTCATCTTGCTCAGGCTAGCATTAGTTGTTGATCTTGTTGTTGTTGTTGTTGACGTGCATAACTGAGGGAGGGAGAGACTACCTTTTGATGGTTGTTTGATCAATAGGACTGTAAAGTTCCCAGATGTAAGAGGACTCCCGTGGGGTTTACATATTTGCAGAAATCCATGCAGGTGTATTTTGTGGCTTTTGGCGAATGCGTTCTAATGATTTAAAGTTACGCTGTTGCAACTGCCTGTAAACACACAGTCCAGTTCAGAGTGAATGATGGCAGGCCCGTGTGGCAAATGGCTTGTTTGTATAAAGGCCTACTGTAGCTCTGATTGGCTATAGGTCATGTTTTTATTCCGTTTTATTTACTGCAGTGTCTATTAATTGTCGGGCCGCTTTCCCACTCGATATTGCTATAGAATTATCACACATGGCTTAGTATACGTAATTTCCAAACATTTTAAGAGTTTATGAAAATGTGAAAATGACCATATCGAAGTGTTCGCTTGTCAGAAAATGTTTAGAAAAGTGTGATATTCCACTTTAACACACATAAGTTATTTTCAAAGGGATGGCTAACAACAGCAAGTGCGCTGCAATAAAAAACACTCTCCACTCACCAGATGATGATCATTTGAAACTTAACTTCTTGTTGAAAGTTATTCTTGAAAAGAGAGAAGCTAATAAATTAGCAACAACATCCTCTTTGAAAACACCTATTGCAAACTAGTCAACAACAAAAGCTAGCTAGCTAGACCATGGGAAATTACTGCTCACTATTGACCTGTTGGCCTTTAGAAAAGCTGAAGTTTCCATACGTTTTTGTAAAAATGGTCCATTAAGTCAAAATGTTGATTCCACTGTCACTCCAAAATGTTGCCCTAATACAGTTGAATGTCAGATGCCTTTATCAAGCTTCTGATGGCCTAGCCAATGGTAACTTAGCTAGCTAGATTTATCTCCCCAGAAACCAGCAAAGAAAAATCCTGATTGGATATTTTTTTCTCTTCAGTGGTAACCCTTTCCTTTCCAACAAAAACTGAAGAGATTAAATCAGAACATCATTGAAAATAATAATACACTTATAATTATTATAATAATTATTATTTTATAAATCCTTAGCCCATACAAGGCCCATTGTTCCCCACTGTGTTTGGGTTAGTAATATTTTGTAGAGTGGCTCTATTTGCCCTCAGCATGCGTTTTGCACTATTCTGAATGCCTAAAGAATCCATATGTTGTTCTGAAATATGAACACAGAAATACCTGATATTTTGAACTCTTGTTATGGTGGTGATTTCACAAAAACTACAATCACGGTCTTGAATTGGACTTGCATGTTTCCCAGAAAAGACAGAACAAATATTACAACAAATTGGTTAAACTCAAATATAATATTTTTGGAAAACTGTTTTTTAAACTGTATAATCTTTTAAATTATATCATAAATAGTACTGGTGGAGTTATGTCACACATGCAGCTAACACAAACTATTTTTCAGGACCCTGTCTTTCAAAGATAATTCATAAAAAATCTAAATAACTTCACAGATCTTCATTGTAAAGGGTTTAAACACTGTTTCCCATGCTTGTTCAATGAACCATAAACAATTAATGAACATGCACCTGTGGAACGGTCGTTAAGACACTAACAGCTTACAGACGGTAGGCAATTAAGGTCACAGTTATGAAAACTTAGGACACTAAAGAGGCCTTTCTACTGACTTTGAAAAACACCAAAGGAAAGATGCCCAGGGTCCCTGCTCATCTGCGTGAACGTGCCTTAGGCATGCTGCAAGGAGGCATGACTGCAGATGTGGCCAGGGCAATAAATTGCGATGTCCGTACAGTGAGAAGCCTAAGACAGCGCTACAGGGAGACAGGACGGACAGCTGATCGTCCTCGCAGTGGCAGACCACGTGTAACAACACCTGCACAGGATCGGTACATCCGAACATCACACCTGCAGGACAGGTACAGGATGGCAACAACAACTGCCCGAGTTACACCAGGAACGCACAATCCCTCCATCAGTGCTCAGACTGTCCGCAATAGGCTGAGAGAGGCTGGACTGAGGGCTTGTAGGCCTGTTGTAAGGCAGGTCCTCACCAGACATCACCGGCAACAACGTCGCCTATGGGCACAAACCCACCGTCGCTGGACCAGACAGGACTGGCAAAAAGTGCTCTTCACTGACGAGTCGCGGTTTTGTCTCACCAGGGGTGATGGTCGGATTCGCGTTTATCGTCGAAGGAATGAGCGTTACACCGAGGCCCGGTACTCTGGAGCGGGTTCAATTTGGAGGTGGAGGGTCCGTCATGGTCTGGGGCGGGTGTGTCACAGCATCATCGGACTGAGCTTGTTGTCATTGCAGGCAATCTCAACGCTGTGTGACACAGGGAAGACATCCTCCTCCCTCATGTGGTACCCTTCCTGCAGGCTCATCCTGACATGACCCACCAGCATGACAATGCCACCAGCCATACTACTCGTTCTGTGCGTGATTTCCTGAAAGACAGGAATGTCAGTGTTCTGCCATGGCCAGCGAAGAGCCCGGAACTCAATTCCATTGATCACGTCTGGGACCTGTTGGATCGGAGGGTGAGGGCTAGGGCCATTCCCCCCAGAAATGTCCGGGAACTTGCAGGTGTCTTGGTGGAAGAGTGGGGTAACATCTCACAGCAAGAACTGGCAAATCTGGTGCAGTCCATGAGGAGGAGATGCACTGCAGTACTTAATGCAGCTGGTGGCCACCAGATACTGATGGTTACTTTTGACCTCCCTTTGTTCAGGGACACATTATTCCATTTCTGTTAGTCACATGTCTGTGGAACTTGTTCAGTTTATGTCTCAGTTGTTGAATCTTGTTATGTTCATACAAATATTTACACATGTTAAGTTTGCTGAAAATAAACGCAGTTGACAGTGAGAGGACGTTTCTTTTTTTGCTGAGTTTATATGGAAATGCCTGCTCTACCCAAAATTACAACCAACTAATTGCAGCATTCAGCAAAATGGAAGAGGCAAATGGTAGTGGGAGAAAGTAAGAAACTTGTCTGTCGGCCCTGCATTAAAGACCAAAATTGTGATTAATAAAAAAAGTATACCCGTTTCCTTTAACGACTCTAAAATGTACAGCGCACAGCTGATTGCAAAATAGTTGGGAAGAGATTTTCAATGTACCGATTCCATGGCACATGGTTTATGAACTGATACACAAAATGACGATGGACTCAAAACATTTTGCAACCAGTAGAATGTTATATACAGTGGGGAAATAAAGTATTTAGTCAGCCACCAATTGTGCAAGTTCTCCCACTTAAAAAGATGAGAGAGGCCTGTAATTTTCATCATAGGTACACGTCAACTATTACAGACAAAATGAGAAAAATAAATCTAGAAAATCACATTGTAGGATTTTTTATGAATTTATTTGCAAATTATGGTGGAAAATAAGTATTTGGTCAATAACAAAAGTTTCTCAATACTTTGTTATATACCCTTTGTTGGCAATGACACAGGTCAAACGTTTTCTGTAAGTCTTCACAAGGTTTTCACACACACTGTTGCTGGTATTTTGGCCCATTCCTCCATGCAGATCTCCTCTAGAGCAGTGATGTTTTGGGGCTGTTGCTGGGCAACACGGACTTTCAACTCCCTCCAAAGATTTTCTATGGGGTTGATATCTGGAGACTGGCTAGGCCACTCCAGGACCTTGAAATGCTTCTTACGAATCCACTCCTTCGTTGCCCGGGCGGTGTGTTTGGGATCATTGTCATGCTGAAAGACCCAGCCACGTTTCATCTTCAATGCCCTTGCTGATGGAAGGAGGTTTTCACTCAAAATCTCACGATACATGGCCCCATTCATTCTTTCCTTTACACGGATCAGTCGTCCTGGTCCCTTTGCAGAAAAACAGCCCCAAAGCATGATGTTTCCACCCCCATGCTTCACAGTAGGTATGGTGTTCTTTGGATGCAACTCAGCATTCTTTGTCCTCCAAACACAACGAGTTGAGTTTTTTACCCAAAAAGTTCTATTTTGGTTTTATTTGACCATATGACATTCTACCAATCCTCTTCTGGATCATCCAAATGCACTCTAGCAAACTTCAGACGGTTCTGGACATGTACTGGCTTAAGCAGGGGGACACGTCTGGCACTGCAGGATTTGAGTCCCTGGCGGCGTAGTGTGTTACTGATGGTAGGCTTTGTTACTTTGATCCCAGCTCTCTGCAGGTCATTCACTAGGTCCCCCTGTGTGGTTCTGGGATTTTTGCTCACCGTTCTTGTGATCATTTGACCCCACGGGGTGAGATCTTGCATGGAGCCCCAGATCGAGGGAGATTATCAGTGGTCTTGTATGTCTTCCATTTCCTAATAATTGCTCCCACAGTTGATTTCTTCAAACCAAGCTGCTTACCTATTGCAGATTCAGTCTTCCCATCCTGGTGCAGGTCTACAATTTTGTTTCTGGTGTCCTTTGACAGCTCTTTGGTCTTGGCCATAGTGGAGTTTGGAGTGTGACTGTTTGAGGTTGTGGACAGGTGTATTTTATACTGATAACAAGTTCAAACAGGTGCCATTAATACAGGTAACGAGTGGAGGACAGAGGAGCCTCTTAAAGAAGAAGTTACAGGTCTGTGAGAGCCAGAAATCTTGCTTGTTTGTAGGTGACCAAATACTTATTTTCCACCATAATTTGCAAATAAATTCATTACAAATCCTACAATGTGATTTTCTGGATTTTCTTTTCTCAATTTGTCTGTCATAGTTGACGTGTACCTATGATGAAAATTACAGTCCTCTCTCATCATTTTAAGTGGGAGAACTTGCACATTGGTGACTGACTAAATACTTTTTTCCCCCACTGTATATGGGGGATACAACCATCCCAGCTCTGCAGATTTTGCTTCAAAGAGACCAAATCATTAGATCATTTGATTTGTTACTGTCCATATGTAGCTTGTTTTTGGTCGCAGGTTCAGGAATGGCAGAAGAATTGCAACATTTACCTGGAGTTAACTCTGCAAATAGCACTGCCGGGTAATGTAAAAAGTAATAGTCAATAGATCAATAACATAATAATACTCTTAGCAAAAATGTTTATCTTTCATTTACAATCTGTAGAAAGTATGAAAATAAAAAGGTTCCGAACGTTTGTGAAACATCACAGCACAGTTGAAAAAGATATGGCAAATAGAAATCTAAAATGGATATTGTTCAGAGATAGATGGGAGGAGCTGAAGGATGGGACTAAAAACAAACAAAAGATTGCTATTGTAAAATATACTGTGTCCGTAAAATGTATATAGTATGTATAAGCTGGAATTAGAAGCCTGTGTTGTTGTCCATTAGTTTACTCCAATTAGGGGAGGGGTGGTAGGGTTAGGGGAAAATAATAAAGGAAAATATACACTACCATTCAAAAGTTTGGGGTCACTTAGAAATGTCCTTGTTTTCGAAACAAAAAACAATTTATTTTGCAACGGGGTGAGACGTGACAAGTCTTGTGTTCCAATGGCAGGTTGTCTTTGCTAATCCAAGTTTATCATTTTAAAAGGCTAATTGATCATTAGAAAACCCTTTTGCAATTATGTTAGCACAGCTGAAAACTGTTGTGCTGATTAAAGAAGCAATAAAACTGGCCTTCTTGAGACTAGTTGAGTATCTGGAGCATCAGCAATTGTGGGTTCGGTTACAGGCTCAAAATGGCCAGAAACAATTAACTTTCTTCTGAAACTCGTCAGTCTATTCTTGTTCTGAGAAATGAAGGCTATTCCATGTGAGAAATTGCCAAGAAACTGAAGATGTCGTACAACGCTCTGTACTATTCCCTTCACAGAACATCGTAAAACTGGCTCTAACCAGAATAGAAAGAGGAGTGGGAGGCCCCGGTGCACAACTGAGCAAGAGGACAAATACATTAGTGTCTAGTTTGAGAAACAGACGCCTCACAGGTCCTCAACTGGCAGCTTCCTTAAATAGTACCCGCAAAACACCAGTCTCAACGTCAACAGTGAAGAGGCGACTCCGGGATGCTGACCTTCTAGGCAGTGTTGCAAAGAAAAAGTATTGTTTCTGTGTTCTTTTGCCTATCGTAATCTTTTCTTTTTATTGGCCAGTCTGAGATTTGGCTTTTTCTTTGCAACTCTGTCTAGAAGGTCAGCATCCCGGAGTTGCCTCTTCACTGTTGACGTTGAGACTGGTGTTTTGCGGGTACTATTTAATGAAGCTGCCAGTTGAGGACCTGTGAGGCGTCTGTTTAACATAATTGCAAAAGGGTTTTCTAATGATCAATTAGCCTTTTAAAATGATACAATGTAGAAAATAGTAAAAATAAAGAAAAACCCTTCAATGAGTAGGTGTGACCAAACTTTTGACTGGTACTATACAGTGAGGGAAAAAAGTATTTGATACCCTGCTGATTTTGTACGTTTGCTCACTGACAAAGAAATGATCAGTCTATAATTTGAATGGTAGGTTTATTTGAACAGTGAGAGACAGAATAACAACAAATAAATCCTGAAAAATGCATGTCAAAAATGTTATAAATTGCAAACACTCAGAACAAAGAGAGCAGCAGTGCCTGGACTTTGCACAATTTTTTTAAATTGCCAGGCTGGTTTTCAAAGCTGTTTCACAAGGTGTTCATTATTGTAAATTAAGGGTGTACTAATGAGCGAGATAGAAAAAAATGAATCATAATAGAGGACTACAGAAATAATATTATTTCAATGTACAGTCGTGGTCAAACGTTTTGAGAATGACACAAATATTAATTTTCAAAGTTAAGCATATACTCCAGAATGTTATGAAAAACTTAATCCCAAAAAAAACATTTCCACTGCATTTCATCCCTGCCACAAAAGGACCAGCTGACATCATGTCAGTGATTCTCTAGTTAAAACAGGTGAGATCACTCTGTCATGCTGATTGAGTTAGAATAAACAGACTGGAAGCTTTAAAAGGAGAGTGGTGCTTGAAATCATTGTTCTTCCTCTGTTAACCATGGTTACCTGCAAGGAAACACGTGCCGTCATCATTGCTTTGCACAAAAAGGGTTTCACAGGCAAGGATATTGCTGCTAGTAAGATTTCACCTAAATCAACTATTTATCGGATCATCAAGAACTTCAAGGAGAGAGGTTCAATTGTTGTGAAGAAGGCTTCAGGGCGCCCAAGAAAGTCCAGCAAGTCCAGCAAGCGCCAGGACCGTCTCCTAAAGTTGATTCAGCTGCGGGATCGGGGCACCACCAGTGCAGAGCTTGCTCAGGAATGGCAGCAGGCAGGTGTGAGTGCATCTGTACGCACAGTGAGGCGAATACTTTTGGAGGATGGCCTGGTGTTAAGAAGCGCAGCGAGGAAGCCACTTCTCTCCAGGAAAAACATCAGGGATAGACTGATATTCTGCAAAAGGTACAGGGATTGGACTGCTGAGGACTGGGGTAAAGTCATTTTCTCTGATGAATCCCCTTTCCGATTGTTTGGGGCATCCGGACAAAAGCTTGTCTGGAGAAGACAAGGTGAGCGCTACCATCAGTCCTGTGTCATGCCAACAGTAAAGCATCCTAAGACCATTCATGTGTGGGGTTGCTTTTCAGCCAAGGGAGTGGGCTCACTCACAATTTTGCCTAAGAACACAGCCATGAATAAAGAATGGTACCAACACATCCTCCGAGAGCAACTTCTCCCAACCATCCAAGAACAGTTTTGGTGACGAACAATGCCTTTTCCAGCATAATGGAGCACCTTGCCATAAGGCAAAAGTGATAACTAAGTGGCTCGGGGAACAAAACATCGACATTTTGGGTCCATGGCTAGGAAACTCCCCAGACCTTAATCCCTTTGAGAACTTGTGGTCGATCCTCAAGAGGTGGGTGGACAAACAAAAACCCACAAATTCTGACAAACTCCAAGCATTGATTATGCAAGAATGGGCTGCCATCAGTCAGGATGTGGTCCAGAAGTTAATTGACAGCATGCCAGGGCGGATTGCAGAGGTCTTGAAAAAGAAGAGTCAACACTGCAAATATTGACTCTTTGCATACACTTAATGTAATTGTCAATAAAAGCCTTTGATACTTATGGAATGCTTGTAATTATACTTCAGTATACCATAGTAACATCTGACAAAAATATCTAAAAACACTGAAGCAGCGAACTATGTGAAGACCAATACTTGTATCATTCTCAAAACTTTTGACCATGACTGTAGATAAGGGAAGGGTTAATATTAAAAACATGACAGCCAGACAAGCCAGCGTATGAATCAAACATATTTGCATATGAATGGAGTGGAAATTAGCTGACTTTGTGATCTGTAAGGTAAGTAACATGAATGTCTCAAGCAGATTAAACATTTTCTTTGCTATTTCCGAAACGTAGCAACGTTTAAGACATGGATTTCATGTTGAAATGTTAACAAGGTTCCCAAAAGTAGTTTGAAGTAATGTTTTCATCTTATTAGCTAAACAAAACTTGTTTAAACAGTGAAAGTGTCGCAGAAATCAGCGTTGTTTGCATAGCGTGGATGAAAATAATGTAATTTACACTGTAATGAGCTCCAAAATACAAATCATTAGGTCATCAAACGGTTGATATAGCAACGGACGCTAATGGTTTATCGAATCCCGTTGTGATGCTGGGGGGGGGGGGGGGGGGGGGGGGGGGGGGGGGGGGGGGGGGGGGGGGGGGGGGGGGGGACACTTTTTGGCTGGGGAACATTATTTGGCATCACAGTCCCTCAGATCCTCAAAAGGTTCTACAGCTGCACCATCGAGAGCATCCTGACTGGCTGCATCACCGCCTGGTATGGCAACTGCTCGGCATCCGACCGCAAGGCACTAAAGAGGGTAGTGCGTACGGCCCAGTACATCCCTGGGACCGAGCTCCCGGCCATCCAGAACCTTTATACCAGGCAGTGCCAGAGGAAGGCCAAATAAATTGTCAAAGACTCCAGCCTCCCAAGTCATAGACTGTTCTCTCTGCTACCGCATGGTCTGGAACCAACAGGACCCTGAACAGCTTCTACCCCCAAGCCATTAGATTGCTAAATAGTTAGTTAAATAATTAACTGCATTGACCCTTTTTACACAAACTTTTTCAGCCACGCAGTAGCAGCCACATCTCTGCCTGGCTGACTCTTATAGCTGGGGCTCTTTAACAGCCGGAGAGAGAGAGAGAGAGAGAGAGAGAGAGAGAGAGAGAGAGAGAGAGAGAGAGAGAGAGAGAGAGAGAGAGAGAGAGAGAGAGAGAGAGAGAGAGAGAAAAAAAGAGAGAGAGAGAGAGAGAGAGAGAGAGAGAGAGAGAGAGAGAGAGAGAGAGAGAGAGAGAGAGAGAAAGAGAGAGAGAGAGAGAGAGAGAGAGAGAGAGAGAGAGAGAGAGAGAGAGAGAAAGAGCGAGAGAGAGAGAGAGAGAGAGAGAGAGAGAGAGAGAGCGAGAGAGAGAGAGAGCGAAAGAGCGAAAGAGCGAAAGAGAGAGAGAGAGAGAGCGAGAGAGAGAAAGAGAGAAAGAGCGAGAGAGAGCGAAAGAGCGAAAGAGAGAGGGAGAGAGAGAGAGAGACAGAGAGAGAGACAAAGTGACAGGAAGCAGCAATGTCCTACAGGTCCACATGTATATCTCTGTAGGTATGAAACTCAGATGGACTGACTTCATCCTGTTAGAGATAGGAAAGATAAACCCTCTATATCCTCTCTCCCTAACCCTCTCTATATATATATCCTCTCTCCCTCTGCCGTACTGCCTGTAACTGCACCTTTCATCAGCTAGCCATGGTACTGGAGGGTGCATCATCTCTCTGCTTGTTGCACAGTGGAGACAAAGTGCTACAGGAGCCAGGCTGTTCCAACATCAACAGGCTGCAGTCTTCTGTAGAAGGATGTTGTTTCTAACATCCATTTCCTTTTTCCTTCATGCAGTTGAACCCAGTAGGAAAGCACTGCTGCAACTGGTCTGATTAATCAGCCTGTAATACACCATTAATTGGTATATACTGCATGAGACAAAAATGGTGGAAATGTTGCTTAGAAGCCAGAATGTTGAATAAAATTACATTGAAAATTACTCTACCGGTTGTCCTAACCCTAACCCTAACCCTAACCCTAATTACTCCACCGGTTGTCTGTGCAATTTGTCCTTCAGCTGCTCGAAAGTCGAGACAAAATATCCAAAGGAAAGTATTGTTTACCCAACTCTTTAGAGAGCCTGTAGGTATATAACATTTTACATTTTAGTCATTTAGCAGACGCTCTTATCCAGAGCCACTTACAGTTAGAGTGCATACATTTTTCATACTGGCCCCCCGTGGGAAACAAACCCACAACCCTGGCGTTGCAAGCGCCATGCTCTACCAACTGAGCTACACGGGGCCCGAGAAAACTGCTAGGCAGCAATTATATTACAAGTTACATACATGAAGTCACAACACTTAAAAACTCCGTTCTCATTGTTCATCCTCCTGTTCATTAATCTGCTCTAAAGACCTAATGAAGATATAATGTACTAATGGTATACAGCGCCTTCAGAAAGTATTCACACCCCTTGACTTTTTACACATTTTGTTGTGTTGCAGAGTGGTATTAAAATTGATTTAATTGTAATTTTTGGTCAACGATCTACACAAAATATTCGGTAATGTCAAAGTAGAAAGCACATTTGAACATTTATGGAAGATTTATGAAAAATAAAACACGAATATATCTTGATTAGATAAGTATTCACCGCCCTGAGACAATACATGTTAGAAACACTTTGGTAGCGATTACAGCTGTGAGTCTTTCTGGGTAAGTCTCTAAGAGCTTTCCACACCTGGATTGTACAACATTTGCCCATTCTTCTTTTCAGAATTCTTCAAGCTCTGTCAAATGGATTGTTGGTCATTGCTAAAAGCCATTTTCAAGTCTTGCCAAAGATTATCAAACCGATTTAAGTCAAAACTGTAACATTCAATGTCATCTTGGTAAGCAACTCCAGTATATATTTGGCCTTGTGTTTTAGGTTATTGTCCTGCTGAAAGGTGAATTCATCTCCCAGTGTCTGGTGGAAAGCAGACTGAACCAGGTTTTCCTCTAGGATTTGGCCTGTTCTTAACTGTTTTTTTATCAACAAAAAAAAAAAACTCCCTAGTCCTTGCCGATGACAAGCATACCCATAACGTAATGCAGCCACCACCATGCTTGCCAAATTTTTTGCAGTATTACTTAAGTGCTTTGTTGCAAACAGGATGCATGGTTTGGAATATTTGTATTATGTACAGGCTTCCTTCTTTTCACTCTGTCAATTAGGTTAGTATTGTGGAGTAACTACAAATGTTGTTGATCCATCCTCAGTTTTCTCCTATCACAGCCATTCAACTCTGTAACTGTTTTAAAATCACCGTTGGCCTCATGGTGAAATCCCTGAGCAGTTTCCTTCCTCTCCGGCAACTGAGTTAGGAAGGACGCCTGTATCTTTGAAGTGACTGGGTGAATTGAGACACCATCCAAAGTGTAATTAATAACTTCACCATGCTCAAAGGGATATTCAATGTCTGCTTTCTTCTTTTTTTTTTTTACACCAATAGGTACAAAGAGCTAAAGGCTATGAAAAACCTCCCTGGTCTTTGTGGTTTAATCTGTGCTTGAAATTCGCTACTCGATTGAGGGACCTTACAGATAATTGTATGTGCGGGATACAGAGATGGGTTAGTCATTAAAAAAGCATGTTAACCACTATTATTGAACACTGAATGAGTCCATGCAACTTATGTGATTTGTAAAGGACATTTTTACAACTGAACTTATTTAGGCTTGACATAACAAAGGGGTTGAATACTTATTGACTCAAGACATTTCAGCTTTTCATTTTGTATTAATGTCGAACATTTTCTACAAACAAAATTCCACTTTGACATTATGGGGTATTGTGTGTATATCAGTGACACAAAATCTAAATTTAATCAATTAAAAAATCAGGCTGTTACACAACAAAATGTGGAAAAAGTAAAGGGTTGTGAATACTTTCTCAAGGCACTGTTCAGTTAGGCACTGAGGTAAAGTTAGTTTTATATTGGATATTCAGTTTTCTCTCGTCAATAGCTATTGAACCAAGCATGCCATGACAATGAAAATGGTATATTCTGAATTCTGCATTTAATTTTTTTGGGATTGAAATCCCCCCTACTCTTCTTTAATGTACGGAACTATACTCTACTGAACAATACTCTACTGAACTCTACTTTACTATACCTTATTGTATTTTACTATACTTTACTGTCCTGAACTATGCTCTACTTTACTGAACTCCATTTGACTGTACTGAACTATACTCTACTCTATTGTACTCAACTCTGTTTTGATGAACTCTACTTTACTGTACTGTACAATAGTCTACTGTACTCTACTCTACTGAACTATACTCTACTCTACTGTACTATAGTCTACTGTACTATACTCTACTTTACTGAACTCTGCTCTACTTTACTGAACTGAACTATAGTCTACTGAACTCTATGTTACTGTACTGAACCATACTCTACTGTACTGTACTCTACTGAACTCTATTATTTTCTACTCTACTGTACTATACTCTACTTTACTGTAATTAACTATACTGTACTGTACTCTACTGAACTCTACTCTACTTTACTCTATTGAACTATACTCTACGGAACTATACTCTACTGAACTATACTCTCCTGCTTTAATGTACGGAACTATACTCTACTGAACTATACTCTACTCTGCTTTAATGTACGGAACTATACTCTACTGAACAATACTCTACTCTGCTTTAATGTGGAACTATACTCTACTGAACAATACTCTACTCTGCTTTAATGTACGGAACTATACTCTACTGAACAATACTCTACTCTGCTTTAATGTACGGAACTATACTCTACTGAACAATACTCTACTCTGCTTTAATGTACGGAACTATACTCTACTGAACTATACTGTTCTGTACTGAACTCTACTGTACTATACTTTACTGTACTGAACTTTAGTGCACTCTACTGTGCTGTACTTTGATGTCCAAACTCGTGAAACATAGACGTCTATGATTGGTTCAGATTAGGTCCAGTCTGGATATTGCATATTTCTACCTTTGTGTTCCTATTCAGGATACATCCTCATGAAGAGCATGACTTTCATATCCATCATTATGGATTTCTGAATAGACCCATGATATAATCCACATCACTTACTGTACTTCAATAACCAAAAGAGATGTGGTGTCACGTCATTGCTGTCACCCCATTCTTTCTGCAGACATCGTTGAATCTTAATTCGGAGCAGATATTTAACATTTTTTGGAAAATGTGGACACAAAAAATAGAGGCCGATTTTACCTAAATGTTGTTACCAAACTTTGCATCTGTAAACAATAATTTACTGTGGATAGTTTGTCTAATATTTAGAGCAACTGATGGACAAACTGCACAGACAACTTGTAGAGTCAGTTTTAATGTAATTTTATTCTACATTCTGGCTTGTAAGGAACATTTCCACAATTTTTCACACAAATGTCTCAGGCTGTACATCCCATAATGGTGTATTACAGCCTGATTAATCAGACTGCTGCTACCAGAACCCAGTAGGAAAGCACTGCTGCTACCAGAACCCAGTAGGAAAGCACTGCTGCTACCAGAACCCAGTAGGAAAGCACTGCTGCTACCAGAAACCAGTAGGAAAGCACTGCTGCTACCAGAACCCAGTAGGAAAGCACTGCTGCTACCAGAACCCAGTAGGAAAGCACTGCTGCTACCAGAACCCAGTAGGAAAGCACTGCTGCTACCAGAACCCAGCCAACTCAGACAGACAGCCAACTCAGACAGACAGCCAACTCAGACAGACTCCCACTCAGATAGACAGAGACATGGACACAGGAAACAGCAGATGAAGGAGACATGGACACAGGAAACAGCAGATGAAGGAGACATGGACACAGGAAACAGCAGATGAAGGAGGCATGGACACAGGAAACAGCAGATGAAGGAGGCATGGACACAGGAAACAGCAGATATCAAACTCAGCCCTTTACTTACGTTACTTGCTGTCCTGTTGAAATCCTTTGACTTTCTAATAGTCCATGTATGGAATGCCCCAAATTGAGAGTTGCTGCAGCTTCAGGAACTTTGGTGGAGGACAATTGTGGGTTAAAAGTTGAAGCAGCAACAGGTAGCAGGCAGGCAGGGAAAAGCGAGAAGGAGTGGCTGTGCTCAGTCAGGCAGCTTCAACTCACTGTTCCAATAGATTCCTCAGAGCCCTGAACATTCTACTAAGCCCAGGGGCTGAACTCTAGCCCCTCCCACTATGATGTCAAAGCCCCCGGGTCACATGGTACACTACAGGCCAATGGAAGCCTGCGTTTCCTTGGCAACTAGAACCCAGCACTTCAATGGGGTTTTCTGTCTGTCACTGGTGGTCAGGAAGAAAGACCAAGAAAATAATACTTCACACAGGACTGTTGGTGAACAAATAATGACTAAACAAATAAACCATTTTCTGTTCGAAATGTCTTCACTTTTTATAATTTACATGCTATCTTAACTTGAAAACTATACTACTGATTGTAATTTAGTAAAAATATAGCCTACAGATTATTTTGCAAAATCAACTGATCAAGGAACAATTATTTGGTAAAAGTGCTACAAAGTATCTTCAATGCATTGAGATTTTTGAATTCAATTGTTCCAACGTGCAACCGTTAGGCTATCCTGTATCATTATGGCAGACTGACTGTCCTACAGCTGAGAGCATAAGTCTGTTCACATTGGAGGACATGCTTTAGTTAAACAGATCAGTGGAAGTCAAAGCCACAGGCTGATTAGCTGGGAGTCAGGTTGGATGGAGGGACTGTTACTTAATGGACAGTTTTTAGAAACCAGGCCATTGACTCCTGCTGAGTCATGTAAACACCTGCAGACATTGTAAGTGTGGTAGTGGGGTTATTCCTAATGTTATGCTTTATTAATGGGACATGCACAGCAGTGGTCTACACATTTATATTTTACATGTTAGTCATTTAGCCAACCCTCATATCAGTGTATTCAATTAAAGTAGGTGAAACAACCACATATCAGGATCATTGCCTATATATTATATTATTTTATCAGTAGAACAGATTACTACTGATGTAGCATTTTATATTGGAAGACATAACAGAGTACTATAAAGACAACAGAGTAGTATGAAGACAACAGAGCAGTATGAAGACAACAGAGCAGTATGAAGACAACAGAGCAGAATGAAGACAACAGAGCAGTATGAAGACAACAGAGCAGTGTGAAGACACAACAGAGTAGTATGAAGACAACAGAGTAGTGTGAAGACAACATAGTACTATGAAGACAACAGAGCAGTGTGAAGACAACAGAGCAGTATGAAGACAACAGAGCAGTTAGAAGACAACAGAGTAGTATGAAGACACAACAGAGTAGGTTGAAAATAACAGAGCAGTATGAAGACAACAGACTACTATGAAGACAACAGAGCAGTGTGAAGACAACAGAGCAGTATGAAGACAACAGAGTAGTATGAAGACAACAGAGCAGTATGAAGACAACAGAGTAGTATGAAGATAACAGAGCAGTATGAAGACAACAGAGCAGTATGAAGACATCAGACTACTATGAAGACAACAGAGCAGTGTGAAGACAACAGAGCAGTATGAAGACAACAGAGTACTATGAAGACAACAGAGCAGTATGAAGATAACAGAGTACTATGAAGACAACAGAGTAGTATGAAGACAACAGAGCAGTATGAAGATAACAGAGTACTATGAAGACAACAGAGTACTATGAAGACAACAGAGTAGTATGAAGACAACAGAGCAGTATGAAGACAACAGAGCAGTATGAAGACAACAGAGTAGTATGAAGACAACAGAGTAGTATGAAGACAACAGAGCAGTATGAAGACAACAGAGCAGTATGAAGACAACAGAGTAGTATGAAGACACAACAGAGTAGGTTGAAAATAACAGAGCAGTATGAAGACAACAGAGCAGTATGAAGACACAACAGAGTAGGTTGAAAATAACAGAGCAGTATGAAGACAACAGAGCAGTATGAAGACAACAGACTACTATGAAGACAACAGAGCAGTATGAAGACAACAGAGCAGTATGAAGACAACAGAGTAGTATGAAGACAACAGAGCAGTATGAAGACAACAGAGTAGTATGAAGACAACAGAGCAGTATGAAGACAACAGACTAGTATGAAGACAACAGAGCAGTGTGAAGACAACAGAGCAGTATGAAGACAACAGAGTAGTATGAAGACAACAGAGCAGTATGAAGACAACAGAGTAGTATGAAGACAACAGAGTAGTATGAAGACAACAGAGCAGTATGAAGACAACAGAGCAGTATGAAGACAACAGAGTAGTATGAAGACAACAGAGTAGTATGAAGACAACAGAGCAGTATGAAGACAACAGAGTAGTATGAAGACAACAGAGTAGTATGAAGACACAACAGAGTAGGTTGAAAATAACAGAGCAGTATGAAGACAACAGAGCAGTATGAAGACACAACAGAGTACTATGAAGACAACAGAGCAGTATGAAGACAACAGAGCAGTGTGAAGACAACAGAGTAGTATGAAGACAACAGAGCAGTATGAAGACAACAGAGTAGTGTGAAGACAACAGAGTAGTATGAAGACAACAGAGTACTATGAAGACAACAGAGCAGTGTGAAGACAACAGAGCAGTATGAAGACAACAGAGTAGTATGAAGACAACAGAGTAGTATGAAGACAACAGAGCAGTATGAAGACAACAGAGTAGTATGAAGACACAACAGAGTAGGTTGAAAATAACAGAGCAGTATGAAGACAGCAGAGCAGTATGAAGACACAACAGAGCAGTGAGAAGACAACAGAGCAGTATGAAGACAACAGAGCAGTGTGAAGACAACATAGTAGTATGAAGACAACAGAGCAGTATGAAGACAACAGAGTGGTGTGAAGACAACAGAGTAGTATGAAGATAACAGAGTACTATGAAGACAAAAGAGTAGTATGAAGACAACAGAGCAGTATGAAGACACAACAGAGCAGTATGAAGACAACAGAGTACTATGAAGACAACAGAGCAGTATGAAGACAACAGAGTAGTATGAAGACAACAGAGTAGTATGAAGACAACAGAGCAGTATGAAGACAACAGAGTAGTATGAGGACAACATACTACTATGAAGACAACAGAGCAGTTTGAAGACAACAGAGTAGTATGAAGACAACAGAGTAGTATGAAGACAACAGAGTAGTAAGAAGACACAACAGAGCAGTATGAAGACAACAGAGTACTATGAAGACAACAGAGTAGTATGAAGACAACAGAGCAGTATGAAGACAACAGAGCAGTATGAAGACAACAGAGTAGTATGAAAGACAACATAGTAGTATGGAGACAACAGAGTAGTATGAAGACATCAGAGCAGTATGAAGACAACAGAGTAGTATGAAGACACAACAGAGTAGGTTGAAAATAACAGAGCAGTATGAAGACAACAGAGCAGTATGAAGACACAACAGAGTAGGTTGAAAATAACAGAGCAGTATGAAGACAACAAAGCAGTATGAGGACAACATACTACTATGAAGACAACAGAGCAGTTTGAAGACAACAGAGTAGTATGAAGACAACAGAGTAGTATGAAGACAACAGAGTAGTAAGAAGACACAACAGAGCAGTATGAAGACAACAGAGTACTATGAAGACAACAGAGTAGTATGAAGACAACAGAGCAGTGTGAAGACAACAGAGCAGTATGAAGACAACAGAGTAGTATGAAGACAACAGAGCAGTATGAAGATAACAGAGTAGTATGAAGACAACAGAGTAGTATGAAGACAACAGAGCAGTATGAAGACAACAGAGCAGTGTGAAGACAACAGAGTAGTATGAAGAAAACATAGTAGTATGAAGACAACAGAGCAGTATGAATACAACAGAGCAGTATGAAGACAACAGAGTAGTATGAAGACACAACAGAGTAGGTTGAAAATAACAGAGCAGTATGAAGACAACAACAGAGCAGTATGAAGACACAACAGAGTAGGTTGAAAATAACAGAGCAGTATGAAGACAACAGAGCAGTATGAAGACAACAGAGTAGTATGAAGACAACAGAGCAGTATGAAGACAACAGAGTAGTATGAAGACAACAGAGCAGTATGAAGACACAACAGAGTAGGTTGAAAATAACAGAGCAGTATGAAGACAACAGAGTAGGTTGAAGACAACAGAGCAGTGTGAAGACAACAGAGCAGTATGAAGACAACAGAGCAGTGTGAAGACATCAGAGTAGTATGAAGACAACGAGAGTAGTGTGAAGACAACAGAGTAGTATGAAGACAACAGAGCAGTATGAAGACACAACAGAGCAGTATGAAGACAACAGAGCAGTGTGAAGACAACAGAGCAGTATGAAGACAACCGAGCAGTGTGAAGAAACAGAGCAGTATGAAGACAACAGAGCAGTTTGAAGACAACAGAGTAGTATGAAGACAACAGAAGTAGTATGAAGACAACAGAGTAGTAAGAAGACACAACAGAGCAGTATGAAGACAACAGAGTACTATGAAGACAACAGAGTAGTATGAAGACAACAGAGCAGTATGAAGACAACAGAGTAGTATGAAGACAACAGAGAGTATGAAGACAACAGAGCAGTATGAAGACAACAGAGCAGTGTGAAGACAACAGAGCAGTATGAAGACAACAGAGCAGTGTGAAGACAACAGAGCAGTATGAAGACAACAGAGCAGTGTGAAGACAACAGAGCAGTGTGAAGAAAACAGAGCAGTGTGAAAGACAACAGAGCAGTATGAAGACAACAGAGCAGTAAGAAGACAACAGAGTAGTATGAAAGACAACAGAGCAGTAAGAAGACAACAGAGTAGTATGAAGACAACAGAGCAGTATGAAGACAACAGAGTACTATGAAGACAACAGAGTAGTATGAAGACAACAGAGCAGTATGAAGACAACAGAGTAGTATGAAGACAACAGAGCAGTGTGAAGACAACAGAGCAGTATGAAGATAACAGAGCAGTATGAAGACAACAGAGTAGTATGAAGACAACAGAGTAGTATGAAGACACAACAGAGCAGTATGAAGACACAACAGAGTAGGTTGAAAATAACAGAGCAGTATGAAGACAACAGAGCAGTATGAAGACAACAGACTACTATGAAGACAACAGAGCAGTGTGAAGACAACAGAGCAGTATGAAGACAACAGAGTAGTATGAAGACAACAGAGCAGTATGAAGACAACAGAGTAGTATGAAGACAACAGAGTAGTATGAAGACAACAGACTACTATGAAGACAACAGAGCAGTGTGAAGACAACAGAGCAGTATGAAGACAACAGAGTAGTATGAAGACAACAGAGCAGTGTGAAGACAACAGAGCAGTATGAAGACAACAGAGTAGTATGAAGACAACAGAGCAGTATGAAGACAACAGAGTAGTATGAAGACAACAGAGTAGTATGAAGACAACAGAGCAGTATGAAGACAACAGAGCAGTATGAAGACAACAGAGCAGTATGAAGACAACAGAGTAGTATGAAGACACAACAGAGTAGGTTGAAAATAACAGAGCAGTATGAAGACAACAGAGCAGTATGAAGACACAACAGAGCAGTGAGAAGACAACAGAGCAGTATGAAGACAACAGAGCAGTGTGAAGACAACAGAGTGGTGTGAAGACAACAGAGTAGTATGAAGACAAACAGAGTACTATGAAGACAACAGAGCAGTATGAAGACAACAGAGCAGTATGAAGACAACAGAGTAGTATGAAGACAACAGAGTAGTATGAAGACAACAGAGCAGTATGAAGACAACAGAGTAGTATGAAGACACAACAGAGTAGGTTGAAAATAACAGAGCAGTATGAAGACAACAGAGCAGTATGAAGACACAACAGAGCAGTGTGAAGACAACAGAGCAGTATGAAGACAACAGAGCAGTATGAAGACACAACAGAGCAGTGAGAAGACAACAGAGCAGTATGAAGACAACAGAGCAGTGTGAAGACAACATAGTAGTATGAAGACAACAGAGCAGTATGAAGACAACAGAGTGGTATGAAAGACAACAGAGTAGTATGAAGATAACCAGAGTACTATGAAGACAACAGAGTAGTATGAAGACAACAGAGCAGTATGAAGACAACAGAGCAGTATGAAGACAACAGAGTAGTATGAAGACAACAGAGTAGTATGAAGACAACAGAGCAGTATGAAGACAACAGAGTAGTATGAAGACAACAGAGTAGTATGAAGACACAACAGAGTAGGTTGAAAAATAACAGAGCAGTATGAAGACAACAGAACAGTATGAAGACACAACAGAGTAGGTTGAAAATAACAGAGCAGTATGAAGACAACAGAGCAGTATGAAGACACAACAGAGTAGTGTGAAGACAACAGAGCAGTATGAAGACAACAGAGCAGTGTGAAGACAACAGAGTAGTATGAAGACAACAGAGCAGTATGAAGACAACAGAGTAGTATGAAGACAACAGAGTAGTATGAAGATAACAGAGTAGTATGAAGACAACAGAGTAGTATGAAGACAACAGAGCAGTATGAAGACAACAGAGCAGTATGAAGACAACAGAGTAGTGTGAAGACAACATAGTAGTATGGAGGACAACAGAGCAGTATGAAGACAACAGAGCAGTATGAAGACAACAGAGTAGTATGAAGACACAACAGAGTAGGTTGAAAATAACAGAGCAGTATGAAGACAACAGAACAGTATGAAGACACAACAGAGTAGGTTGAAAATAACAGAGCAGTATGAAGACAACAGAGCAGTATGAGGACAACAGACTACTATGAAGACAACAGAGCAGTTTGAAGACAACAGAGAGTAGTGAAGACAACAGAGTAGTATGAAGACAACAGAGTAGTAAGAAGACACAACAGAGCAGTATGAAGACAACAGAGTACTATGAAGACAACAGAGTAGTATGAAGACAACAGAGCAGTATGAAGACAACAGAGCAGTATGAAGACAACAGAGTAGTATGAAGACAACAGAGCAGTATGAAGATAACAGAGTAGTATGAAGACAACAGAGTAGTATGAAGACAACAGAGCAGTATGAAGACAACAGAGCAGTATGAAGACAACAGAGTAGTATGAAGACAACAGAGTAGTATGAAGACAACAGAGCAGTATGAAGACAACAGAGTAGTATGAAGACACAACAGAGTAGGTTGAAAATAACAGAGCAGTATGAAGACAACAGAGCAGTATGAAGACACAACAGAGTAGGTTGAAAATAACAGAGCAGTATGAAGACAACAGAGCAGTATGAAGACAACAGAGTAGTATGAAGACAACAGAGCAGTATGAAGACACAACAGAGTAGGTTGAAAATAACAGAGCAGTATGAAGACAACAGAGTAGGTTGAAGACAACAGAGCAGTGTGAAGACAACAGAGCAGTATGAAGACAACAGAGCAGTGTGAAGACAACAGAGTAGTATGAAGACAACAGAGTAGTGTGAAGACAACAGAGTAGTATGAAGACAACAGAGCAGTATGAAGACAACAGAGCAGTATGAAGACAACAGAGCAGTGTGAAGACAACAGAGCAGTATGAAGACAACAGAGCAGTGTGAAGACAACAGAGCAGTATGAAGACAACAGAGCAGTATGAAGACAACAGAGTAGTATGAAGACAACAGAGTAGTATGAAGACAACAGAGTAGTAAGAAGACACAACAGAGCAGTATGAAGACAACAGAGTACTATGAAGACAACAGAGTAGTATGAAGAAAACAGAGCAGTATGAAGACAACAGAGTAGTATGAAGACAACAGATAGTATGAAGACAACAGAGCAGTATGAAGACAATAGAGCAGTGTGAAGACAACAGAGCAGTATGAAGACAACAGAGCAGTGTGAAGACAACAGAGCAGTATGAAGACAACAGAGCAGTGTGAAGACAACAGAGCAGTATGAAGACAACAGAGCAGTATGAAGACAACAGAGTAGTATGAAGACAACAGAGCAGTATGAAGACAACAGAGCAGTATGAAGACAACAGAGCAGTGTGAAGACAACAGAGCAGTATGAAGACAACAGAGCAGTGTGAAGACAACAGAGCAGTGTGAAGACAACAGAGCAGTGTGAAGACAACAGAGCAGTATGAAGACAACAGAGCAGTAAGAAGACAACAGAGTAGTATGAAGACAACAGAGCAGTATGAAGACAACAGAGTACTATGAAGACAACAGAGTAGTATGAAGACAACAGAGCAGTATGAAGACAACAGAGTAGTATGAAGACAACAGAGCAGTATGAAGACAACAGAGCAGTATGAAGACAACAGAGTAGTATGAAGACAACAGAGTAGTATGAAGACACAACAGAGCAGTATGAAGACACAACAGAGTAGGTTGAAAATAACAGAGCAGTATGAAGACAACAGAGCAGTATGAAGACAACAGACTACTATGAAGACAACAGAGCAGTGTGAAGACAACAGAGCAGTGTGAAGACAACAGAGCAGTATGAAGACAACAGAGCAGTATGAAGACAACAGAGCAGTATGAAGACAACAGAGTAGTATGAAGACAACAGAGCAGTATGAAGACAACAGAGCAGTATGAAGACAACAGAGCAGTGTGAAGACAACAGAGCAGTGTGAAGACAACAGAGCAGTGTGAAGACAACAGAGCAGTGTGAAGACAACAGAGCAGTGTGAAGACAACAGAGCAGTATGAAGACAACAGAGCAGTATGAAGACAACAGAGTAGTATGAAGACAACAGAGCAGTATGAAGACAACAGAGTACTATGAAGACAACAGAGTAGTATGAAGACAACAGAGCAGTATGAAGACAACAGAGTAGTATGAAGACAAACAGAGTAGTATGAAGACACAACAGAGCAGTATGAAGACACAACAGAGTAGGTTAAAAATAACAGAGCAGTATGAAGACAACAGAGCAGTATGAGGACAACAGACTACTATGAAGACAACAGAGCAGTGTGAAGACAACAGAGCAGTATGAAGACAACATAGTAGTATGAAGACAACAGAGCAGTATGAAGACAACAGACTACTATCAAAGACAACAGAGCAGTGTGAAGACGACAGAGCAGTATGAAGACAACAGAGCAGTATGAAGACAACAGAGTAGTATGAAGACAAGAGTAGTATGAAAGACACTACAGAGCAGTATGAAGACACAACAGAGTAGGTTAAAAATAACAGAGCAGTATGAAGACAACAGAGCAGTATGAGGACAACAGACTACTATGAAGACAACAGAGCAGTGTGAAGACAACAGAGCAGTATGAAGACAACATAGTAGTATGAAGACAACAGAGCAGTATGAAGACAACAGACTACTATCAAAGACAACAGAGCAGTGTGAAGACAACAGAGCAGTATGAAGACAACAGAGTAGTATGAAGACAACATAGCAGTATGAAGACAACAGAGTACTATGAAGACAACAGAGTAGTATGAAGACAACAGAGCAGTACGACGACAACAGAGCAGTATGAAGACAACAGAGCAGTATGAAGACAACAGAGTAGTATGAAGACAACAGAGTAGTATGAAGACAACAGAGCAGTATGAAGACAACAGAGTAGTATGAAGACACAACAGAGTAGGTTGAAAATAACAGAGCAGTATGAAGACAACAGAGCAGTATGAAGACAACAGAGTAGTATGAAGACAACAGAGCAGTATGAAGACAACAGAGTAGTATGAAGACAACAGAGCAGTATGAAGATACAACAGAGTAGGTTGAAAATAACAGAGCAGTATGAAGACAACAGAGTAGGTTGAAGACAACAGAGCAGTATGAAGACAACAGAGTAGTATGAAGACAACAGAGTAGTATGAAGACAACAGAGCAGTATGAAGACAACAGAGCAGTGTGAAGACAACAGAGTAGAATGAAGACAACAGAGCAGTGTGAAGACAACAGAGCAGTATGAAGACAACAGAGCAGTGTGAAGACAACAGAGCAGTATGAAGACAACAGAGCAGTATGAAGACAACAGAGTAGTATGAAGACAACAGAGCAGTGTGAAGACAACAGAGCAGTATGAAGACAACAGAGCAGTGTGAAGACAACAGAGCAGTGTGAAGACAACAGAGCAGTGTGAAGACAACAGAGCAGTATGAAGACAACAGAGCAGTATGAAGACAACAGAGTAGTATGAAGACAACAGAGCAGTATGAAGACAACAGAGTAGTATGAAGACAACAGAGCAGTATGAAGACAACAGAGTAGTATGAAGACAACAGAGCAGTATGAAGATACAACAGAGTAGGTTGAAAATAACAGAGCAGTATGAAGACAACAGAGTAGGTTGAAGACAACAGAGTAGTGTGAAGACAACAGAGCAGTATGAAGACAACAGAGTAGTATGAAGACAACAGATAGTATGAAGACAACAGAGCAGTATGAAGACAATAGAGTAGTATGAAGACAACAGAGCAGTATGAAGACAACAGAGCAGTGTGAAGACAACAGAGCAGTATGAAGACAACAGAGCAGTGTGAAGACAACAGAGCAGTATGAAGACAACAGAGCAGTATGAAGACAACAGAGTAGTATGAAGACAACAGAGCAGTGTGAAGACAACAGAGCAGTATGAAGACAACAGAGCAGTGTGAAGACAACAGAGTAGTGTGAAGACAACAGAGCAGTATGAAGACAACAGAGCAGTATGAAGACAACAGAGCAGTAAGAAGACAACAGAGTAGTATGAAGACAACAGAGCAGTATGAAGACAACAGAGTACTATGAAGACAACAGAGTAGTATGAAGACAACAGAGCAGTATGAAGACAACAGAGTAGTATGAAGACAACAGAGCAGTATGAAGACAACAGAGCAGTATGAAGACAACAGAGTAGTATGAAGACAACAGAGTAGTATGAAGACACAACAGAGCAGTATGAAGACACAACAGAGTAGGTTGAAAATAACAGAGCAGTATGAAGACAACAGAGCAGTATGAAGACAACAGACTACTATGAAGACAACAGAGCAGTGTGAAGACAACAGAGCAGTGTGAAGACAACAGAGCAGTATGAAGACAACAGAGTAGTATGAAGACAACAGAGCAGTATGAAGACAACAGAGTAGTATGAAGACAACAGAGCAGTATGAAGACAACAGAGCAGTATGAAGACAACAGAGCAGTGTGAAGACAACAGAGCAGTGTGAAGACAACAGAGCAGTGTGAAGACAACAGAGCAGTGTGAAGACAACAGAGCAGTGTGAAGACAACAGAGCAGTATGAAGACAACAGAGCAGTATGAAGACAACAGAGTAGTATGAAGACAACAGAGCAGTATGAAGACAACAGAGTAGTATGAAGACAACAGAGTAGTATGAAGACAACAGAGCAGTATGAAGACAACAGAGTAGTATGAAGACAACAGAGCAGTATGAAGAGACAACAGAGCAGTATGAAGACACAACAGAGTAGGTTAAAAATAACAGAGCAGTATGAAGACAACAGAGCAGTATGAGGACAACAGACTACTATGAAGACAACAGAGCAGTGTGAAGACAACAGAGCAGTATGAAGACAACATAGTAGTATGAAGACAACAGAGCAGTATGAAGACAACAGACTACTATCAAAGACAACAGAGCAGTGTGTGAAGACGACAGAGCAGTATGAAGACAACAGAGCAGTATGAAGACAACAGAGTAGTATGAAGACAAGAGTAGTATGAAGACACTACAGAGCAGTATGAAGACACAACAGAGTAGGTTAAAAATAACAGAGCAGTATGAAGACAACAGAGCAGTATGAGGACAACAGACTACTATGAAGACAACAGAGCAGTGTGAAGACAACAGAGCAGTATGAAGACAACATAGTAGTATGAAGACAACAGAGCAGTATGAAGACAACAGACTACTATCAAAGACAACAGAGCAGTGTGAAGACAACAGAGCAGTATGAAGACAACAGAGTAGTATGAAGACAACATAGCAGTATGAAGACAACAGAGTAGTATGAAGACAACAGAGTAGTATGAAGACAACAGAGCAGTACGACGACAACAGAGCAGTATGAAGTCAACAGAGTAGTATGAAGACAACATAGTAGTATGAAGACAACAGAGCAGTATGAAGACAACAGAGCAGTATGAAGACAACAGAGTAGTATGAAGACACAACAGAGTAGGTTAAAAATAACAGAGCAGTATAAAGACAACAGAGAGCAGTATGAAGACAACAGAGCAGTATGAAGACAACAGAGCAGTATGAAGACAACAGAGTAGTATGAAGACAACAGAGCAGTATGAAGATACAACAGAGTAGGTTGAAAATAACAGAGCAGTATGAAGACAACAGAGTAGGTTGAAGACAACAGAGCAGTGTGAAGACAACAGAGCAGTATGAAGACAACAGAGCAGTGTGAAGACAACAGAGTAGTATGAAGACAACAGAGCAGTATGAAGACAACAGAGTAGTGTGAAGACAACAGAGTAGTATGAAGACAACAGAGCAGTATGAAGACAACAGAGCAGTATGAAGACAACAGAGCAGTGTGAAGACAACAGAGCAGTATGAAGACAACAGAGCAGTATGAAGACAACATAGTAGTATGAAGACAACAGAGCAGTATGAAGACAACAGAGTAGTATGAATACAACAGAGTAGTATGAAGACACAACAGAGCAGTATGAGGACACAACAGAGTAGGTTTGAAAATAACAGAGCAGTATGAAGACAACAGAGCAGTATGAAGACAACATACTACTATGAAGACAACAGAGCAGTGTGAAGACAACAGACTACTATGAAGACAACAGAGCAGTGTGAAGACAACAGAGCAGTATGAAGACAACAGAGCAGTGTGAAGACAACAGAGTAGTGTGAAGATAACAGAGCAGTATGAAGACAACAGAGTAGTATGAAGACAACAGAGTAGTATGAAGACACAACAGAGCAGTATGAAGACACAACAGAGTAGGTTGAAAATAATAGTGCAGTATGAAGACAACAGAGCAGTATGAAGACAACAGACTACTATGAAGACAACAGAGCAGTGTGAAGACAACAGAGCAGTATGAAGACAACAGAGCAGTATGAAGACAACAGAGCAGTATGAAGACAACAGACTACTATGAAGACAACAGAGCAGTGTGAAGACAACAGAGCAGTATGAAGACAACAGAGTAGTATGAAGACAACAGAGTAGTGTGAAGACAACAGAGCAGTATGAAGACAACAGAGTACTATGGAGATAACAGAGTACTATGAAGACAACAGAGCAGTATCAAGACAACAGAGTAGGTTGAAGATAACAGAGCAGTATGAAGACAACAGAGTAGGTTGAAGATAACAGAGCAGTATGAAGATAACAGAGTAGGTTGAAAATAACAGAGCAGTATGAAGACAACAGAGTAGTGTGAAGACAACAGAGTAGTGTGAAGACAACAGAGCAGTGTGAAGACAACAGAGCAGAAATACAACAAATATTATGGTTAAACTCAGATATAGTAATTTATTTTAAAAAACATGTTTATTTTTTTATTTTTTATTAAAGGTATATACTTTGTAAATTATATCATAAATAGGACTGGTGGAATTATGTCACACATGCAGCTAACAAAAATATATGTAAAATGTCTACTCTACCCAAAATTATAACCAACTAATTGCAGCATTACCGCAAAAATGGAAGAGGCAAGTGGAAGGGGGAAAAAGTAAGGAACTTGTCTGTCGGCCCTGCATTAAACACCAAAATTGGCTAAAGAAAATTTTGATAAATTAAAAAGTATACCAGTTTCATTTAAGGACCAAACAATTGCCAGCTGTGCCATATAGATTGCAAAATAGTTGGGAAGAGATTTTCGATGTACTGATTCCATGGCAACATGGTTTATGAACTGATACACAAACATGACGCCGGATTCAAAACTTAGAACTTTTAAATTTAAATTATTATACAAAATTCTTGCAACCAATAACATTTTACATATACACTGCTCAAAAAAATAAAGGGAACACTAAAATAACACATCCTAGATCTGAATGAATGAAATAATCTTATTAAATACTTTTTTTTTACTTACTTAGTGAATGTGCTGACAACAAAATCACACAAAAATTATCAATGGAAATCAAATGTATCAACCCATGGAGGTCTGGATTTGGAGTCACACTCAAAATTAAAGTGGAAAACCACACTACAGGCTGATCCAACTTTGATGTAATGTCCTTAAAACAAGTCAAAATGAGGCTCAGTAGTGTGTGTGGCCCTCCACGTGCCTGTATGACCTCCCTACAACGCCTGGGCATGCTCCTGATGAGGTGGCGGATGGTCTCCTGAGGGATCTCCTCCCAGACCTGGACTAAAGCATCCGCCAAACTCCTGGACAGTCTGTGGTGCAACGTGGCGTTGGTGGATGGAGCGAGACATGATGTCCCAGATGTGCTCAATTGGATTCAGGTCTGGGGAACGAGCGGGCCAGTCCATAGCATCAATGCCTTCCTCTTGCAGGAACTGCTGACACACTCCAGCCACATGAGGTCTAGCATTGTCTTGCATTAGGAGGAACCCAGGGCCAACCGCACCAGCATAAGGTCTCACAAGGGGTCTGAGGATCTCATCTCGGTACCTAATGGCAGTCAGGCTACCTCTGGCGAGCACATGGAGGGCTGTGCGGCCCCCCCAAAGAAATGCCACCCCACACCATGACTGACCCACTGCCAAACTGGTCATGCTGGAGGATATTGCAGGCAGCAGAACGTTCTCCCACGGCGTCTCCAGACTCTGTCACGTCTGTCACATGTGCTCAGTGTGAACCTGCTTTCATCTGTGAAGAGCACAGGGCGCCAGTGGCGAATTTGCCAGTCTTGGTGTTCTCTGGCAAATGCCAAACGTCCTGCACGGTGTTGGGCTGTAAGCACAACCCCCACCTGTGGACGTCGGGCCCTCATACCACCCTCATGGAGTCTGTTTCTGACCGTTTGAGCAGACACATGCACATTTGTGGCCTGCTGGAGGTCATTTTTGCAAGGCTCTGGCAGTGCTCCTCCTGCTCCTCCTTGCACAAAGGCGGAGGTAGCGGTCCTGCTGCTGGGGTTGTTGCCCTCCTACGGGCCTCCTCCACGTCTCCTGATGTACTGGCCTGTCTCCTGGTAGTGCCTCCATGCTCTGGACACTACGCTGACAGACACAGCAAACCTTCTTGCCACAGCTCGCAATGATGTGCCATCCTGGATGAGCTGCACTACCTGAGCCACTTGTGTGGATTGTAGACTCCGTCTCATGCTACCACTAGAGTGAAAGCACCGCCAGCATTCAAAAGTGACCAAAACATCAGCCAGGAAGCATAGGAACTGAGAAGTGGTCTGTGGTCACCACCTGCAGAACCACTCCTTTTATTGGGGGTGTCTTGCTAATTGCATATAATTTCCACCTGTTGTCTATTCCATTTGCACAACAGCATGTGAAATGTATTGTCAATCAGTGTTGCTTCCTAAGTGGACAGTTTGATTTCACAGAAGTGTGATTGACTTGGAGTTACATTGTGTTGTTTAAGTGTTCCCTTTATTTTTTTGAGCAGTGTATATAGGACCAGCACTGCAGTATCACTACATATATACAGTGCATTCGGAGAAAGTATTCAGACCCCATGACCTTTTTCCACTTAGGGATGCTGCCACGTTTACTCCAGACGTGACGCTTGGTATTCAGGCCAAATAGTTCAATATTGGTTTCATCAGACCAGAGAATCTTGTTTCTCATGGTCTGAGAGTCCTTTAGGTGCCTTTTGGCAAACTCCAAGAGGGCTGTCATGTGCCTTTTACTGAGGAGTGGCTTCCGTCTGCTCACGCTACCATAAAGGCCTGATTGGTGGAGTGCTGCAGAGATGGTTGTCCTTCTGAAAGGTTCTCCCATCTCCACAGAGGAACTCTAGAGCTCGGTCAGAGTGACCATCGGGTTCTTTGTCACCTCCCTGACCAAGGCCCTTCTCCCCCGATTGCTCAGTTTGGCCGGGCGGCCAGCTCTAGGAAGAGTCTTGGAGGTTCCAAACTTATTCCATTTAAGAATGATGGAGGCCACTGTGTTCTTGGGGACCTTCAATGCTGCAAAAATGTTTTGGTACCCTTCCCCAGATCTGTGCAATCCTGTCTCGGAGCACTAAGGACAATTACTTCAAACTCATGGCTTGGTTTTTGCTCTGACATGCATTGTCCACTGTTGAGACTGAGACTGAGACTAGAGCTGAGACTGAGACTGAGACTGAGACTGTGACTGAGACTGAGACTGAGACTGAGACTGAGACTGGGGCTGAGACTGAGACTGAGACTGGGACTGGGCCGAGACTGGGGCCGAGACTGTGACTGAGACTGGGGCTGAGACTGGGGCTGAGACTGGGGCTGAGACTGGGGGCTGAGACTGTGACTGAGACTTGGGCTGTGACTGGAGCTGAGACTGGGGGCCGAGACTGTGACTGAGACTGGGGCTGAGACTGGGGCTGAGACTGAGACTGGGGCTGAGACTGGGGCTGAGACTGGGGCTGAGACTGGGGCTGAGACTAGGGCTGAGACTGAGACTGAGACTGGGACTGGGGCTGAGACTGGGGCTGAGACTGAGACTGAGACTGGGGCTGAGACTGAGACTGAGACTGGGGCTGAGACTGAGACTGGGGCTGAGACTGGGGCTGAGACTGGGGCTGAGACTGGGGCTGAGACTGGGGCTGAGACTAGGGCTGAGACTGAGGAGCTGAGACTGGGGCTGGGGCTGAGACTGGGGCTGAGACTGTAACTGAGACTAGGGCTGAGAGTGAGACTGGGGCTGAGAGACTGGGACTGAGACTGGGGCTGAGACTGGGGCTGGGGCTGAGACTGGGGCTGGGGCTGGGGCTGAGACTGGGGCTGGGGCTGAGACTGAGACTGAGACTGCTGGGCTGAGACTGGGGCTGGGGCTGAGACTGGGGCTGAGACTGGGGCTGAGACTGGGGCTGGGGCTGAGACTGGGGCTGAGACTGGGGCTGCTGGGCTGAGACTGGGGCTGGGGCTGAGACTGGGGCTGAGACTGGGGCTGAGACTGGGACTGAGACTGGGGCTGAGACTGGGGCTGAGACTGGGGCTGAGACTGGGGCTGAGACTGGGGCTGAGAAAGAGACTGGGGCTGGGGCTGAGACTGGGGCTGAGGACTGGGGCTGAGACTGGGGCTGAGACAGAGACTGGGGCTGGGGCTGAGACTGGGACTAAGACTGGGGCTGAGACTGGGGCTGAGACTGGGGCTGAGACTGGGGCTGGGGCTGAGACTGAGACTGGGGCTGGGGCTGAGGACTGGGGCTGAGACTGGGGCTGGGGCTGAGACTGGGGCTGAGACTGAGACTGGGGCTGAGACTGGGGCTGAGACTGGGGCTGAGACTGGGGCTGAGAAAGAGGACTGGGGCTGAGACTGAGACTGGGGCTGAGACTGAGACTGGGGCTGAGACTGAGACTGGGGCTGAGACTGGGGCTGAGACTGGGGCTGAGACTGAGACTGGGGCTGAGACTGGGGCTGAGACTGGGGCTGAGACTGAGACTAGGGCTGAGACTGAGGGCTGAGACTGAGGACTGGGCTGAGACTGGGACTGGGACTGAGACTGGGGCTGAGACTGGGACTGAGACTGGGACTGAGACTGGACTGGGGCTGAGACTGGGGCTGAGACTGAGACTGGGGCTGAGACTGGGGCTGAGACTGGGGCTGAGACTGGGGGGCTGAGACTGGGGCTGAGACTGAGACTGGGGCTGAGACTGGGGCTGAGACTGGGGCTGAGACTGGGGCTGAGACTGGGGCTGAGACTGGGGCTGAGACTGGGGCTGAGACTGAGACTGAGACTTGGGCTGAGACTGGGGCTGAGGCTGAGACTGGGGCTGAGACTGAGACTGGGACTGAGACTGGGGCTGAGACTGGGCTGAGACTGAGACTGAGACTGGGGCTGAGACTGGGGCTGAGACTGGGGCTGAGACTGGGGCTGAGACTGGGGCTGAGACTGGGGGCTGGGACTGAGACTGGGGCTGAGACTGAGACTGGGGGGGCTGAGACTGAGACTGGGGCTGGGGCTGAGACTGGGGCTGAGACTGGGACTGAGACTGGGGCTGAGACTGAGACTGGGGCTGAGACTGGGGCTGAGACTGAGACTGGGGCTGAGACTGGGGCTGAGACTGGGGCTGAGACTGAGTTCTTGGGGACCTTCAATGCTGGGGCCTTCAGACTGGGGCTGAGACTGAGGGGGACTGAGACTTGGGCTGAGACTGAGACTGGGGCTGAGACTGAGACTGAGACTGGGGCTGAGACTGAGTTCTTGGGGACCTTCAATGCTGGGGCCTTCAGACTGGGGCTGAGACTGAGGGGGGACTGAGACTTGGGCTGAGACTGAGACTGGGACTGGGGACTGAGACTGAGACTGGGGCTGAGACTGAGGCTGAGACTGGGGCTGAGACTGGGGCTGGGGCTGAGACTGAGACTGGGGCTGAGACTGAGACTGGGGCTGAGACTGGGACTGAGACTGAGACTGGGGCTGAGACTGAGGCTGAGACTGGGGCTGAGACTGAGACTGAGACTAAAGTCTTTGAAAGACGTTTGGGTGCATTCTGTCGCGACAAACATCATGTGTGTTCAGAATGAAAAAACGTAATTACTGTACAATCAACCAGTTTCAGAGTATTTTGGTTGCAATAAATTCCTATTTACTTTCGCTTCTTGCAAGCTGGAAATGGGCCTTTAAGTACATAGATGGCGTCGATTTTGATGCGTTATCAGATGGCCTGAATAAAAATATTGTTGTACTGCAATAAAATTCAGCATTTTAAATATATTTATAAGATTTATCAAAAATAGACTAATATATATAAATATACCTTTATTAAAAGTTCCAATATAAGTCTTAAAATAACAGAATGAAGGAGATATTTTTCTGTGTCTGAAAGGGGACTCTAGCGGTCGCCCTACTTTCAGCCGCGTCGCTAAGAAAACCCCTTTTTGCAAAAACAGATACACAACTCCCGCCAAGTACCGTCTGAAATGTTATCAGTATCGTCCTCTCTTTGTAGTTTGCCATTATGACTGGAAGAAAGTTTCATTATACTTTTTTTAAATGTTGCCAATCAACACACAACAACATTTTTTTGCTTTCAGACGGTACACGGCACGGGTACAGTAATGTGTACTTGAATAATGTGTACCTCAGTAATGTGTACTTGAATAATGTGTACTTTATTTGATAAAAAGTGTATATGTCCTATGCTATACCATCTAAACAACACAAAGAATCAACACAAATGGGTCTCCATAAAATTCACTATTATTGAAGGATCATAAAAATGGTCTCTTGAAAATGCATTTGTATTATGGATCCAGCAGCTACACTTCCTGGGGCAAAATTGAGGCACATTTAAAAACATTACAATACATTTCACAACACATTTAGTGTGTTCCCTCAGGCCACTACTCTACTACCACATATCTACAATACAACATCCATGTGTACGTGTGTGTAGAGGACGTGTCTTTATCATGTGTTTGTGTGTCTGTGCCTGTGTGTGTCTCTTCACAGTCCCTGCTGTTCCATAAGGTGTATTTTGATCTGTTTTTAAAATCTGATTCTACTGCTTGCATCAGTTACACTCACTTTACGAAAATTACAATGCTTGTCTTTCATAATTTGGTCAGATATACTTGGATGTGTGGTGTCAGCGTTTGTTGCTGGCATGTCATGCCTATGTTTGCTAATCTTGCCAATGAAAAAATCATTAAAGTAGTTGGCAATATCAGTTGGTTTTGTGATGAATGAGCCATCTGATTCAATGAATGATGGAGCTGAGTTTGCCTTTTCCCCCAAAATGTCATTTAAGGGTCTCCAAAGCTTTTTACTGTCATTCTTTTATATAATTTATCTTTGTTTCATAGTGTAGTTTCTTCTTCGTTTTATTCAGTTTAGTCACATGATTTCTCAATTTGCAGTATGTTTTCTAATCGGTTGTGCAGCCAGACTTATTTGCCATTATTTTGCCTCATCCCTCGCAAACATACAATTTTTCAATTCCTCATCAATCCACTGGGATTTAACCATTTTTACAGTCATTTTCTTAATGGGTGCATGCTTATTAGTAACTGGAATAAGCAATTTCATACATGTTTTAAATCAGCGCCTGTTTGCTCCTCATTACAAACCACAGACCAGCAAATATTCTTTACATCAACAACACAGGAATCACTACAAAACGTCTTGTATGACCTCCTATACGCTATATTAGGCCCAGCGTTTGGAACTTTGGTTTTCCTAGATATGGCTACTATATTGTGATCACTACAGCCAATGGATTTGGATACTGCTTTAAAGCAGATTTCTGCAGCATTAGTAAAGATGTGATCAATACATGTTGATTTAAGTCCTGTGCTGTTTTTAACTACCCTGGTAGGTTGACTGATAACCTGAACCAGGTTGCAGGCACTAGTTACAGTTTGAAGCTTTTTTTTGAGTGGGCAGCTTGATGAAAGCCAGTTCATATTTAGGTCACCCAGAAAATATGTTGATATCACATACATTATCAAGCATTTCACACATGCTATCCAGATACTGACTGTTAGCACTTGGTGGTCTATAGCAGCTTCCCACCAGAATGGGCTTTAGGTGAGGCAGATGAACCTGTAGCCATATTACCTCAACAGTATTTAACATGAGATCCTCTCTAAGCTTTACAGGAATATTACTCTGAACATACACAGCAACACCTCCACCACTGGCATTCCTGTCTTTTCTGTAGATGTTATAACCATGTATTGCTACCACTGTATCATCAAAGGTATTATCTAAGTGAGTTTCATGATTGTCATTGAAAACTGTTTGTTTGTCATTTAGGCTTGACTTCATCAGGCAGCACGTTGAGGACAGCCGACATCCTCTGCAACATGTTCCTGGCTGTCTGGTGTGTTGATGCCGATGTGGGGGTTGATCAGAACGTTGGGAAGTCTGATGAGTAGAGGATTAGGTTTAAGTGAAAAGGTAATCACCAGTTGGGTTTCTATGTTTCTTTCAAGACCCATTGGTGCACTGAGCGTGCCCACACACAGACACACAGCATGCATGCACGCACACACACAGTCAATCAATCAATCAAATGTATTTATGAAGCCCTTTTTACATCAGCAGATGTCACAAAGTGCTATACAGAAACCCAGCCTAAAACCCCAAACAGCAAGCAATGCTGTTGTAGAAGCACAGTGGCTAGGAAAAACTCCCCAGAAAGGCAGAAACCTAGGAAGAAACCTAGAGAGGAACCAGGCTCTGAGGGGTGGCCAGTCCTCTTCTGGCTGTGCCGGTGGAGATTATAAG
This sequence comes from Coregonus suidteri, assembly GCA_036851935.1. Classification (NCBI taxonomy): domain Eukaryota; kingdom Metazoa; phylum Chordata; class Actinopteri; order Salmoniformes; family Salmonidae; genus Coregonus; species Coregonus suidteri. The sequence goes on from CM072221.1 coordinate 76,411,299, forward strand.
AGTACATGGCCATTAAAGCCAGATTTTCTCCAAGATGTTAAAAACATTCATAGATGACCAGCAGGGTTAAGAGTTGAAAACAGCAGGTCCGGGACAAGGTAACACGTGCGGTGAACAGGTCAGGGTTCCATAGCCACAGGCAGAAGAGTGGAAACTGGAGCAGCAGCACGACCAGGGGGACTGGGGACAGCAAGGAGTCGTCAGGCCAGGTAGTCCTGAGGCATGGTCCTAGGGCTCAGGTCACACACACACACAGCACACACACACACACACACACACACACACACACACACACACAGCTACAAGTGGGCTAGCTGTGTGTAGACCTTGGTAGAGGGTCTGTAGATGTCCAGCTGGCACAGCACAGGTCACCGTACATATCATGACTATCCATTCAAAATGTAAACTCATCCCACAGGTCACCGTACATATCATGACCATCCATTCAAAATGTAAACTCATCCCACAGGTCACCGTACATATCATGACCATCCATTCAAAATGTAAACTCATCCCACAGGCCACCGTACATATCATGACCATCCATTCAAAATGTAAACTCATCCCACAGGCCACCGTACATATCATGACCATCCATTCAAAATGTACTTGGTGTTCCACTCCTCTTTGCAGATCTTCTCCAAGTCATTAAGGTTTCGAGGCTGACGTTTGGCAAATCGAACCTTCAGCTCCCTCCACAGATTTCTATGGGATTAAGGTCTGGAGACTGGCTAGGCCACTCCAGGACCTTAATGTGCTTCTTCTTGAGCCACTCCTTTGTTGCCTTGGCTGTGTGTTTTGGGTCATTGTCAAGCTGGAATACCCATCCACGACCCATTTTCAATGCCCTGGCTGATGGAAGGAGGTTCTCACCCAAGATTTGACGGTACATGGCCCCGTCCATCGTCCCTTTGATGCGGTGAAGTTGTCCTGTCCCCTTAGCAGAAAAACACCCCCAAAGCATAATGTTTCCACCTCCATGTTTGACGGTGGGGATGGTGTTCTTGGGGTCATAGGCAGCATTCCTCCTCCTCCAAACACAGCGAGTTGAGTTGATGCCAAAGAGCTCCATTTTGGTCTCATCTGACCAACAACACTTTCACCCAGTTCTCCTCTGAATCATTCAGATGTTAATTGGCAAACTTCAAACGGGCATGTACAGTGGGGCAAAAAAGTATTTAGTCAGCCACCAATTGTGCAAGTTCTCCCACTTAAAAAGATGAGAGAGGCCTGTAATTTTCATCATAGGTACACGTCAACTATGACAGACAAATTGAAAAAAAAAAATCCAGAAAATTCCATTGTAGGATTTTTAATGAATTTATTTGCAAATTATGGTGGAAAATAAGTATTTGGTCACCTACAAACAAGCAAGATTTCTGGCTCTCACAGACCTGTAACTTCTTCTTTCAGAGGCTCCTCTGTCATCCACTCGTTACCTGTATTAATGGTACCTGTTTGAACTTGTTATCAGTATAAAAGACACCTGTCCACAACCTCAAACAGTCACACTCCAAACTTCACAATGGCCAAGACCAAAGAGCTGTCAAAGGACACCAAAAACAAAATTGTAGACCTGCACCAGGCTGGGAAGACTGAATCTGCAACAGGTAAGCAGCTTGGTTGAAGAAATCAACTGTGGGAGCAATTATTAGGAAATGGAAGACATACAAGACCACTGATAATCTCCCTCGATCTGGGGCTCCATGCAAGATCTCACCCCGTGGGGTCAAAATGATCACAAGAACGGTGAGCAAAAATCCCAGAACCACACGGGGGGACCTAGTGAATGACCTGCTGAGAGCTGGGACCAAAGTAACAAAGCCAACCATCAGTAACACACTACGCCGCCAGGGACTCAAATCCTGCAGTGCGAGACGTGTCCCCCTGCTTAAGCCAGTACATGTCCAGGCCCGTCTGAAGTGCATTTGGATGATCCAGAAGAGGATTGGGAGAATGTCATATGGTCAGATGAAACCAAAATATAACTTTTGGGTAAAAACTCAACTCGTCATGTTTGGAGGACAAAGAATGCTGAGTTGCATCCAAAGAACACCATACCTACTGTGAAGCATGGGGTTGGAAACATCATGCTTTGGGGCTGTTTTTCTGCAAAGGGACCAGGACGACTGATCCGTGTAAAGGAAAAGAATGAATGGGGCCATGTATCGTGAGATTTTGAGTGAAACCCTCCTTCCATCAGCAAGGGCATTGAAGATGAAACGTGGCTGGGTCTTTCAGCATGACAATGATCCCAAAACACACCGCCTGGGCAACGAAGGAGTGGCTTCGTAAGAAGCATTTCAAGGTCCTGGAGTGGCCTAGCCAGTCTCCAGATCTCAACCCCATAGAAAATATTTGGAGGGAGTTGAAAGTCTGTGTTGCCCAGCGACAGCCCCAAAACATCACTGCTCTAGAGGAGATCTGCATGGAGGAATGGGGCCAAAATACCAGCAAAAGTGTGTGAAAACCTTGTGAAGACTTACAGAAAACGTTTGACCTGTGTCATTGCCAACAAAGGGTATATAACAAAGTATTGAGAAACTTTTGTTATTGACCAAATACTTATTTTCCACCATCATATGCCAATAAATTCATTAAAAATCCTACAATGTGATTTTCTGGAATTTTTTTTCTATTTTTGTCTGTCATAGTTGACGTGTACCTATGATGAAAATTACAGGCCTCTCTCATCTTTTTAAGTGGGAGAACTTGCACAATTGGTGGCTGACTAAATACTTTTTTTCCCCACTGTATATGTGCTTTCTTGAGCAGGGGGACCTTGCGGGCGCTGCAGGATTTCAGTCCTTCACGGCGTAGTGTGTTTACCAATTGTTTACTTGGTGACTATGGTCCCAGCTGCCTTAAGATCATTGACAAGATCCTCCCATGTAGTTCTGGGCTGATTCCTCACCGTTCTCATTATCATTGCAACTCCACGAGGTGAGATCTTGCATGGAGCCCCAGGCCAAGGGAGAATGACAGGTCTTTTGTGTTTCTTCCATTTGCGAATAATCGCACCAACTGTTGTCACCTTCTCACCAAGCTGCTTGGCGATGGTCTTGTAGCCCATTCCAGCCTTGTGTAGGTCTACAATCTTGTCCCTGACATCCTTGGAGAGCTCTTTGGTCTCGGCCAAGGTGGAGAGTTTGGAATCTGATTGATTGATTGCTTCTGTAGACGGGTGTCTTTTATACAGGTAACAAGCTGAGATTAGGAGCACTCCCTTTAAGAGTGTGCTCCTGATCTCAGGTCGTTACCTGTATAAAAGACACCTGGGAGCCAGAAATCTTTCTAATTGAGAGGGGGTCAAATACTTATTTCCCTCATTAAAATGCAAATCAATTTATAAACATTTTTTACATGCGTTTTTCTGGATTTCTTTGATGTTATTCTGTCTCTCACTGTTCAAATAAACCTACCATTAAAATTATAGATTGATAATTTCTTTGTCAGTGGGCAAACTTACAAAATCAGCAGGGGATCAAATACTTTTTTCCCTCACTGTATACTAGGGTTAGGGTTAGGGTTATACTAGGGTTAGGGTTAGGGTTAGGGTTAGGGTTAGGGTTATACTAGGGTTAGGGTTAGGGTTAGGGTTATACTAGGGTTAGGGTTAGGGTTAGGGTTATACTAGGCTGGTGATAGCTACAAGATCTATACATGTATATTTAGAAACATACCAACATATATTAAATAACAATAATGAATCAGAAGTGCTTTCAAATAGAGGGAATTGGGGAATCACTCCGACAACACTGGGTTTTAGGAGTACCACCCATCATCACTTTCTGTCCACCTATTGGCTGTACCTTGACAATAGCACACTGAGCCTGCTCCGCCCCACCCTGGGACCCCTGCTGTTCTGTGTCTGGAGGAGAAGCAGAACAGATGGAGTTACTACATGGCAGCACCACACCACTGTATGGCACCGTCGGCATCACTACACTGTTTCTGGGGAACTGTTCCTGATCTACAGCAATAGTACTCTCTTCCTGCTGAGTAGATGGACTAGAGGGGTTCAAAATAGGGAGGCTGTTACTAACAGTGTCTAACCCAGTAACCCAGAAGACCAACTATTCGGGCTTGGGGGCTCAGTCTTATTCCCAGTGGTTTGTTTCCCCCTTGGAAAGGAGAAGCCCTACCAGTTACTTCACCCTGTATCTGTGGGCTGAGGCAGGGTAGATACCAGCACTGTGACCTGAACTACACAGGAGCGTCTAGGAATACTGGAATCAGACTGTACTCCAGTATTTCTCCCCTGGTTGCTATGGAACGGGGGTGCCGGGGTTCTGGTTGCTATGGGCCTGAAGAGTAGAAGAAGTCCTAGTGGTGCCTAGTTTAAGCCTCCCCTTGTCTGGGGTTACCTTAATTGCTGGTTGGCTTGCTGACCCCTTAGCACAGGGGTTCCCAAATCTTTTTGACCCACGACCCCACTTAGATTTCTGAAAATGATCGCGACCCCAACCATGTGAAAACAATTACAGTGGGGCAAAAAAGTATTTATTTCAGCCACCAATTGTGCAAGTTCTCCCACTTAAAAAGATGAGAGAGGCCTGTAAATTTCATCATAGGTACACGTCAACTATGACAGACAAAATGAGGAAAAAAAAATCCAGAAAATCACATTGTAGGATTTTTTTATGAATTTATTTGCAATTATGGTGGAAAATAAGTATTTGGTCAATAACAAAAGTTTCTCAATACTTTGTTATATACCCTTTGTTGGCAATGACACAGGTCAAATGTTTTCTGTATGTCTTCACAAGGTTTTCATACACTGTTGCTGGTATTTTGGCCCATTCCTCCATGCAGATCTCCTCTAGAGCAGTGATGTTTTGGGGGCTGTCGCTGGGCAACACGGACTTTCAACTCCCTCCAAAGATTTTTCTATGGGGTTGAGATCTGGAGACTGGCTAGGCCACTCCAGGACCTTGAAATGCTTCTTACGAAGCCACTCCTTCGTTGCCCGGGCGGTGTGTTTGGGATCATTGTCATGCTGAAAGACCCAGCCACGTTTCATCTTCAATGCCCTTGCTGATGGAAGGAGGTTTTCACTCAAAATCTCACGATACATGGCCCCATTCATTCTTTCCTTTACACGAATCAGTCGTCCTGGTCCCTTTGCAGAAAAACAGCCCCAAAGCATGATGTTTCCACCCCCATGCTTCACAGTAGGTATGGTGTTCTTTGGATGCAACTCAGCATTCTTTGTCCTCCAAACACGACAAGTAGAGTTTTTACCAAAAAGTTATATTTTGGGTTTCATATGACATTCTCCCAATCCTCTTCTGGATCATCCAAATGCACTCTAGCAAACTTCAGACGGGCCTGGACATGTACTGGCTTAAGCAGGGGGACACGTCTGGCACTGCATGATTTGAGTCACTGGCGGCGTAGTGTGTGTTACTGATGGTAGGCTTTGTTACTTTGGTCCCAGCTCTCTGCAGGTCATTCACTAGGTCCCCCCGTGTGGTTCTGGGATTTTTTGCTCACCGTTCTTGTGATCATTTTGACCCCACGGGGTGAGATCTTGCGTGGCGCCCCAGATCGAGGGAGATTATCAGTGGTCTTGTATGTCTTCCATTTCCTAATATTTGCTCCCACAGTTGATTTCTTCAAACCAAGCTGCTTACCTATTGCAGATTCAGTCTTCCCAGCCTGGTGCAGGTCTACAATTTTGTTTTTCTGGTGTCCTTTGACAGCTCTTTGGTCTTGGCCATAGTGGAGTTTGGAGTGTGGTTGTGGACAGGTGTCTTTTATACTGATAACAAGTTCAAACAGGTGCCATTAATACAGGTAACAAGTGGAGGACAGAAGAGCCTCTTAAAGAAGAAGTTACAGGTCTGTGAGAGCCAGAAATCTTGCTTGTTTGTAGGTGACCAAATACTTATTTTCCACCATAATTTTGCAAAATAAATTCATTAAAAATCCTACAATGTGATTTTTCTGGAATTTGTTTTCTCAATTTGTCTGTCATAGTTGACGTGTACCTATGATGAAAATTACAGGCCTCTCTCATCTTTTTAAGTGGGAGAACTTGCACAATTGGTGGCTGACTAAATACTTTTTTTCCCCACTGTACGTCATTAACAGCCAATGTTTACTTTTTTATTTGAGGCTATGGCAGTGAATTTTAAATGAGTCTGACATAATGTATCTTATCTCACCACCACTAATGAGATGGGTGTGGCTTGATGCATGTCACGTCTGAGCTTCTCAAAGTCGGGGCGTGGTCGACAGTGCACACCTCATCTCTGCTGTCACATCCAACCTGGATCGATATTTGGTTTAAATGCAGAGGAGAGCACTGAATCCAACTTCACACAGATATGAGCTGGCGAAGGCTACCATTTGATTTTTTTCATTGGCAAGATTAGCAAACTTAGGCATGACATGCCAGCAACAAACGCTGACACCACACATCCAAGTATATCTGACCAAATTATGAAAGACAAGCATTGTAATTTTTCGTAAAGTGAGTGTAACTGATGCAAGCAGTAGAATCAGATTTTAAAAACAGATCAAAATACACCTTATGGAACAGCAGGGACTGTGAAGAGACACACACAGGCACAGACACACAAACACATGATATGACACGTCCTCTACACACACGTACACATGGATGTTCTCCCAAGTGGACATTCTCAATTTTTCCCTAACCCATCTGTCTATCTCCTCATTTGAATTCCATGCTGTCACAGTCACTAGCCCATTTAAGCTTAATATCCTTGTCATCTATCGCCCTCCAGGTTCCCTTGGAGAGTTCATCAATGAGCTTGACGCCTTGATAAGTTCCTTTCCTGAGGATGGCTCACCCCTCACAGTTTTTGGGGATTTCAACCTCCCTATGTCCACATTTGACTCATTTCTCTCTGCCTCCTTCTTTCCACTCCTCTCCTCTTTTTGACCTCACCCTCTCACCGTCCCCCCCGTCCCCCCCTACTCACAAGGCAGGCAATACGCTTGACCTCATCTTCACTAGATGCTGCTCTTCTACTAATCTCACTGCAACTCCCCTCCATGTCTCCGACCACTACTTTGTTTCCTTTTCTCTCTCGCTCTCCTCCCACACTACTCACTCTGCCCCTACACAGATGGTAATGCGCCGCCGCAACCTTCGCTCTCTCTCTCCCACTACTCTCTCCTCTTCCATCCTATCATCTCTTCCCTCTGCTCAATCCTTCTCCCTCCAATCTCCTGATTCTGCCTCCTCAACCCTCCTCTCCTCCCTTTCTGCATCCTTTGACTCTCTGTGTCCCCTATCCTCCCGGCCGGCTCGGTCCCTCCCCTCCAGCTCCGTGGCTTGATGACTCATTGCGAGCTCACAGAACAGAGCTCCGGGCAGCGGTGCGGAAATGGAAGAAAACTAAACTCCCTGCCGACCTGGCATCTTTTCACTCCCTCCTCTCTACATTTTCTTCATCTGTTTCTGCTGCTAAGGCCACTTTCTACCACTCTAAATTCCAAGCATCTGCCTCTAACCCTAGGAAGCTCTTTGCCACATTTTCCTCCCTGCTGAATCCCCCCCCCCCCCCCCCCCCCCCCCCACCACTTTGAAAAGAAGGTTGACGACATTCGATCCTCGTTTGTTAAGCCTAATGACACTGCTGGTCCTACTCACACTGCCCTACACTATGCTTTGACTTCTTTCTCCCCTCTCTCTCCAGATAAAATCCTGCGACTTGTGACTGCAGGCCGCCTAACAACCTGCCCGCTTGACCCCCATCCCCTCCTCTCTTCTCCAGACCATCTCCGGTGACCTTCTCCCCTACCTCACCTCGCTGATCAACTCATCCTTGACCGCTGGCCATGTCCCTTCCGTCTTCAAGAGAGTGAGAGTTGCTCCCCTTCTCAAAAACCAACACTCGATCCCACTGATGTCAACAACTACAGACCAGTATCCCTTCTTTCTTTTTTTTCCAAAACTATTGAGCGTGCCGTCTTTAGCCAACTCTCTTGCTATCTCTCTCAGAATGACCTTCTTGATCCAAACCAGTCAGGTTTCAGGACTGGTCATTCAACTGAGACTGCTCTTCTCTGTGTCACGGAGGCTCTCCGCACTGCTAAAGCTAACTCTCTCTCCTCTGCTCTTGTCCTTCTAGACCTGTCTGCTGCCTTTGATACTGTGAACCATCAGATCCTCCTCTCCACCCTCTCCGAGCTGGGCATCTCCGGCGCGGCTCACTCCTGGATTGCGTCCTACCTGACTGGTCGCTCCTACCAAGTGGCGTGGCGAGAAGCTGTCTCCGCACCACGTGTGTCACGCCCTGGCTCTGGGGACTATGTTATATTTTGAGCCCAGGGTGTGTAATTCTATGTTTGATTTTCTATGTTGGGCTGAGTGACTCCCAATCAGAGGCAACGAGTGTCAGCTGGGTGTCTCTGATTGGGAGCCATATTTAACTGTCTGTCTTTCACTTTGTGTTTGTGGTTTCTTGTTCATTTCGGTTTGTGTTAAACCGTAGACGTCACGTTATCGTTTATTGTTTTGACCGTGTGATCAGTGAAATAAAAGATATGTTCACCTTCAACGCTGCGCCTTGGTCCTCATCTCTAACCAACGATCGTGACAGAAGAAACCACCATAACAGGACCAAGCAGCATGAAGAAGAGAGAGGATGGACTTGGGAGCAGTTGAGTAGGAGTCTCGACTGGGCCAAGCCAAGAGAAGAGGAGAGAGGTTGGAGTTTGGAGCAGTGGGGTGAGAGTCTGGCGAGAATGATGGAGGCCTGGCCCACGGGGAGGAGAGACCCCCAGAAAATTTTTAGGGGGGGGGGGCTCACGACGTCGGGGCAGCAGGAGGCCGCTATGGAGCGGTCCAGCGGGGTTGCAGAGGAGGCCGCCAGGTTACGGGGGCCACTGGTAGAAGAGGGGATGGAGGGTGTAGAGGCACGGCGAGAGGTACTGGCGTGTGTTGCCAGTCCGGTCCGGCCCGTTCCAGATCCCGGTGTAGAGCCAGTGGTGTGTGTCACCAGTACGGTCCGGTCTATTCCCTGCTCCCCGTACCAAACCTACGGTGTGCGTCGACAGCCCAGCCCGAACCGTTCCTGCGCTCCGCACCAAGTCTGTGGTGCGCGTCGCCAGCCCAGTCCGGCCCATCCAAGCTTCCCGCACCAAGCCAGTGGTGTGCGTCGTCAGTCCGGCACGGCCCGTGCCTGCTCTCCGCGCACCAAGTCTATGGTGCGTTTCGTCAGCCCTGTCCGGCCCGTTTCCTGCTCTCCGCACAAAGTCTGTGGTGCGCGTCGCCAGCCCAGTCCGGCCCATCCAAGCTTCCCGCACCAAGCCAGTGGTGTGCGTCGTCAGTCCGGCACGGCCCGTGCCCTGCTCTCCGCACCAAGTCTATGGTGCGTTTCGTCAGCCCTGTCCGGCCCGTTCCTGCTCCTCCGCACCAAGTCTGTGGTGCGCGTCGCCAGCCCGGTCCGGCCCGTCCAAGCTCCCCGCACCGGGTCAGTGGTGCGCGTCGTCAGCCCGGTCCGGCTCATTCCTGCTCCCCGCACCAAGTCAGGGGTGCGCTTCGTCAGCCCGGTCCGGCCCGTTTCCTCCTCCACGCATCAAGCCAGGGGGTGTGCGTCATCAGTCCAGCACAACCCGTGCCTGGGTCATGTCCGGAGCCGGATCCGCCGCCGAGGCGGAGTGCCCACCCGGTCCCTCCCCTGTTGTGGTTGTTTGGCGCGGCCGGAGTCCGCACCACGTGTGTCACACCCTGGCTCTGGGGACTATGTTATGTTGAGCCAGGGTGTGTAATTCTATGTTTGATTTTCTATGTTGGGCTGAGTGACTCCCAATCAGAGGCAACGAGTGTCAGCTGGGTGTCTCTGATTGGGAGCCATATTTAACTGTCTGCTCTTCACTTGTGTTTTGTGGTTTCTTGTTCATTTCGGTTTGTGTTAAACCGTAGACGTCACATTATCGTTTATTGTTTTGATCGTGTGATCAGTGAAATAAAAAGATATGTTCACCTTCACGCTACGCCTTGGTCCTCATCTCTAACCAACGATCGTGACAACGTGCTCTCACCACTGGTGTCCCCAGGGCTCAGTTCTAGGCCCTCTCCTTTTCTCCCTATACACCAAGTCACTTGGCTCTGTCATATCCTCACATGGCCTCTCCTATCATTGCTACGCTGACGATACACAACTAATCTTCTCCTTTCCCCCTTCTGATAACCAGGTGGCGAATCGCATCTCTGCATGTCTGGCAGACATATCAGTATGGATGACGGATCACCACCTCAAGCTGAACCCTGGCAAGACGGAGCTGCTCTTCCTCCCGGGGAAGGACTGCCCGTTCCATGATCTCGCCATCACGGTTGACAACTCCGCTGTGTCCTCCTCCCAGAGTGCGAAGAGCCTAGGCGTGACCCAGGACAACACCCTGTCGTTCTCCGCCAACATCAAGGCGGTGACCCGCTCCTGCAGGTTCATGCTCTACAACATCCGGAGAGTACGACCCTGCCTTACACAGGAAGCGGCACAGGTCCTAATCCAGGCACTTGTCATCTCCCGTCTGGACTACTGCAACTCGCTGTTGGCTGGCCTCCCTGCCTGTGCCATTAAACCCCTACAACTCATCCAGAATGCCGCAGCCCGTCTGGTGTTCAACCTTCCCAAGTTCTCTCACGTCACCCCCCTCCTCCGCACACTCCACTGGCTTCCAGTTGAAGCTCGCATCCGCTACAAGACCATGGTGCTTGCCTATGGAGCAGTGAGGGGAACGGCACCTCTGTACCTTCGGGCTCTGATCAGTCCCTACACCCAAACGAGGGCATTGCGTTCATCCACCTCTGGGCCTGCTGGCTCCCCTTCCTCTGCGGAAGCATAGTTCCCGCTCAGCCCAGTCAAAACTGTTCGCTGCTCTGGCACCCCAATGGTGGAACAAGCTCCCTCACGACGCCAGGACAGCGGAGTCACTCACCACCTTCCGGAGACATTTGAAACCCCACCTCTTTAAGGAATACCTGGGATAGGATAAAGTAATCCTTCTACCCCCCCCCCCCCAAAAAAAAAAATTGTAAAGTGGTTATCCCACTGGCTATAGGGGTGAACGCACCAATTTGTGAGTCGCTCTGGATAAGAGCGTCTGCTAAATGACGTAAATGTGCCCTTGAGCAAGGCACTTAACCCTAATTGCTCTTGTAAGTCGCTCTGGATAAGAGCGTCTGCTAAATGACTAAAATGTAATGTAAATGTAGATATGTGGTAGTAGAGTAGTGGCCTGAGGGAACACCCTAAATGTGTTGTGAAATGTATTGTAATGTTTTTAAATGTGCCTCAATTTTGCCCCAGGAAGTGTAGCTGCTGGATCCATAATACAAATGCATTTTCAAGAGACCATTTTTATGATCCTTCAATAATAGTGAATTTTATGGAGACCCATTTGTGTTGATTCTTTGTGTTGTTTAGATGGTATAGCATAGGACATATACACTTTTATCAAATAAAGTACACATTATTCAAGTACACATTACTGAGGTACACATTATTCAAGTACACATTACTGTACCCGTGCCGTGTACCGTCTGAAGGCAAAAAACATGTTGTGTGTTGATTGGCAACATTACACATTTTTATAATGAAACTTTCTTCCAGGCATAATGGCAAACTACAAAGAGAGGACGATACTGATAACATTTCAGACGGTACTTGGCGGGAGTTGTGTATCTGTTTTTGCAAAAAGGGGTTTTCTTAGCGACGCGGCTGAAAGTAGGCGACCGCTAGAGTCCCCTTTCAGACACAGAACAAATATCTCCTTCATTCTGTTATTTTAAGACTTATATTGGAACTTTTAATAAAGGTATATTTATATATTAGTCTATTTTTGATAAATCTTATAAATATATTTAAAATGCTGAATTTTATTGCAGTACAACAATATTTTTATTCAGGCATCTGATAACGCATCAAAATCGACGCTATCTATGTACTTAAAGGCCCATTTCCAGCTTGCAAGAAGCGAAAGTAAATAGGAATTTATTGCAACCAAAATACTCTGAAACTGGTTGATTGTACAGTAATTACGTTTTTTCATTCTGAACACACATGATGTTTGTCGCGACAGAATGCACCCAAACGTCTTTCAAAGACTTTACCCTGATTATGGTGAGTTAACTGACATGCTGCCTCTGTATTTATGCTCTATCATTGTGTCTCATTGGTTTCAACGTGCGCTGCATGCTGCTACTACAATGTCTATTCTACTGTATTGTATCTAACCAGATGTCACATTATGTCTGTCTACAGCCAGCAATCTCTGTTGGAAATGTGGGGCAGCTCGCAGTGGACCTGATTGTTTCTACGCTCAACATGTGTCGAGTCGGATACATCCACACTGACTGTCTCATCCCTATGGCAGGGAACAACCCTTATGCTACATTCGCTGAGAACGCCAACGACCTCAGTACCAATGCAGAAGGTACACTAAATATACAAAACAGTGGAGGCTGGTGGGAGGAGCTATAGGAGGACAGGCTCATTGTAATGGAATAAATGGAACAATATCAAAGATATCATAAATATGGAAACCAGATGTTTGACTCTGTTCCATTGATTCTATTCCAGCCATAACAACAATGAGCCTGGCCTCCTATAGCTCCTCCCACCAGCCTCCACTGATACAAAAGTATGTGGACACCCCTTCAAATTAGTGGATTCGGCTATTTCAGCCACACCCGTTACTGACAGACGTATAAAATCTAGCACACAGCCATGCAATCTCCATAGACAAACATTGGCAGTAGAATGGCCCGTACTGAAGAGCTCAGTGACTTTCAACCTGGCACCTTCATAGGATGCCACCTTTCCAACTAGTCAGTTCGTCAAATTTCTGCCCTGCTAGATCTTCCCTGGTCAACTGTAATTGCTGTTATTGTGAAGTGGAAACATCTAGGAGCAACAACGGCTCAACCGCGAAGTGGTAGGCCACACAAGATCACAGAACGGGACCGCTGAGTGCTGAAGCACGTAGCACATAAAAATCGCCTGTCCTCGGTTGCAACACTCACTACCGAGTTCCAAACTGCCTCTGGAAGCAACGTCAGCGCAAGAACTGTTCATCAGTAGTTTCATGAAATGGGTTTCCATGGCCGAGCAGCCGCACACAAGCCTAAGATCACCATGCACAATGCCAAGCGTCGGCTGGAGTGGTGTAAAGCTCGCCGTCATTGCACTCTGGAGCAATGGAAACATGTTCTCTGGAGTGATGAATCACGCGTCACCATCTGGCAGTCCGATGGACGAATCTAGGTTTGGCGGATGACAGGAGAACGCTACCTGCCCCAATGCATAGTGTCAACTGTAAAGTTTGGTGGAGGAGGAATAATGGTCTGGGGCTGTTTTTCATGGTTCGGGCTAGGCCCCTTAGTTCCGGTGAAGGCAAATCTTAACGCTACAGCATACAATGACATTCTAGACAATTCTGTGCTTCCAACTTTGTGGCAACAGTTTGGGGAAGGCCCTTTCCTGTTTCAGCATGACAATGCCCCCGTGCACAAAGCGAGGTCCATACAGAAATGTTTTCTCGACATTGGTGTGGAATAACTTGGCTGGCCTGCACAGAGCCCTGACCTCAACCCCATTGAACACCTTTGGGATGAATTGGAACGCCGACTGCGAGCCAGGCTTAATCGCCCAACATCAGTGCCCGACCTTACTAATGCTCCTGTGGCTGAATGGAAGCAAGTCCCCGTAGCAATGTTCCAACATCTAGTGGAAAGCCTTCCCAGAAGAGTGGAGGCTGTTATAGCAGCAAAGGGGGGACCAATTCCATATTAATGCCCATGATTTTGGAATGAGATGTTTGACGAGCAGGTGTCCACATACTTTTGGTCGTGTAGTGTATGTAGGGAGTGAAATAGGGTAGCTGTCTATGTAACAAACTGAAATGTTAATGATCATAATAGTCAATAGTCAATAGTCATCGCTGCAGTCACATTGACATGGAATATGATTCTCTCCTCTCTTGAACAGTGTACTCTTCTCCAGAGTTGAGGTTGGCAGTTCTTCAGATCAGAACCCCAATCATCCAGGTAACGTAACAGAGGTCAGCTTCATTTAACCCATTCTATGTGAAAGAGTTAATATACCATAAGCCTTAAAGGGGAAGCTCTTCTGGGCCTTTAACACTTACCTGGCTGTTTGTCAGGACCCCAGACAGTTTTTAGGTTCATTGTTTGACTATTTACATCTGTTTTTTTATATCAAAATGCTGAATTTCTGAAATTACCTCAAATGCATTAAAAACAGTGTATTTATTGTTACATAAATAACGATTGGTGTCTCAGCATTGAATTGCCAAATAAATGTGTTTATGTATAAAAAACAAAGACCTACTTCGTGTGCAAATGTCTTCCATATAAATCTGGTAAAAACTCTCCTTCATGGTTCTAAAATGGATAATTACAGGAGGCGAGACGAAGGAGCGTCTTACTATTGGTCTTCAAGAAAGGAAATCAGAACGAAAGGAAGTAAACAAAGATGGTAGCTAGCCAGGCTAGCAGTTAGTAGTCTCTGAAGTAAACAAAGATGGTAGCTAGCTAGGCTAGCGGTTAGTAGTCTCTGAAGTAAACAAAGATGGTAGCTAGCTAGGCTAGCGGTTAGTAATCTTTGAAAGTAAACAAAGATGGTAGCTAGCTAGGCTAGCGGTTAGTAGTCTCTGAAGTAAACAAAGATGGTAGCTAGCGGTTAGTAGTCTCTGAAGTAAACAAAGATGGTAGCTAGCTAGGCTAGCGGTTAGTAGTCTCTGAAGTAAACAAAAGAGTAGCTAGCGGTTAGTAGTCTCTGAAGTAAACAAAGATGGTAGCTAGCTAGGCTAGCGGTTAGTAGTCTCTGAAGTAAACAAAGATGGTAGCTAGCTAGGCTAGCGGTTAGTAGTCTTTGAAGTAAACAAAGATGGTAGCTAGCTAGGCTAGCGGTTAGTAGTCTCTGAAGTAAACAAAGGTGGTAGCTAGCTAGGCTAGCGGTTAGTAGTCTCTGAAGTAAACAAAGATGGTAGCTAGCTAGGCTAGCGGTTAGTAGTCTCTGAAGTAAACAAAGGTGGTAGCTAGCTAGGCTAGCGGTTAGTAGTCTCTGAAGTAAACAAAGATGGTAGCTAGCTAGGCTAGCGGTTAGTAATCTCTGAAGCAAGGCTAATAATGTTAGTCGTAGAGTAGCTGAGCGATGTTGGCCAAAATAAAGTGCATTAATGTTCCGCTCTGATACAAATACACTACACATTTCCACTCTTTTCCTGACCGCTATGGCGCTTTGTGTTAGGCATGGCTGCAGGCCGTCCCACATCCTGCTTATGGTGTCGATACGACGCCTGAAGTCACCCACAGCCTATTATGTTTGTTCTGGTTGGTACGTTGTAAAGGAGGGTGGTCACGTGTATTTGTGATTAGAGAACCACTGGTTGGAGCCCAGTAAAGGACCCTACGCAAACAGAGCAACGGAGTGTCGTATACTGACCGCTCCAAAATTGGAGCCCCACTAAAGTAGAAACAACGCTGCGTAAAGTGTGTAGCAACCTTAAGGGGACGGTGGAGGACGAGAAGCTGTTAGTTCACTGACGTTGGTTTCACATGGATATGGTTATGCTGTCCAAATCAGGGTTTTTAACTTGGGAGAGGAACAGTGCATTTTTTACTATCATATAAATCAAAGGTCCTTTCTGTTGCAGACAAAGTCCAAGAAGTTCTGTAAGCTGATGGTGTCTTGGATCAAAGCCAGTGGTTTCTCCAGAACTGTACTGCTGTCCAGCAGTCATGCTTACCAGAGGGATGATCAACAGCTACTGGGGTATAGAACAACTAGCTACCTTTTTTATATGGACAGAATTACTCTATTCAACTAGTATTTTTTACATTCCATTTGTCACATGAATATCTTGAGTGCGTGGCAGAGAGCTCTGACTGACAAATCCTACATAAAATATATAAAAAGTATTTGGATATCATTGTCCGACATGATGAAACCCTTGCTGGCAGCTCTCCGCTGCGTTACCTGCAGACTCCATCCATGCAGAAGGTGACTGGGGACAGGCTGAAGGAGATGGAGTGGCGGGAGATGGAGACAGTATCTGCCTTCCCTGGAGTTACTGACTCAGAGCAGCGCCTCTATATACCTGGAGGGGGCGCCACTAAAGGCCTCTTCACTGACAGGTACAGAACAGACCGAGGGGAATGTAGGTAGAAGTCACCTCTGAACACTGATACGGGATCAGATTTGTTTTTACCCCTATGATGGTTATGGTTAGGAGTAGGGGTAAGGGTGATCTGATTCTAGGTCTGTGGTTAGGGGGACAACTTCTCTTCTATCTTGAAAAACAGGGGATGGGATAGTGGGTGGTGATGACTTCACAATCATAGACATTACTCAACTGGCTGTATCATCTTCACACATGCACTGTGGAACTCTGAACACTAAATCTGATGTAGAGGAATATGCTTACCCTGCGCAAAAAGTTAACTTAAAGGTGCACTATGCAGAAATTGCTCCGCCATTTTCTGGTTGCTAAAATTCTAATAGTTCACCTAATTTCCCTTTGTGACTAAACAGGCAGGTACAGTGGAGAGAACCATTGGACCATCTAAACTGCTGTGAAATATATTTTCCATAACCAAAAATATTGTATTTTTCGGATGTTTGAAGCTGGTGTACCAAACAGAAAGTTAAGAGGCAAAAACTAAACCTAAGAATGGGAAGTATAGAAATAGCGCACATAGAACATATTTATAGCTTCTTAGACTTGCTTTTAATGAGTATGACAGATCTATAACTCATATTTCTATGTGAATTTGGTCAGGTCGCCCAAAAAGTAACATATTGCAGCTTTAAGGTTTTTTCCATGTTGTCTCTGTGTTCCAGCTGTGCTGAGGACATTCCTCTCCATGTTGTCTCTGTTCCAGCTGTGCTGAGGACATTCCTCTCCATGTTGTCTCTCTGTTCCAGCTGTGCTGAGGACATTCCTCTCCATGTTGTCTCTGTTCCAGCTGTGCTGAGGACATTCCTCTCCATGTTGTCTCTGTTCCAGCTGTGCTGAGGACATTCCTCTCCATGTTGTCTCTCTGTTCCAGCTGTGCTGAGGACATTCCTCTCCATGTTGTCTCTCTGTTCCAGCTGTGCTGAGGACATTCCTCTCCATGTTGTCTCTCTGTTCCAGCTGTGCTGAGGACATTCCTCTCCATGTTGTCTCTCTGTTCCAGCTGTGCTGAGGACATTCCTCTCCATGTTGTCTCTCTGTTCCAGCTGTGCTGAGGACATTCCTCTCCATGTTTGTCTCTCTGTTCCAGCTGTGCTGAGGACATTCCTATGGCGGTGGTGCTGATCTTCTGCTCTGAAGGAGACAACATCCCAGACGCCTTCACTCTCCTCAACCACCTCAACACCTGGCTCCACCTAGTGGACGCACCTGTAAGTGCTACTGTATGAACACAGCCATATGATGTTATGGTTGCTTGTGTATGTATTTACATTTGAGTTATTTAGCAGACGCTCTTATCCAGAGCAACTTAGTCAGTGCATTCAACTATGTTCAGTAGGGAAAAAGAAGTACGTCACATCGGCACAATATATATTAAAAAATATGTATATATATTTTTTGTGACGTGCCGAATACAACCGGTGTAGACCTTACTGTGAAATGCTTACTTATGAGCCCTTAACCAACAATGCAGAGTTTTAAAAAAGTAAAGGAAAAATAGTACCACAATAAAATAACAATAACGAGGCTATATACAAGGGGGAACCAGTACCGAGTCAATGTGCAGGGGTATGGGGTAGTCGAGGTAATTGAGGTAATATGTACATGTAGGTAGAGTTATTAAAGTGACTATGCATAGATAATAAACAGAGTAGCAGCAGTGTACGGTATGTGTGTGTGGCGTCAATATGCATACAGGGAAATTCTTGAGGGAAACCTGTTTTCGTTCTTCCAGAGATTTGAGACTTGGACGGAGGTTCACCTTCCAGCAGGACAATGACCCTAAGCATACTTCTAAAGCAACACTCGAGTAGTTTAAGGGGAAACATTTAAATGTCTTGGAATGGCCTAGTCAAAGCCCAGACCTCAATCCAATTGAGAATCTGTGGTATGACTTAAAGATTGCTGTACACCAGCGGAACCCATCCAACTTGAAGGAGCTGGAGCAGTTTTGCTTTGAAGAATGGGCAAAAATCCCAGTGGCTAGATGTGCCAAGCTTATAGAGACATACCCCAAGAGACTTGCAGCTGTAATTGCTGCAAAAGGTGGCTCTACAAAGTATTTTATTGAGTTTGGGGGGGTGAATAGTTATGCACGCTTTTATTTCTTGTTTGTTTCACCAAAAATATTTTGCATCTTCAAAGTGGTAGGCATGTTGTGTAAATCAAATGATACAAACCCCCAAAAAATCTATTTTAATTCCAGGTTGTAAGGCAACGAAATTGGAAAAATGCGAAGGGGGGTGAATACTTTCGCAAGCCACTGTATATACGTACGGTCACTGTGGGGACGAGGTCGTCAATGCACTTATTAATGAAGCCGGTGACAGATGTGGTGTACTCCTCAATACTTACGTATTGAGCGCGTCACTGGTACTTCCTGTTTTGAGTTTTTGCTTGTAAGCAGGAATCAGGAGGATAGAGCTATGGTGAGGGAGAGCTTTGTACGTTTCTCTGTGTGGAGGTAATCGACATTCTTTAATTTTTTCTCTAGTTGCCTAGGTGACATGCTGGTAAAAATGAGGTAGAACACATTTCAGTTTCCCTGAATTAAAATCCCCAGCCACTAGGAGCGCCGCATCTGGGTGAGCATTTCCTGTTTGCTTATGGCCCTATACAGCTTGTTGGTGGTAGATAGACAGCTACGAAGAATATAGACTGTCTTAGTAGATAGTGGGTCTACAGCTTATCATGAGATACTCTACCTCAGGCGAGCAAAACCTCAAGACTTCCTTAGTAGTAGACCGTGCACCAGTTGTTGTTGACAGAGAAACACACCACCCCCACCCTGATCTTACCGGAGGCTGCTGTTCTGTTTTGCCGATGCACGGAAAAACCAGCTAATTGTATATTCTCCATGTCCTTGTTCAGCCATGACTCTGTGAAACACAGGATCTCAGTTTTTAATGTCCTGTTGATACATGGCTATTCCATCCTTTATAGGCCCAGACGCAGCCAAAGTGGAGGATACCAGCGTCATGGAGGCTTCTCTTTGGCAGTGGCATCCCCCCTGCTCTCTTCTAAATCACCCAGTGGCATCCCCCCTGCTCTCTTCTAAATCACCCAGTGGCATCACCCCTGCTCTCTTCTAAATCACCCAGTGGCATCCCCCCTGCTCTCTTCTAAATCACCCAGTGGCATCCCCCCTGCTCTCTTCTAAATCACCCAGTGGCATCCCCCCTGCTCTCTTCTAAATCACCCAGTGGCATCCCCCCCTGCTCTCTTCTAAATCACCCAGTGGCATCCCCCTGCTCTCTTCTAAATCACCCAGTGGCATCCCCCTGCTCTCTTCTAAATCACCCAGTGGCATCCCCCCTGCTCTCTTCTAAATCACCCAGTGGCATCACCCCTGCTCTCTTCTAAATCACCCAGTGGCATCCCCCTGCTCTCTTCTAAATCACCCAGTGGCATCCCCCTGCTCTCTTCTAAATCACCCAGTGGCATCCCCCCTGCTCTCTTCTAAATCACCCAGTGGCATCCCCCTGCTCTCTTCTAAATCACCCAGTGGCATCCCCCCTGCTCTCTTCTAAATCACCCAGTGGCATCACCCAGTGCATCACCCTCTCTCTTCTAAATCACCCAGTGGCATCACCCCTGCTCTCTTCTAAATCACCCAGTGGCATCACCCCTGCTCTCTTCTAAATCACCCAGTGGCATCCCCCTGCTCTCTTCTAAATCACCCAGTGGCATCACCCCTGCTCTCTTCTAAATCACCCAGTGGCATCCCCCTGCTCTCTCTCTAAATCCCCAGTGGCCCCCCCCCCTCCTCTAAATCACCCAGTGGCATCCCCCACCCCCCCCACCCCCCTTCTAAATCTCTGTGCCCCATCCCCTCTCTCCAAAATCAGATTATAGATTGGTCTAAATGCTTAGAAAATTGATTTCCATCTTTGGTGTTATGAGTCCAGGTTTACAGTCCTGAAGTGTGCCTGGTGGTTGTCATTACCTACCCTGGTGATGACTAAATATTTACTGTATGGTTATTAAAAGAATTAAATAATCGATCTGGTGTCCAGCGTCAGTTAATGCAGTCTTTGTAGAGAATGTGTGTGTCCCTATACAGGGCACTACTATTGACCTGGTCACGCTATAGGGAATAGGGTGCAGTTTGGGACTCAGCCTGTGGTTATTCATGAATAAGCTATTGTCAGTTGGTGTTGACACCCTCCTAACCCTCATTTAAGAGAACGAGCTTGGCCAGTGGCCACTGTGTTTCGGCCAGCAATGCCGCTCATTGTAACCCGATACAGTCCTAGATTGCTGGGTTTATGGGAAAGAAACAGCATTGGAATTCACCGATGCATGCATGGTAAGTTTAGGTGTTTCCCAGATTCTGTTGCTAGGGAGATTAGTCATGGATGTGAATGTTACTAAAGCATGTGAACCCTTTAGAGGGCAGTCTGATGGTTGAAAGGGAAATGATAAAAAGATAGTTGCTGTGTAGCCCAGCAATACAAGCGTAAATAAACTTAAAACAAGGTAAAAGGTTATTAAGCCATTTAAGAAAACTAGATAACTAGTTTATTCTTAGATTATACTTTTAGATAAAGGAATTGCATACTTGACAATTTCATTCAAAAGAAACTGGTCATGAAAGCATTTTTTGTTTGTCTTTTAAACCAAATACAATGCCTGTTTCCATTTTTGTACAATGAAAAATATTTTTCCACTTCTTAAAAAGTACACTATGTACATCATGGAAACATATTACAACATGTCACTCAACTCCTGTCCTCAGACATGGTAGGACATTTCAAGTCATTTCTTATAAAAAATATAACATTTCATTTTGCCCTCTGAAAAAGGTTTCTCTAAAAACACATGAACAGCATTGCATAGCAGGCCGAGTTCAGATCTTTGTCTGCCTGCCTTTTTAACATAGATGCAAAGCAAAGGATGGACAACGTAAGTACATGTAAGAAGAGGCTAAAACAAAGCAACCAAGCCCAAACTGGTGATGCATTATTGTGACTCCATTCCACTAGGGGGTAGCTAGTGGGGTTTTCAAAGGGGGGGGGGCTAGAGGGAGGAGGAGGGGGGGGGAGAGAGAGAGGGGGAGGAGAGGGAGGGGGAGGAGGGATAGGGGGAGGAGGGATAGGGGGAGGAGGGGGAGATAGGGGGTAGGAGGGATAGGGGGAGGAGGAGGAGATAGGGGGAGGGGATAGAGAGGGGAGGGGGGGATAGAGGGAGGGGGAGGGATAGAGGGGGGGATAGAGGGGGGGGGGGGAGGGATAGAGGGAGGGGGGAGGAAGATAGGGGAGGAGAGAGGGAGAGGGGGAGGGGGAGGGGGAGGGGGGAGGAGAGAGAGGGAGAGGGGAGGGGGGAGGAGGGAGGGAGGGGGAGGGGGGGGGATAGAGGGATTAGGCACAGGTCCTAATCCAGGCACTTGTCATCTCCCGTCTGGATTACTGCAACTCGCTGTTGACTGGGCTCCCTGCCTGTGCCATTAAATCCCTACAACTCATCCAGAATGCTGCAGCCCGTCTGGTGTTCAACCTTCCCAAGTTCTCTCACGTCACCCCGCTCCTCCGCACACTCCACTGGCTTCCAGTTGAAGCTCGCATCTGCTACAAGACCATGGTGCTTGCCTACGGAGCTGTGAGGGGAACGGCACCTCCTTACCTTCAGGCTCTGATCAGACCCTACACCCACCTCTGGCCTGCTGGTCCCCCTACCTCTATGGAAGCACAGTTCCCACTCAGCCCAGTCAAAGCTATTCGCTGTTCTGGCACCCCAATGGTGGAATAAGCTCCCTCACGACGCCAGGACAGCGGAGTCACTGACCACCTTCTGGAGACACTTGAAACCCTACCTCTTTAAGGAATACCTGGGGGGGGGATATAGAGGGGGATAGAGGGAGGGGGATAGAGGGGGATATAGGGAGGGGGATAGAGGGAGGGGGATATAGAGGGGGATAGACGGGGATATAGAGGGGGATATAGAGGGTATATAGAGGGGGATAGAGGGAGGGGGATATATAGGGAGGGGATAGAGGGGGATAGAGAGGGGGATATAGAGGGGGATAGAGGGAGGGGGATAGAGGGGGATATAGAGGGGGATATAGCGGGGGACGGGGATATAGAGGAGTGGAGGGAGATCCCTGTCAACGTCATCTCAGCAGCCAGATCTGGAGGAGGCTGGAGCCACGGTGGAGTCAGTTAGCGGTCACTGGTTCTCGCCCTGTCACAACAGAGAGAGGATGGGAATGGGGAAAGGATGTTGATTTCAGAAGAACACAATATAAAGACATTTAACACACCACCCCAACCTGGTTTGATGTGACTACAGGAACAGATGTACTGTATGTATGTAGGGCCAAATGTCTGCTTTAGTCTCACAACCACAGACTGCTGTGCTTACAGCTGCTAAAATACTGGGGTTGAACCAACCAGGTACAGTAGTTCTATAGCCTGGTCCCAGATCTGTTGATGGGCTCTTACCAACTCCACTGCTGTCCTTGGCATGACAATGAGTGACAAGGAGTTGCCATGATAGCACAGACTGGCACTCAGGCTATATGAGTTGCCATGATAGCACAAACTGGCACTCAGGCTATATGAGTTGCCATGATAACACAGACTGGCACTCAGGCTATATGAGTTGCCATGATAACACAGACTGGCTCTCAGGCTATATGAGTTGCCATGATAACACAGACTGGCTCTCAGGCTATATGAGTTGCCATGATAACACAGACTGGCACTCAGGCTATATGAGTTGCCATGATAACACAGACTGGCTCTCAGGCTATATGAGTTGCCATGATAACACAGACTGGCACTCAGGCTATATGAGTTGCCATGATAACACAGACTGGCTCTCAGGCTATATGAGTTTGCCATGATAACACAGACTGGCTCTCAGGCTATATGAGTTGCCATGATAACACAGACTGGCTCTCAGGCTATATGAGTTGCCATGATAACACAGACTGGCTCTCAGGCTATATGAGTTGCCATGATAACACAGACTGGCTCTCAGGCTATATGAGTTGCCATGATAACACAGACTGGCTCTCAGGCTATATGAGTTGCCATGATAACACAGACTGGCACTCAGGCTATATGAGTTGCCATGATAACACAGACTGGCACTCAGGCTATATGAGTTGCCATGATAACACAGACTGGCTCTCAGGCTATATGAGTTGCCATGATAACACAGACAGACTGGCACTCAGGCTATATGAGTTGCCATGATAACACAGACAGACTGGCACTCAGGCTATATGAGTTGCCATGATAACACAGACAGACTGGCACTCAGGCTATATGAGTTGCCATGATAACACAGACAGACTGGCACTCAGGCTATATGAGTTGCCATGATAACACAGACTGGCACTCAGGCTATATGAGTTGCCATGATAACACAGACTGGCACTCAGGCTATATGAGTTGCCATGATAACACAGACTGGCTCTCAGGCTATATGAGTTGCCATGATAACACAGACTGGCTCTCAGGCTATATGAGTTGCCATGATAACACAGACTGGCACTCAGGCTATATGAGTTGCCATGATAACACAGACTGGCACTCAGGCTATATGAGTTGCCATGATAACACAGACTGGCACTCAGGCTATATATGAGTTGCCATGATAACACAGACTGGCTCTCAGGCTATATGAGTTGCCATGATAACACAGACTGGCACTCAGGCTATATGAGTTGCCATGATAACACAGACAGACTGGCACTCAGGCTATATGAGTTGCCATGATAACACAGACTGGCACTCAGGCTATATGAGTTGCCATGATAACACAGACAGACTGGCACTCAGGCTATATGAGTTGCCATGATAACACAGACTGGCTCTCAGGCTATATGAGTTGCCATGATAACACAGACAGACTGGCACTCAGGCTATATGAGTTGCCCATGATAACACAGACTGGCACTCAGGCTATATGAGTTGCCATGATAACACAGACTGGCACTCAGGCTATATGAGTTGCCATGATAACACAGACTGGCTCTCAGGCTATATGAGTTGCCATGATAACACAGACTGGCTCTCAGGCTATATGAGTTGCCATGATAACACAGACTGGCACTCAGGCTATATGAGTTGCCATGATAACACAGACTGGCTCTCAGGCTAGTAGTTCTACATTCAGGAGTTTTAAATGGATGTGTAGTCCTTGGTCAAGGCATGGGTTAAACACAGCATCAATGAAGGGAGCAGTAAGCAGCTGTTATGGTTAAACATATCAGGTCCTACTGTCTGGAGTCGCCTCGTTTGGTGATATGGAAACGTGGATATGGGATGTAGGGACCCAGAAAAGTAACTCAGATGTCCGTTTGCCTTTCAAGATTTCCACAACTAAAACGATACTGGCCGAGAAGTTTACCGTATCTCAAAAGGACTGGTAGGTGACGTTTCTAACTGAAACAAGTTGCACATAGGTTGCATGAGACACGATGACCAGGCTTTATCCGGACAACAACAGAAATCTTCAGGCCATTGAGGGAAGAGGTCACATGATGATACATTGCAGTGTCTCTTCCTGTAATCAAGTCATTACACTCGGTCACGCAGCGTAGAGGAACACAGATCTGGGACCAGGCTAGGATTACAATAGGAAGAGTAGAGGAACACAGATCTGGGGACCAGGCTAGGATTACAATAGGAAGAGTAGAGGAACACAGATCTGGGGACCAGGCTAGGATTACAATAGGAAGAGTAGAGGAACACAGATCTGGGGACCAGGCTAGGATTACAATAGGAAGAGTAGGGACACAGATCTGGGGGCTAGGATTACAATAGGAAGAGTAGAGAACACAGATCTGGGGACACAGATCTGGGGACCAGGCTAGGATTACAATAGGAAGAGTAGAGGAACACAGATCTGGGGACCAGGCTAGGATTACAATAGGAAGAGTAGAGGAACACAGATCTGGGGACCAGGCAGGCAATAGGATTACAGGCTAGATTACAATAGGAAGAGTAGAGGAAGAGGCTAGGATTACAATAGGAAGAGAGGAACACAGATCTAGGATTACAATAGGAAGAGTAGAGGAACACAGACCCAGGCTAGGATTACAATAGGAAGAGTAGAGGAACACAGATCTGGGGACCAGGCTAGGATTACAATAGGAAGTAGAGGAACACAGATCTGGGGACCAGGCTAGGATTACAATAGGAAGAGTAGAGGAACACAGATCTGGGGACAGGCTAGGATTACAATAGGAAGAGTAGAGGAACACAGATCTGGGGACCAGGCTAGGATTACAATAGGAAGAGTAGAGGAACACAGATCTGGGGACCAGGCTAGGATTACAATAGGAAGAGTAGAGGAACACAGATCTGGGGACCAGGCTAGGATTACAATAGGAAGAGTAGAGGAACACAGATCTGGGGACCAGGCTAGGATTACAATAGGAAGAGTAGAGGAACACAGATCTGGGGACCAGGCTAGGATTACAATAGGAAGAGTAGAGGAACACAGATCTGGGGACCAGGCTAGGATTACAATAGGAAGAGTAGAGGGACACAGATCTGGGACCAGGCTAGGATTACAATAGGAAGGGCAGCGCAGCAAATTAACCAACAGTCCCTTTCTGAACCACTGACAAGCAACTGACAGGCACATGCCCACCTCTGGAGTAACAGCAGCTGAAACAACAGCTCAACTGACAGGCACAAACAAACACACATCATGCTACAGACACATCATGCTACAGACACATCACGCTACAGACACATCACGCTACAGACACATCACGCTACAGACACATCACGCTACAGACACATCATGCTACAGACACACCATGCTACATGCTACAGACACATCATGCTACAGACACATCACGCTACAGACACACCATGCTACAGACACATCATGCTACAGACACATCACGCTACAGACAGAGCAGAGCACTCAAAGACCTACCGACAGACTGGCACAAACAAACTCCACAAGAAAAGCAATCGCAGAAACCCGACGTCACATAAAACCAAACCAGCCCTGCTGACCAGAACAGATCAGACACAAGCTGGGATCTTTACGATGACGTCAAGTTGGGGTGTTCTTTTTAAAGCTGAAAGTGAACTTCTTTGTGTTATAAAATCATCTTGTCGGTACGGAAGTGGGTGTTGCTGTCACAGAGGACAAAATCACAGCGCCCCCAACAGGCCAGCACAGCAGCTGCCTGCACCACTCTGATGCCATGTACAGCGCCCCCAACAGGCCAGCACAGCGCCCCCAACAGGCCAGCACAGCGCCCCAACTGATGCCAAGCACAGCGCCCCCAACAGGCCAGCACAGCAGCACCACTCTGATGCCATGCACAGCAGCTGCCCCACCACTCTGATGCCATGCACAGCGCCCCCAACAGGCCAGCACAGCAGCCCCCTCTGATGCCATGCACAGCAGCACCCTCTGAGGCCAGCACACAGCGCCCCTCAACATGCCAGCACAGCGCCCCCAACAGGCCAGCACAGCGCACCCCAACATGCCAGCACAGCGCCCCCAACAGGCCAGCACAGCAGCACCACTCTGATGCCATGTACAGCGCCCCCAACAGGCCAGCACAGCGCCCCCAACAGGCCAGCACAGCAGCACCACTCTGATGCCATGCACAGCGCCCCCAACAGGCCAGCACAGCGCCCCCAACAGGCCAGCACAGCAAACTGTCCAAGAGAACAAGAGATTTAGGCCAGAACCATACATGTGGAAATACAGCGCCTTCGGAAAGTATTCAGACCCCTTGCCTTATCCACATTTTGTTAAGTTACAGCCTTATTCTAAATTTTTTTTTTTTTTTTTTTTTAAGAATCCTCAGCAATCTACACACAATACCCCATAATGACAAAGCGAAAACTGATTTTAAGAAATGTGTGCAAATGTAAAATATATATATATTTTTAAAATACCTTCTTTACATAAGTATTCAGACCCTTTGCTATGAGACTCGAAATTGAGCTCCGGTGCATCCTGTTTCCATTGATCATCCTTGAGATGTTTCTACAACTTGATTGGAGTCCACCTGTGGTCAATTCAATTGATTGGACATGATTTGGAAAGGCACACACCTGTCTATATAAGGTCCCACAGTTGACAGTGCATGTCAGAGCAAAAACCAAGCCATGAGGTCGAAGGAATTGTCCGTAGAGCTCCAAGACAGGATTGTGTCGAGGCACAGATCTAGGGAAGGGTACCAAAACATTTCTGCAGCATTGAAGTTCCCCAAGAACATAGTGGCCTCCATCATTCTTAAATGGAAGAAGTTTGGAACCACCAAGACTTCCTAGAGCTGGCCGCCCTGCCAAACTGAGCAATTGGGGAGAAGGGCCTTGGTCAGGGAGGTGACCAAGCACCCAATGGTCACTCTGACAGAGCTCCTCTGTGGAGATGGGAGAATCTTCCAGAAGGACAACCATCTCTGCAGCACTCCACCAATCAGGCCTTTATGGTAGTGGCCAGACAGAAGCCACTCCTCAGTAAAAGGCACATGACAGCCCGCTTGGAGATTGCCAAAAGGCACTTAAAGGACTCTGACCATGAGAAACAAGATTCTCTGGTCTGATGAAACCAAGATTGAACACTTTGGCCTGAATGCCAAGCGTCATGTCTGGAGGAAACCTGGCACCATCCCTACGGTGAAGCATGGTGGTGGCAGTATCATGCTGTGGGGATGTTTTTCAGCGGCAGGGACTGGGAGACTAGTCAGGATCGAGGCAAAGTTTAACGGAGCAAAGTACAGAGAAATCCTTGATGAAAACCTACTCCAGAGTGCTCAGGACCTCAGACTGGGCTGAAGGTTCACCTTCCAACAGGACAACGACCCTAAGCACACAGCCAAGACAACACAGGAGTAGTTTCGGGACAAGTCTCTGAATGTCCTTGAGTGGCCCAGCCAGAGCCCGGACTTAAACCCGATCAAACATCTCTGGAGAGACCTGAAAATAGCTGTGCAGCGACGCTCCCCATCCAACCTGACAGAGCTTGAGAGGATCTGCAGAGAAGAATGGGAGAAACTCCCCAAATACAGCTGTGCCAAGCTTGTAGCGTCATACCCAAGAAGACTCGAGGCTGTAATCGCTGCCAAATGTGCTTCAACAAAGTACTGAGTAAAGGGTCTGAATACTTACACTACCGGTCAAAAGATTTAGAACACCTACTCATGCAACATTTTTTCTTTATTTTTACTATTTTCTACATTGTAGAAAAATAGTGAAGACATTAAAACTATTAAATAACTACCACACAGTCAGTCAGTCTCACAGGGAGTCCTAGTGAATAACTATGACCCTTTAACATAGTCATTCAATAGGACTCCCTATGTTAAAGGGTCATAGTCATTCAATAGGACTCCCTATGTTAAAGGGTCATAGTCATTCAATAGGACTCCCTGTGACCCTTTAACACAGGAAGTCCTATTGAATGACTATGACCCTTTAACACAGGAAGTCCTATTGAATGACTATGACCCTTTAACACAGGAAGTCCTATTGAATGACTATGACCCTTTAACACAGGAAGTCCTAGTGAATAAAAAAACAAGGACTCCCTATTTTTTTTTGTCCCTGTGAATGAATCACCCTTCAATACAGACATGTTTGGATCCAAAACGATATCCTAAATCACCCTTCAATACGAATGTTTTGGATCCAAAAAACGATATCCTGGTTATTTCATGATGTGAAATGACAAATGCCATGTGATTCTGAAGGTCATGTGGTTTAAAGGTACAGTGTAATGATAATGTATTTGAAAGGTGCAGGATTAATCACCTTTTCCTCTTTTTGTCAGAGTCTGTTATGCTGGGCTTCGTCTGCTTGGGCTCTGTGATCTTGGGGGTCCAGTTAGACAACCTCTCATCTCGGTGTCTCTTGCGAGCACTATGACAAAAGTATGAAAGAGTCAATCAAACCTTTTTGCCACTAAGTTTAGCATAGCAGCACCCTGGTCAGAATGGAGGCAATCAATAAAGGAAGCTTCTCCTGACTTCCCCAGACTTTTTGGGACAGTTTCCTGTAGCAAAATTAAACTAATGTAGAAAAATAATTGAACATGTTTTAGTCAAGGAATACACTTCATCTGTGTCCCGGAAACCAGCTTTTAGAGAAGAGACACACCGCAAAGACAAACAGCTAAACGCTGCAATGTCTCATCTCTTACAGCACCTCACCCCCCTACTACCAGACAGTCTCTACTACATCCCCCTACTACCAGCCAGTCTCTACTACATCCCCTACTACCAGCCAGTCTATTACTACATCCCCCTACTACCAGACAGTCTCTACTACATCCCCCTACTACCAGACAGTCAGTCTCTGAATTACATCCCCCTACTACCAGACAGTCTCTACTACATCCCCCTACTACCAGACAGTCTCTCTACTACATCCCCCTACTACCAGACAGTCTCTACTACATCCCCCTACTACCAGACAGTCTCAGTCTTTACTACATTTCCCCCCCTACTACAAGTCAGTTTCTACTACATCCCCCTACTACCAGACAGTCTCTACTACATCCCCCTACTACCAGCCAGTCTCTACTACATCCCCCTA
The DNA here is from genome assembly GCA_036851935.1 of Coregonus suidteri. Taxonomy (NCBI): domain Eukaryota; kingdom Metazoa; phylum Chordata; class Actinopteri; order Salmoniformes; family Salmonidae; genus Coregonus; species Coregonus suidteri. Next base: position 76,441,007 of record CM072221.1, read on the forward strand.
CTACCAGACAGTCTCTACTACATCCCCCTACTACCAGCCAGTCTCTACTATATCCCCCTACTACCAGACAGTCTCTACTACATCCCCCTACTACCAGCCAGTCTCTACTACATCCCCCCTACTCCCAGACAGTCTCTACTACATCCCCCTACTACCAGACAGTCTCTACTACATCCCCCTACTACCAGACAGTCTCTACTACATCCCCCTACTACCAGACAGTCTCTACTACATCCCCCTACTACCAGACAGTCTCTATTACATCCCCCTACTACCAGACAGTCTCTACTACATCCCCCTACTACCAGACAGTCTCTACTACATCCCCCTACTACCAGACAGTCTCTACTACATCCCCCTACTACCAGACAGTCTCTACTACATCCCCCTACTACCAGCCAGTCTCCACTACATCCCCCTACTACCAGACAGTCTCTACTACATCCCCCTACTACCAGACAGTCTCTACTACATCCCCCTACTACCAGACAGTCTCTACTACATCCCCCTACTACCAGACAGTCTCTACTACATCCCCCTACTACCAGACAGTCTCTACTACATCCCCCTACTACCAGCCAGTCTCTACTACATCCCCCTACTACCAGCCAGTCTCCACTACATCCCCCTACTACCAGACAGTCTCTACTACATCCCCCTACTACCAGACAGTCTCTACTACATCCCCCTACTACCAGACAGTCTCTACTACATCCCCCTACTACCAGACAGTCTCCACTACACCCCCCTACTACCAGCCACACAGTCTCTACTACATCCCCCTACTACCAGTCAGTCTCTACTACATCCCCCTACTACCAGCCAGTCTCTACTACATCCCCCTACTACCAGACAGTCTCTACTACATCCCCCTACTACCAGCCAGTCTCCACTACATCCCCCTACTACCAGACAGTCTCTACTACATCCCCCTACTACCAGCCAGTCAGTCTCTACTACATCCCCCTACTACCAGTCTCTACTACACCACCCCCCCTACTACCAGACAGTCTCTACTACATCCCCCTACTACCAGTCTCTACTACATCCCCCTACTACCAGTCAGTCTCTACTACATCCCCCTACTACCAGCCAGTCAGTCTCTACTACATCCCTCCTACTACCAGCCAGTCTCTACTACATCCCCCTACTACCAGCCAGTCTCTACTACATCCCCCTACTACCAGACAGTCTCTACTACATCCCCCTACTACCAGCCAGTCAGTCTCTACTACATCCCCCTACTACCAGACAGTCTCTCTACTACACCCCCCTACTACCAGACAGTCTCTACTACATCCCCCTACTACCAGACAGTCTCTACTACATCCCCCTACTACCAGACCAGTCTCTACTACATCCCCCTACTACCAGTCAGTCTCTACTACATCCCCCTACTACCAGACAGTCTCTACTACATCCCCCTACTACCAGACAGTCTCTACTACATCCCCCTACTACCATCCAGTCAGTCTCTACTACATCCCCCTACTACCAGACAGTCTCTACTACATCCCCTACTACCAGACAGTCTCTACTACATCCCCCTACTACCAGCCAGTCTCTACTACATCCCCCTACTACCAGCCAGTCTCTACTACATCCCCCTACTACCAGTCAGTCTCTACTACATCCCCCTACTACCAGCCAGTCTCTACTAATATTCATCCCCCTAATACCAGACAGTCTCTACTACATCCCCCTACATACCAGACAGTCTCTACTATCCCCCTATACCAGTCTCTACTACATCCCCCTACTACCAGACAGTCTCTACTACATCCCCCTACTACCAGCCAGTCTCTACTACATCCCCCTACTACCAGCCAGTCTCTACTACATCCCCCTACTACCAGTCAGTATCTACTACATCCCCCTACTACCAGCCAGTCTCTACTACATCCCCCTACTACCAGCCAGTCTCTACTACATCCCCCTACTACCAGACAGTCTCTACTACATCCCCCTACTACCAGACAGTCTCTACTACATCCCCCTACTACCAACAGTCAGTCTCTACTACATCCCCCTACTACCAGACAGTCTCTACTACATCCCCCTACTACCAGACAGTCTCTACTACATCCCCCTACTACCAGCCAGTCTCTACTACATCCCCCTACTACCAGTCAGTCTCTACTACATCCCCCTACTACCAGACAGTCTCTACTACATCCCCCTACTACCAGCCAGTCTCTACTACATCCCCCCCTACTACCAGCCAGTCTCTACTACATCCCCCTACTACCAGACAGTCTCTACTACATCCCCCTACTACCAGACAGTCTCTACTACATCCCCCTACTACCAGACAGTCAGTCTCTACTACATCCCCTACTACCAGACAGTCTCTACTACATCCCCCTACTACCAGACAGTCTCTACTACATCCCCCTACTACCAGACAGTCTCTACTACATCCCCCTACTACCAGACAGTCTCTACTACATCCCCCTACTACCAGCCAGTCTCTACTACATCCCCTTACTACCAGCCAGTCTCTACTACATCCCCCCTACTACCAGCCAGTCTCTATTACATCCCCTACTACCAGCCAGTCTCTACTACATCCCCCCTACTACCAGCCAGTCTCTACTACATCCCCCTACTACCAGACAGTCTCTACTACATCCCCCTACTACCAGACAGTCTCTACTACATCCCCCTACTACCAGACAGTCTCTACTACATCCCCCTACTACCAGTCAGTCTCTACTACATCCCCCTACTACCAGTCAGTCTGTCTCTACTACATCCCCTACTACCAGACAGTCTCTACTACATCCCCCTACTACCAGTCAGTCTCTACTACATCCCCCTACTACCAGCCAGTCTCTACTACATCCCCCTACTACCAGACAGTCAGTCTCTACTACACCCCCCCCTACTACCAGACAGTCAGTCTCTACTACATCCCCCTACTACCAGACAGTCAGTCTCTACTACATCCCCCTACTACCAGTCAGTCTCTACTACATCCCCCTACTACCAGACAGTCTCTACTACATCCCCCTACTACCAGACAGTCTCTACTACATCCCCCTACTACCAGACAGTCAGTCTCTACTACATCCCCTACTACCAGCCAGTCTCTACTACATCCCCCTACTACCAGTCAGTCTCTACTACATCCCCCTACTACCAGCCAGTCTCTACTACATCCCCCTACTACCAGACAGTCTCTACTACATCCCCTACTACCAGACAGTCTCTACTACATCCCCCTACTACCAGACAGTCTCTACTACATCCCCCTACTACCAGACCAGTCTCTACTACATCCCCCTACTACCAGACAGTCTCTACTACATCCCCCTACTACCAGACAGTCTCTACTACATCCCCCTACTACCAGACAGTCTCTACTACATCCCCCTACTACCAGACAGTCTCTACTACATCCCCCTACTACCAGACAGTCTCTACTACATCCCCCTACTACCAGACAGTCAGTCTCTACTACATCCCCCTACTACCAGACAGTCTCTACTACATCCCCCTACTACCAGCCAGTCTCTACTACATCCCCTACTACCAGCCAGTCTCTACTACATCCCCCCTACTACCAGCCAGTCTCTACTACATCCCCCTACTACCAGACAGTCTCTACTACATCCCCCTACTACCAGACAGTCTCTACTACATCCCCCTACTACCAGTCCAGTCTCTACTACATCCCCCTACTACCAGACAGTCTCCACTACATCCCCCTACTACCAGACAGTCTCTACTACATCCCCCTACTACCAGACAGTCTGTCTCTACTACATCCCCCTACTACCAGCCAGTCTCTACTACATCCCCCTACTACCAGACAGTCTCTACTACATCCCCCTACTACCAGACAGTCTCTACTACATCCCCCTACTACCAGACAGTCAGTCTCTACTACATCCCCCTACTACCAGACAGTCTCTACTACATCCCCCTACTACCAGACAGTCTCTACTACATCCCCCTACTACTACCAGTCAGTCTCTACTACATCCCCCTACTACCAGCCAGTCTCTACTACATCCCCCTACTACCAGCCAGTCTCTACTACATCCCCCTACTACCAGACAGTCTCTACTACATCCCCCTACTACCAGACAGTCTCTACTACATCCCCCTACTACCAGTCAGTCTCTACTACATCCCCCTACTACCAGACAGTCAGTCTCTACTACATCCCCCTACTACCAGACAGTCTCTCTACTACATCCCCCTACTACCAGACAGTCTCTACTACATCCCCCTACTACCAGTCAGTCTCTACTACATCCCCCTACTACCAGACAGTCTCTACTACATCCCCCTACTACCAGACAGTCTCTACTACATCCCCCTACTACCAGACAGTCTCTTACTACATCCCCCTACTACCAGTCAGTCTCTACTACATCCCCCTACTACCAGACAGTCTCTACTACATCCCCCTACTACCAGACAGTCTCTACTACATCCCCCTACTACCAGTCAGTCTCTACTACATCCCCCTACTACCAGACAGTCTCTACTACATCCCCCTACTACCAGACAGTCTCTACTACATCCCCCTACTACCAGACAGTCTCTACTACATCCCCCTACTACCAGCCAGTCTCTACTACATCCCCCTACTACCAGACAGTCTCTACTACATCCCCCTACTACCAGACAGTCTCTACTACCAGACAGTCTCTACTACATCCCCCTACTACCAGACAGTCTCTACTACATCCCCCTACTACCAGACAGTCTCTACTACATCCCCCTACTACCAGCCAGTCTCTACTACATCCCCCTACTACCAGCCAGTCTCTACTACATCCCCCTACTACCAGACAGTCAGTCTCTACTACATCCCCCTACTACCAGCCAGTCTGTCTCCACTACATCCCCCTACTACCAGACAGTCTCTACTACATCCCCAATACTACCAGCCAGTCTCTACTACATCCCCCTACTACCAGCCAGTCTCTACTACATCCCCCTACTACCAGCCAGTCTCTACTACATCCCCCTACTACAGACAGTCTGTCTCTACTACATCCCCCTACTACCAGTCAGTCTCTACTACATCCCCCTACTACCAGACAGTCAGTCTCTACTACATCCCCCCTACTACCAGACAGTCTCTACTACATCCCCCTACTACCAGCCAGTCTCTACTACATCCCCCTACTACCAGACAGTCTCTACTACATCCCCCTACTACCATACAGTCAGTCTCTACTACATCCCCTACTACAAGTCAGTCTCTACTACATCCCCCTACTACCAGCCAGTCTCTACTACATCCCCCTACTACCAGACAGTCTCTACTACATCCCCCTACTACCAGCCAGTCAGTCTCTACTACATCCCCCTACTACCAGACAGTCTCTACTACATCCCCCTACTACCAGACAGTCTCTACTACATCCCCCTACTACCAGACAGTCTCTACTACATCCCCCTACTACCAGACAGTCTCTACTACATCCCCCTACTACCAGACAGTCTCTACTACATCCCCCTACTACCAGACAGTCTCCACTACATCCCCCTACTACCAGACAGTCTCTACTACATCCCCCTACTACCAGCCAGTCTCTACTACATCCCCCTACTACCAGACAGTCTCTACTACATCCCCCTACTACCAGACAGTCTCTACTACATCCCCCTACTACCAGACAGTCTCTACTACATCCCCCTACTACCAGACAGTCTCTACTACATCTCCCTACTACCAGACAGTCTCTACTACTACATCCCCCTACTACCAGTCAGTCTCTACTACATCCCCCCTACTACCAGACAGTCTCTACTACATCCCCCTACTACCAGACAGTCTCTACTACATCCCCTACTACCAGACAGGCTCTACTACATCCCCCTACTACCAGTCAGTCTCTACTACATCCCCCTACTACCAGACAGTCTCTACTACTACATCCCCCTACTCCCAGACAGTCTCTACTACATCCCCTACTACCAGACAGTCTCTACTACATCCCCCTACTACCAGACAGTCTCTTACTACATCCCCCTACTACCAGACAGTCTCTACTACATCCCCCTACTACCAGCCAGTCTCTACTACATCCCCCTACTACCAGCCAGTCTCTACTACATCCCCCTACTACCAGACAGTCAGTCTCTACTACATCCCCCTACTACCAGACAGTCAGTCTACTACATCCCCCCTACTACCAGCCAGTCTCTACTACATCCCAATACTACCAGCCAGTCTCTACTACATCCCCCTACTACCAGCCAGTCTCTACTACATCCCCCCTACTACCAGCCAGTCTCTACTACATCCCCCTACTACCAGCCAGTCTCTACTACATCCCCCTACTACCAGTCAGTCTCTACTACATCCCCCTACTACCAGACAGTCAGTCTCTACTACATCCCCCTACTACCAGACAGTCTCTACTACATCCCCCTACTACCAGCCAGTCTCTACTACATCCCCCTACTACCAGACAGTCTCTACTACATCCCCCTACTACCAGCCAGTCAGTCTCTACTACATCCCCCTACTACCAGTCAGTCTCTACTACATCCCCCTACTACCAGCCAGTCTCTACTACATCCCCCTACTACCAGACAGTCTCTACTACATCCCCCTACTACCAGTCAGTCAGTCTCTACTACATCCCCCTACTACCAGACAGTCTCTACTACATCCCCCTACTACCAGACAGTCTCTACTACATCCCCCTACTACCAGCCCAGTCTCTACTACATCCCCCTACTACCAGACAGTCTCTACTACATCCCCCTACTACCAGACAGTCTCTACTACATCCCCCTACTACCAGACAGTCTCCACTACATCCCCCTACTACCAGACAGTCTCTACTACATCCCCCTACTACCAGACAGTCTCTACTACATCCCCCTACTACCAGACAGTCTCTACTACATCCCCCTACTACCAGACAGTCTCTACTACATCCCCCTACTACCAGTCAGTCTCTACTACATCCCCCTACTACCAGACAGTCAGTCTCTACTACATCCCCCCTACTACCAGACAGTCTCTACTACATCCCCCTACTACCAGACAGTCTCTACTACATCCCCCTACTACCAGACCAGTCTCTACTACATCCCCCTACTACCAGACAGTCTCTACTACATCCCCCTACTACCAGACAGTCTCTACTACATCCCCCTACTACCAGACAGTCTCTACTACATCCCCCTACTACCAGACAGTCTCTACTACATCCCCCTACTACCAGACAGTCTTTACTACATCCCCCTACTACCAGTCAGTCTCTACTACATCCCCTACTACCAGACAGTCTCTACTACATCCCCCTACTACCAGACAGTCTCTACTACATCCCCCTACTACCAGACAGTCTCTACTACATCCCCCTACTACCAGACAGTCTCTACTACATCCCCTACTACCAGACAGTCTCTACTACATCCCCCTACTACCAGACAGTCAGTCTCTACTACATCCCCCTACTACCAGCCAGTCTCTACTACATCCCCCTACTACCAGCCAGTCTCTACTACATCCCCCTACTACTACCAGTCAGTCTCTACTACATCCCCCTACTACCAGACAGTACAAGTCTCTACTACATCCCCCTACTACCAGACAGTCAATCTCTACTACATCCCCCTACTACCAGACAGTCTCTACTACATCCCCCTACTACCTGCCAGTCTCTACTACATCCCCCTACTACCAGCCAGTCTCTACTACATCCCCCTACTACCAGACAGTCAGTCTCTACTACATCCCCCTACTACCAGACAGTCTCTACTACATCCCCCTACTACCAGCCAGTCTCTACTACATCCCCCTACTACCAGACAGTCTCTCTACTACATCCCCCTACTACCAGCCAGTCTCTACTACATCCCCCTACTACCAGACAGTCTCTACTACATCCCCCTACTACCAGACAGTCTCTACTACATCCCCCTACTACCAGACAGTCTCTACTACATCCCCCTACTACCAGACAGTCTCCACTACATCCCCCTACTACCAGACAGTCTCCACTACATCCCCCTACTACCAGACAGTCAGACAGTCTCTACTACATCCCCCTACTACGTCTCTACTACATCCCCCTACTACCAGACAGTCTCTACTACATCCCCCTACTACCAGACAGTCTCTACTACATCCCCCTACTACCAGACAGTCTCTACTACATCCCCCTACTACCAGACAGTCTCTACTACATCCCCCTACTACCAGACAGTCTCTACTACATCCCCCTACTACCAGTCAGTCTCTACTACATCCCCCTACTACCAGACAGTCAGTCTCTACTACATCAGTCCTACTACCTAGACCAGTCAGTCTCTACTACATCCCCCTACTACCAGACAGTCTCTACTACATCCCCCTACTACCAGCCAGTCAGTCTCTACTACATCCCCCTACTACCAGACAGTCTCTACTACATCCCCCTACTACCAGACAGTCTCTACTACATCCCCCTACTACCAGTCAGTCTCTACTACATCCCCCTACTACCAGACAGTCATCTCTAACCAGTCACTACATCCCCCTACTACCAGACAGTCTCTACTACATCCCCCTACTACCAGACAGTCTCTACTACATCCCCCTACTACCAGTCAGTCTCTACTACATCCCCCTACTACCAGACAGTCTCTACTACATCCCCCTACTACCAGACAGTCTCTACTACATCCCCCTACTACCAGACAGTCTCTACATATACACTACTACATCCCCCTACTACCAGTCAGTCTCTACTACATCCCCCTACTACCAGACAGTCTCTACTACCATCTCCCTACTACCAGACAGTCTCTACTACATCCCCCTACTACCAGTCAGTCTCTACTACATCCCCCTACTACCAGACAGTCTCTACTACATCCCCCTACTACCAGACAGTCTCTACTACATCCCCCTACTACCAGACAGGCTCTACTACATCCCCCTACTACCAGTCAGTCTCTACTACATCCCCCTACTACCAGACAGTCTCTACTACATCCCCCTACTACCAGACACTCTACTACCAGACAGTCCCTCTACTACACGTCTCCCCTACTCCCCCTACTACCAGACAGTCTCTACTACATCCCCTACTACCAGACAGTCTCTACTACATCCCCCTACTACCAGCCAGTCTCTACTACATCCCCCTACTACCAGACAGTCTCTACTACATCCCCCTACTACCAGACAGTCAGTCTCTACTACATCCCCCTACTATATCCCCCAGGACAGTCAGTCTCTACTACATCCCCCTACTACCAGCCAGTCTCTACTACATCCCCCTACTACCAGCCAGTCTCTACTACATCCCCCTACTACCAGCCAGTCTCTACTACATCCCCCTACTACCAGCCAGTCTCTACTACATCCCCCTACTACCAGACAGTCTCTACTACATCCCCCTACTACCAGACAGTCTCTACTACATCCCCCTACTACCAGACAGTCTCTACTACATCCCCTACTACCAGACAGTCAGTCTCTACTACATCCCCCTACTACCAGACAGTCTCTACTACATCCCCCTACTACCAGACAGTCTCTACTACATCCCCCTACTACCAGTCCAGTCTCTACTACTCCCCCTACTACCAGACAGTCTCTACTACATCCCCCTACTACCAGACAGTCTCTACTACATCCCCCTACTACCAGACAGTCTTTACTACATCCCCCTACTACCAGCCAGTCTCTACTACATCCCCCTACTACCAGACAGTCTCTACTACATCCCCTACTACCAGACAGTCTCTACTACATCCCCCTACTACCAGTCAGTCTCTACTACATCCCCCTACTACCAGACAGTCTCTACTACATCCCCCTACTACCAGACAGTCTCTACTACATCCCCCTACTACCAGACAGGTCTCTACTACATCCCCCTACTACCAGTCAGTCTCTACTACATCCCCCTACTACCAGACAGTCTCTACTACATCCCCCTACTCCCAGACAGTCTCTACTACCAGACAGTCCCCTACTACCAGACAGTCTCTACTACATCCCCCTACTACCAGACAGTCTCTACTACATCCCCCTACTACCAGACAGTCTCTACTACATCCCCCTACTACCAGCCAGTCTCTACTACATCCCCTACTACCAGACAGTCAGTCTCTACTACATCCCCCTACTACCAGACAGTCAGTCTCTACTACATCCCCCTACTACCAGCCAGTCTCTACTACATCCCCCTACTACCAGACAGTCTCTACTACATCCCCCTACTACCAGCCAGTCTCTACTACATCCCCCTACTACCAGCCAGTCTCTACTACATCCCCCTACTACCAGCCAGTCTCTACTTACATCCCCCTACCAGTCAGTCTCTACTACATCCCCCTACTACCAGACAGTCAGTCTCTACTACATCCCCCCTACTACCAGACAGTCTCTACTACATCCCCCCTACTACCAGCCAGTCTCTTACTACATCCCCCTACTACCAGTCAGTCTCTACTACATCCCCTACTACCAGACAGTCTCAGTCTACTACTACATCCCCCTACTACCAGTCAGTCTCTACTACATCCCCCTACTACCAGCCAGTCTCTACTACATCCCCCTACTACCAGACAGTCTCTACTACATCCCCCTACTACCAGACAGTCTCTACTACATCCCCCTACTACCAGACAGTCTCTACTACATCCCCCTACTACCAGACAGTCTCTACTACATCCCCCTACTACCAGACAGTCTCTACTACATCCCCCTACTACCAGACAGTCTCTACTCATCCCCTACCTACCACAGACAGTCTACTACATCCCCTACTACCAGACAGTCTACTACATACTACCCCCTACTACCAGACAGTCTCTACTACATCCCCCTACTACCAGACAGTCTCTACTACATCCCCCTACTACCAGCCAGTCTCTACTACATCCCCCTACTACCAGACAGTCTCTACTACATCCCCCTACTACCAGACAGTCTCTACTACATCCCCCTACTACCAGACAGTCTCTACTACATCTCCCTACTACCAGACAGTCTCTACTACATCCCCCCTACTACCAGCCAGTCTCTACTACATCCCCCTACTACCAGACAGTCTCTACTACATCCCCCTACTACCAGACAGTCTCTACTACATCCCCCTACTACCAGACAGGCTCTACTACATCCCCCTACTACCAGTCAGTCTCTACTACATCCCCCTACTACCAGACAGTCTCTACTACATCCCCTACTACCAGACAGTCTCTACTACTACTACTACCAGCCCCCTACTACCAGACCAGACAGTCTCTACTACATCCCCCTACTACCAGACAGTCTCTACTACATCCCCCTACTACCAGACAGTCTCTACTACATCCCCCTACTACCAGACAGTCTCTACTACATCCCCCTACTACCAGCCAGTCTCTACTACATCCCCCTACTACCAGACAGTCAGTCTCTACTACATCCCCCTACTACCAGACAGTCTCTACTACATCCCCCTACTACCAGACAGTCTCTACTACATCCCCCTACTACCAGCCAGTCTCTACTACATCCCCTACTACAGACAGTCTCTACCATCCCCTTACCAGTCTCTACTACATCCCCCTACTACCAGACAGTCTCTACTACATCCCCCTACTACCAGCCAGTCTCTACTACATCCCCCTACTACCAGTCAGTCTCTACTACATCCCCTACTACTATCCCCAGACCAGACAGTCTCTACTACATCCCCCTACTACCAGACAGTCTCTACTACATCCCCCTACTACCAGTCAGTCTCTACTACATCCCCTACTACAGTCTCTACTACATCCCCCTACTACCAGACAGTCTCTACTACATCCCCCTACTACCAGACAGTCTCTACTACATCCCCCTACTACCAGCCCAGTCTCTACTACATCCCCCCTACTACCAGACAGTCTCTACTACATCCCCTACTACCACCAGTCAGTCAGTCTCTACTACATCCCCCTACTACCAGACAGTCTCTACTACATCCCCCTACTACCAGACAGTCTCTACTACATCCCCCTACTACCAGTCAGACAGTCTCTACTACATCTCTACTACATCCCCCTACTACCAGACCAGTCTCTACTACATCCCCCTACTACCAGACAGTCTCTACTACCCCTACTACCAGCCAGTCTTACTACTCCCTACAGTCTCTACTTACATCCCCCTACTACCAGACAGTCTCTACTACATCCCCCTACTACCAGACAGTCTCTACTACATCCCCCTACTACCAGACAGTCTCTACTACATCCCCCTACTACCAGACAGTCTCTACTACATCCCCCTACTACCAGACAGTCTCTACTACATCCCCCTACTACATCCCCCTACTACCAGCCAGTCTCTACTACATCCCCCTACTACCAGACAGTCTCTACTACATCCCCCTACTACCAGACAGTCTCTACTACATCCCCCTACTACCAGACAGTCCAGTCTACTACATCCCCCTACTACCAGACAGTCTCTACTACATACATCCCCCTACTACCAGACAGTCTCTACTATCCCCACTACCAGACAGTCTCTACTACATCCCCCTACTACCACTCAGTCTCCACAGTCAGTCTACTACATCCCCCCCTACTACCAGACAGTCTCTACTACATCCCCCTACTACCAGACAGTCTCTACTACATCCCCCTACTACCAGACAGTCTCTACTACATCCCCCTACTACCAGACAGTCTCTTACTACATCCCCCTACTACCAGTCAGTCTCTACTACATCCCCCTACTACCAGACAGTCTCTACTACATCCCCCTACTACCAGACAGTCTCTACTACATCCCCCTACTCCAGACAGTCTCTACTACATCCCCCTACTACCAGACAGTCTCTACTACATCCCCTACTACTATCCCCCACTACCAGACAGTCTCTACTACATCCCCCTACTACCAGACAGTCTCTACTACATCCCCCTACTACCAGCCAGTCTCTACTACATCCCCCTACTACCAGATCCCCTACTACCACTGTCTCTACTACATCCCCCTACTACCAGCCAGTCTCTACTACATCCCCCTACTACCAGCCAGTCTCTACTACATCCCCCTACTACCAGCCAGTCTCTACTACCAGCCAGTCTCTACTACATCCCCCTACTACCAGACAGTCTCTACTACATCCCCCTACTACCAGACAGTCTCTACTACATCCCCCTACTACCAGACAGTCTCCACTACATCCCCCTACTACCAGACAGTCTCTACTACACCCCTACTACCAGTCAGTCTCTACTACATCCCCCTACTACCAGACAATACATCCCCCTACTAGTACTCACTTAGTTGTGCCCCCGTCCATGTCCTGTTCATTATATGGTGACTCTGTCCCCGTCGTCCTCTCCCCCAGCTTCGCGTCCCCCTCCTCTTCCCCCCGGGACACCCGGCTGCCATTGTATTTCTCCAGGGGACACTTGGAGTGTGGCTGGGCAGGAGGAGGGGATTCAGAATCAGACACTGGCTCCTGGTCCTCTTTAGACAACTCACGCCACATTTTCTAGAGGAAACAGAGAAAGAGGGGAGCGAAAGAGGGGAGGAAAAGAGAGACAGATTAACTCAAATAGAACTTGAAGTCACTTTGCCTCTGAGCCAGCCACCTCACAGGTGCTCTACTTGCAGAGGAGAGGAGTCCCCCATGATGTACTTGGCTCCCTCCACCTGTAGCTAGGTGTGTTATCCACCTGTGGCTAGGTGTGTTATCCACCTGTGGCTAGGTGTGTTATCCACCTGTAGCTAGGTGTGTTATCCACCTGTGGCTAGGTGTGTTATCCACCTGTGGCTAGGTGTGTTATCCACCTGTGGCTAGGTGTGTTATCCACCTGTAGCTAGGTGTGTTATCCACCTGTGGCTATCCAGGTGTGTTATCCACCTGTGGCTAGGTGTGTTATCCACCTGTAGCTAGGTGTGTTATCCACCTGTGGCTAGGTGTGTTATCCACCTGTGGCTAGGTGTGTTATCCACCTGTGGCTAGGTGTGTTATCCACCTGTGGCTAGGTGTGTTATCCACCTGTGGCTAGGTGTGTTATCCACCTGTGGCTAGGTGTGTTATCCACCTGTGTTATCCAGGTGTGTTATCCACCTGTGTTATCCAGGTGTGTTATCCAGGTGTGTTATCCACCTGTGTTATCCAGGTGTGTTATCCACCTGTGTTATCCAGGTGTGTTATCCACCTGTGGCTAGGTGTGTTATCCACCTGTGGCTAGGTGTGTTATCCACCTGTGGCTAGGTGTGTTATCCACCCTGTGTTATCCACTGTGCTGTGTTATCCACCTGTGGCTAGGTGTGTTATCCACCTGTGTTAGCTAGGTGTGTTATCCACCTGTGGCTAGGTGTGTTATCCACCTGTGGCTAGGTGTGTTATCCACCTGTAGCTAGGTGTGTTATCCACCTGTGGCTAGGTGTGTTATCCACCTGTGGCTAGGTGTGTTATCCACCTGTGGCTAGGTGTGTTATCCACCTGTGGCTAGGTGTGTTATCCACCTGTGGCTAGGTGTGTTCTCCACCTGTGGCTAGGTGTGTTATCCACCTGTAGCTAGGTGTGTTATCCACCTGTGGCTAGGTGTGTTATCCACCTGTGGCTAGGTGTGTTATCCACCTGTGGCTAGGTGTGTTATCCACCTGTGGCTAGGTGTGTTATCCACCTGTGGCTAGGTGTGTTATCCACCTGTAGCTAGGTGTGTTATCCACCTGTGGCTAGGTGTGTGTTATCCACCTGTGGCTAGGTGTGTTATCCACCTGTGGCTAGGTGTGTTATCCACCTGTAGCTAGGTGTGTTATCCACCTGTGGCTAGGTGTGTGTTTATCACCTGTGGCTAGGTGTGTTATCCACCTGTGGCTAGGTGTGTTATCCACCTGTAGCTAGGTGTGTTATCCACCTGTGGCTAGGTGTGTTATCCACCTGTAGCTAGGTGTGTTATCCACCTGTGGCTAGGTGTGTTATCCACCTGTGGCTAGGTGTGTTATCCACCTGTGGCTAGGTGTGTTATCCACCTGTGGCTAGGTGTGTTATCCACCTGTGGCTAGGTGTGTTATCCACCTGTGGCTAGGTGTGTTATCCACCTGTGGCTAGGTGTGTTATCCACCTGTGGCTAGGTGTGTTATCCACCTGTTATCTAGGTGTGTTATCCACCTGTGGCTAGGTGTGTTATCCACCTGTGGCTAGGTGTGTTATCCACCTGTGGCTAGGGTGTGTTATCCACCTGTGGCTAGGTGTGTTATCCACCTGTGGCTAGGTGTGTTATCCACCTGTGGCTAGGTGTGTTATCCACCTGTAGCTAGGTGTGTTATCCACCTGTAGCTAGGTGTGTTATCCACCTGTGGCTAGGTGTGTTATCCACCTGTGGCTAGGTGTGTTATCCACCTGTAGCTAGGTGTGTTATCCACCTGTGGCTAGGTGTGTTATCCACCTGTGGCTAGGTGTGTTATCCACCTGTAGCTAGGTGTGTTATCCACCTGTGGCTAGGTGTGTTATCCACCTGTGGCTAGGTGTGTTATCCACCTGTGGCTAGGTGTGTTATCCACCTGTGGCTAGGTGTGTTATCCACCTGTGGCTAGGTGTGTTATCCACCTGTAGCTAGGTGTGTTATCCACCTGTGGCTAGTGTGTGTTATCCACCTGTGGCTAGGTGTGTTATCCACCTGTGGCTAGGTGTGTTATCCACCTGTAGCTAGGTGTGTTATCCACCTGTGGCTAGGTGTGTTATCCACCTGTGGCTAGGTGTGTTCTCCACCTGTGGCTAGGTGTGTTATCCACCTGTAGCTAGGTGTGTTCTCCACCTGTAGCTAGGTGTGTTATCCACCTGTAGCTAGGTGTGTTATCCACCTGTGGCTAGGTGTGTTATCCACCTGTGGCTAGGTGTGTTATCCACCTGTAGCTAGGTGTGTTATCCACCTGTGGCTAGGTGTGTTATCCACCTGTGGCTAGGTGTGTTATCCACCTGTGGCTAGGTGTGTTATCCACCTGTGGCTAGGTGTGTTATCCACCTGTAGCTAGGTGTGTTATCCACCTGTGGCTAGGTGTGTTATCCACCTGTAGCTAGGTGTGTTATCCACCTGTGGCTAGGTGTGTTCTCCACCTGTGGCTAGGTGTGTTATCCACCTGTAGCTAGGTGTGTTATCTCACACCTGTAGCTAGGTGTGTTATCCACCTGTAGCTAGGTGTGTTATCCACCTGTAGCTAGGTGTGTTCTCCACCTGTAGCTAGGTGTGTTATCCACCTGTGGCTAGGTGTGTTATCCACCTGTAGCTAGGTGTGTTATCCACCTGTAGCTAGGTGTGTTATCCACCTGTGGCTAGGTGTGTTATCCAGGTGTGTTATAATAATAATAATAATAAATAATCCACCTGTAGCTAGGTGTGTTATCCAGGTGTGTTCTCCACCTGTAGCTAGGTGTGTTATCCACCTGTAGCTAGGAGTGTTGTAATCCACCTGTAGCTAGGTGTGTTATCCACCTGTAGCCCTGTAGGGTGTGTCTACTCCACCTGTAGCTAGGTGTGTTATCCACCTGTACAGAGCAGCTAGGTGTGTTGGCTCCCCCACCAGGTAGCTAGGTGTATCTATCCACCTGAGAGGGTTAGGTGTTACCTGTACAGAGCAGTCCCCCATGATGTACTTGGCTCCCTCCAGGACAGCCCTGTAGGAGAAGTATCTACTTGTCCTAGAGAGGGTTAGGTGTTACCTGTACAGAGCAGTCCCCCATGATGTACTTGGCTCCCTCCAGGACAGCCCTGTAGGAGAAGCGTAGCTGGTCAGGTGTCTGGATCAGACCCATACGGTACTTCCTCATGTCCAGCAGCACGGCCTTGATGTCCACAGACAATGGGTCTTTCCTCTTGTCCATCTGACACCACAGAGACAGACAAAGAAACCACAGGTTCAATGGTTGAGAGCTGAAGATGTGTTTGTTGGCTGTGAACATTCCTTTTCCTTAACATGCTCATCATGCTATTCCATCCAATTCAATCCAACTATCAATTAAGAAAGGCAAATCAGGTTAGAAATCTATGCTCCACATATAATACAGTATCGAGCCATCACACTCAAATAGTGTTTAAAGCATGGCTGTCAAACAAGATGATAATGGAGCTACAGGTAGTCTCCTCACTCTCCCCAGCTAGCTAACAGTCTAACGGAGCTACAGGTAGTCTCCTCACTCTCCCCAGCTAGCTAACAGTCTAATGGAGCTACAGGTAGTCTCCTCACTCTCCCCAGCTAGCTAACAGTCTAATGGAGCTACAGGTAGTCTCCTCACTCTCCCCAGCTAGCTAACAGTCTAATGGAGCTACAGGTAGTCTCCTCACTCTCCCCAGCTAGCTAACAGTCTAATGGAGCTACAGGTAGTCTCCTCACTCTCCCCAGCTAGCTAACAGTCTAATGGAGCTACAGGTAGTCTCCTCACTCCCCCAGCTAGCTAACAGTCTCTAATGGAGCTACAGGTAGTCTCCTCACTCTCCCCAGCTAGCTAACAGTCTAATGGAGCTACAGGTAGTCTCCTCACTCTCCCCAGCTAGCTAACAGTCTAATGGAGCTACAGGTAGTCTCCTCACTCTCCCCAGCTAGCTAACAGTCTAATGGAGCTACAGGTAGTCTCCTCACTCTCCCCAGCTAGCTAACAGTCTAAGGGAGCTACAGGTAGTCTCTCCTCACTCTCCCCAGCTAGCTAACAGTCTAATGGAGCTACAGGTAGTCTCCTCACTCTCCCCAGCTAGCTAACAGTCTAATGGAGCTACAGGTAGTCTCCTCACTCTCCCCAGCTAGCTAACAGTCTAACGGAGCTACAGGTAGTCTCCTCACTCTCCCCAGCTAGCTAACAGTCTAACGGAGCTACAGGTAGTCTCCTCACTCTCCCCAGCTAGCTAACAGTCTAACGGAGCTACAGGTAGTCTCCTCACTCTCCCCAGCTAGCTAACAGTCTAATGGAGCTACAGGTAGTCTCCTCCCTCTCCCCAGCTAGCTAACAGTCTAATGGAGCTACAGGTAGTCTCCTCACTCTCCCCAGCTAGCTAACAGTCTAACGGAGCTACAGGTAGTCTCCTCACTCTCCCCAGCTAGCTAACAGTCTAATGGAGCTACAGGTAGTCTCCTCACTCTCCCCAGCTAGCTAACAGTCTAATGGAGCTACAGGTAGTCTCCTCACTCTCCCCAGCTAGCTAACAGTCTAATGGAGCTACAGGTAGTCTCCTCACTCTCCCCAGCTAGCTAACAGTCTAATGGAGCTACAGGTAGTCTCCTCACTCTC
Source organism: Coregonus suidteri (assembly GCA_036851935.1). NCBI lineage: Eukaryota > Metazoa > Chordata > Actinopteri > Salmoniformes > Salmonidae > Coregonus > Coregonus suidteri. Next base: position 76,459,201 of record CM072221.1, read on the forward strand.
CCCAGCTAGCTAACAGTCTAATGGAGCTACAGGTAGTCTCCTCACTCTCCCCAGCTAGCTAACAGTCTAACGGAGCTACAGGTAGTCTCCTCACTCTCCCCAGCTAGCTAACAGTCTAATGGAGCTACAGGTAGTCTCCTCACTCTCCCCAGCTAGCTAACAGTCTAATGGAGCTACAGGTAGTCTCCTCACTCTCCCCAGCTAGCTAACAGTCTAATGGAGCTACAGGTAGTCTCCTCACTCTCCCCAGCTAGCTAACAGTCTAATGGAGCTACAGGTAGTCTCCTCACTCTCCCCAGCTAGCTAACAGTCTAATGGAGCTACAGGTAGTCTCCTCACTCTCCCCAGCTAGCTAACAGTCTAATGGAGCTACAGGTAGTCTCCTCACTCTCCCCAGCTAGCTAACAGTCTAATGGAGCTACAGGTAGTCTCCTCACTCTCCCCAGCTAGCTAACAGTCTAATGGAGCTACAGGTAGTCTCCTCACTCTCCCCAGCTAGCTAACAGTCTAATGGAGCTACAGGTAGTCTCCTCACTCTCCCCAGCTAGCTAACAGTCTAATGGAGCTACAGGTAGTCTCCTCACTCTCCCCAGCTAGCTAACAGTCTAATGGAGCTACAGGTAGTCTCCTCACTCTCCCCAGCTAGCTAACAGTCTAATGGAGCTACAGGTAGTCTCCTCACTCTCCCCAGCTAGCTAACAGTCTAATGGAGCTACGGGTAGTCTCCTCACTCTCTCCCCAGCTAGCTAACAGTCTAATGGAGCTACAGGTAGTCTCCTCACTCTCCCCCAGCTAGCTAACAGTCTAATGGAGCTACAGGTAGTCTCCTCACTCTCCCCAGCTAGCTAACAGTCTAATGGAGCTACAGGTAGTCTCCTCACTCTCCCCAGCTAGCTAACAGTCTAATGGAGCTACAGGTAGTCTCCTCACTCTCCCCAGCTAGCTAACAGTCTAACGGAGCTACAGGTAGTCTCCTCACTCTCCCCAGCTAGCTAACAGTCTAATGGAGCTACAGGTAGTCTCCTCACTCTCCCCAGCTAGCTAACAGTCTCGGAGCTACAGGTAGTCTCCTCACTCTCCCCAGCTAGCTAACAGTCTAATGGAGCTACAGGTAGTCTCCTCACTCTCCCCAGCTAGCTAACAGTCTAATGGAGCTACAGGTAGTCTCCTCACTCTCCCCAGCTAGCTAACAGTCTAATGGAGCTACAGGTAGTCTCCTCACTCTCCCCAGCTAGCTAACAGTCTAACGGAGCTACAGGTAGTCTCCTCACTCTCCCCAGCTAGCTAACAGTCTAATGGAGCTACAGGTAGTCTCCTCACTCTCCCCAGCTAGCTAACAGTCTAATGGAGCTACAGGTAGTCTCCTCACTCTCCCCAGCTAGCTAACAGTCTAATGGAGCTACAGGTAGTCTCCTCACTCTCCCCAGCTAGCTAACAGTCTAACGGAGCTACAGGTAGTCTCCTCACTCTCCCCAGCTAGCTAACAGTCTAATGGAGCTACAGGTAGTCTCCTCACTCTCCCCAGCTAGCTAACAGTCTAATGGAGCTACAGGTAGTCTCCTCCTCTCCCCCAGCTAGCTAAACAGTCTAACGGAGCTACAGGTAGTCTCCTCACTCTCCCCAGCTAGCTAACAGTCTAATGGAGCTACAGGTAGTCTCCTCACTCTCCCCCAGCTAGCTAACAGTCTAATGGAGCTACAGGTAGTCTCCTCACTCTCCCCCAGCTATTTAGCTACTAACAGTAGCTAACAGGAGCTACAGGTAGTCTCCTCACTCTCCCCAGCTAGCTAACAGTCTAATGGAGCTACAGGTAGTCTCCTCACTCTCCCCAGCTAGCTAACAGTCTAACGGAGCTACAGGTAGCTACAGGTACAGTCTCCTCAGGTGTCTCCTCACTCCCCAGCTAGCTAACTAGCTACAGGTAACAGTCTAATGGAGCTACAGGTAGTCTCCTCACTCTCCCCAGCTAGCTAACAGTCTAATGGAGCTACAGGTAGTCTCCTCACTCTCCCAGCTAGCTAGTCATGGAGCTACAGTAGTCTCCTCCTCTCCCCAGCTAGCTAACAGTCTAATCCCCAGCTAGCTCACAGTCTAAGTCTAATGGAGCTACAGGTAGTCTCCTCACTCTCCCAGCTAGCTAGCTAGCTACAGGTAGTCTCCTCACTCTCCCCAGCTAGCTAACAGTCTAATGGAGCTACAGGTAGTCTCCTCACTCTCCCCAGCTAGCTAACAGTCTAATGGAGCTACAGGTAGTCTCCTCACTCTCCCCAGCTAGCTAACAGTCTAATGGAGCTACAGGTAGTCTCCTCACTCTCCCCAGCTAGCTACAGGTAACAGTCTAATGGATACAGGTAGTCTCCTCACTCTCCCCAGGTAGCTACAGGTAGTCCTCACTCTCTAGCTAACACTCTCACTCTCCCCAGCTAGCTAACAGTCTAATGGAGCTACAGGTAGTCTCCTCACTCTCCCCAGCTACTAGCTAACTAGCTCTAATGGAGCTACAGGTAGTCTCCTCACTCTCCCCAGCTAGCTAACAGTCTAATGGAGCTACAGGTAGTCTCCTCACTCTCCCAGCTAGCTAACAGTCTAGCTAATGGAGCTACAGGTAGTCTCCTCAACCCAGCTAGCTAACAGTCTAATGGAGCTACAGGTAGTCTCCTCACTCTCCCCAGCTAGCTAACAGTCATCGAAACGAAAGCTAGAAAGTCAGGGAGAATTGAAAATTCCAAAAGCGATAGATAGAGGACTATTTTTTTGCAATTTTTAATGGCGAGGACATACAGAGAGCATTGGGAAAGTATTCAGACCCCTGGACTTCTTCCACATTCTGTTACGTTACAGCCTTATTCTAAAATGGATTCAATATTTGTATCAATCTACACACAATACCCCATAATGACAAAGCAAAAACAGGTTTGTAGAAATCTTTGCAAAATTACATTTTCATAAGTAGTCAGACCCTTTACTTTGTTTGGCATTCAGGCCTTGGAGTTCGATCTTGGTTTCTCATGGTCTGAGAGTCCTTTAGGTGCCTTTTGGCAAACTCCATGCAGGCTGTCATGTGCCTTTTACTGAGGAGTGGCTTTCGTCTGGCCACTCTACCTTAAAAGCCTGATTGGTGGAGTGCTGCAGAGATGGTTGTCCTTCTGAAAGGTTCTCCCATCTCCACAGAGGAACTCTGGAGCTCTGTCAGAGTGACCATCGGGTTCTTGGTCACCTCCCTGACCAAGGCCCTTCTCCCCCGATTGCTCAGTTTGGCCGGGCGGCCAGCTCTAGGAAGAGTCTTGGTGGTTACAAACTTCTTCCATTTAAGAATGATGGAGGCCACTGTGTTCTTGGACCTTCAATGCTGCAGAAATGTTGTGGTACCCTTCCCCAGATCTGTGCCTCGACACAATCCTGTCTCGGAGCTCTACGGACAATTCCTTCGACCTCATGGCTTGGTTTTTGCTCTGACATGCACTGTCAACTGTGGGGCCTTATATAGACAGGTGTGTGCCTTTTCAAATCATGTCCAAGTGGACTCCAATCAAGTTGTAGAAACATCTCAAGGATGATCAATGGACACAGGATGCACCTGAGCTCAATTTTGAGTCTCATTGCGAAGGGTCTGAATACTTATGTAAATAAGGTATCGTTTTTTTATTTTTTATAAATTTGCAAACATTTCTAAAAACCTGTTTTCACGTTGTCATTATAGGGTATTTTTTTTTTTTTTTTCAATCCATTTTAGAATAAGGCTGTATGTGGAAAAGGGGAAGGGGTCTGAATACTTTCCGAATGCACTGTATAAATAAGTGCGCCCCTTCTGGACCGAATGCTGGGGAAATGAGTTTGACATGACTGGTTTATGGTGTCAACTGTAAAACTACCAAATTATCAGACTAGTTAGTGTGAGGGGTGGGGCTTACCAGGACCAGACAGGTGTCAACCAATGAGAGGGTGCCTGAGCGGCCAATTCCAGCGCTGCAGTGCACCACCGCCGGTCCGTGGTCCGCCCCCAACGAGCCAGACTCCCGCACCTTGAACAGGAAGTTGAGGAAGGACGCCGGCGATTCTGGGACACCAAAGTCAGGCCAGGTGGTGTAGTGAAAGTGATAGATCTCTCTCTTCTCCCCCGTCTGTAAGACACAGAGGACAAAAGACATTGCTTGTGTCCCAAATGGCACCCTATTCCCTATATAGTACATTACTTCTGACCAGAGTCCTGTGGGCCCCGGTCTAAACTGCACCACAAAGGGAATAGGGTGTCATTTGGGACGTACTGTAGATATAGTCAGGAGCAGGATTGGACTCAATTCCACTTCAATTCAGGAAGCAAACAAATTCCAATTCTGATCCTTGGAAAAAAAGAGATAGGAGGAGTACACTGTATTGACCCTGACCCTGGAGATAGTAGGACACTGTATTGACCCTAACCCTGGAGATAGTAGGACACTGTATTGACCCTAACCCTGGAGATAGTAGGACACTGTATTGACCCTGACCCTGGAGATAGTAGGACACTGTATTGACCCTGACCCTGGAGATAGTAGGACACTGTATTGACCCTGACCCTGGAGATAGTAGGACACTGTATTGACCCTAACCCTGGAGATAGTAGGACACTGTATTGACCCTAACCCTGGAGATAGTAGTACACTGTATTGACCCTAACCCTGGAGATAGTAGGACACTGTATTGACCCTAACCCTGGAGATAGTAGGACACTGTATTGACCCTAACCCTGGAGATAGTAGGACACTGTATTGACCCTAACCCTGGAGATAGTAGGACACTGTATTGACCCTAACCCTGGAGATAGTAGGACACTGTATTGACCCTAACCCTGGAGATAGTAGGACACTGTATTGACCCTAACCCTGGAGATAGTAGGACACTGTATTGACCCTAACCCTGGAGATAGTAGGACACTGTATTGACCCTAACCCTGGAGATAGTAGGACACTGTATTGACCCTAACCCTGGAGATAGTAGGACACTGTATTGACCCTAACCCTGGAGATAGTAGGACACTGTATTGACCCTGACCCTGGAGATAGTAGGACACTGTATTAACCCTGACCCTGGAGATAGTAGGACACTGTATTGACCCTAACCCTGGAGATAGTAGGACACTGTATTGACCCTGACCCTGGAGATAGTAGGACACTGTATTGACCCTGACCCTGGAGATAGTAGGACACTGTATTGACCCTAACCCTGGAGATAGTAGGACACTGTATTGACCCTGACCCTGGAGATAGTAGGACACTGTATTGACCCTGACCCTGGAGATAGTAGGACCCTGGAGATACCCTGGATATAGTAGGACACTGTATTGACCCTGACCCTGGAGATAGTAGGACACTGTATTGACCCTGACCCTGGAGATAGTAGGACACTGTATTGACCCTGACCCTGGAGATAGTAGGACACTGTATTGACCCTGACCCTGGAGATAGTAGGACACTGTATTGACCCTGACAGGAAGGGAGATAGTAGGACACTGTATGACCCTGACCCTGGGCCCTACTCTTACCGACAGTGCCCTACTCTTACCGACAGTGCCCTACTCTTACCGACAGTGCCCTACTCTTACCGACAGTGCCCTACTCTTACCGACAGTGCCCTACTCTTACCGACAGTGCCCTACTCTTACCGACAGTGCCCTACTCTTACCGACAGTGCCCTACTCTTACCGACAGTGCCCTACTCTTACCGACAGTGCCCTACTCTTACCGACAGTGCCCTACTCTTACCGACAGTGCCCTACTCTTACCGACCCTACTCTTACCGACAGTGCCCTACTCTTACCGACAGTGCCCTACTCTTACCGACAGTGCCCTACTCTTACCGACAGTGCCCTACTCTTACCGACAGTGCCCTACTCTTACCGACAGTGCCCTACTCTTACCGACAGTGCCCTACTCTTACCGACAGTGCCCTACTCTTACCGACAGTGCCCTACTCTTACCGACAGTGCCCTACTCTTACCGACAGTGCCCTACTCTTACCGACAGTGCCCTACTCTTACCGACAGTGCCCTACTCTTACCGACAGTGCCCTACTCTTACCGACAGTGCCCTACTCTTACCGACAGTGCCCTACTCTTACCGACAGTGCCCTACTCTTACCGACAGTGCCCTACTCTTACCGACAGTGCCCTACTCTTACCGACAGTGCCCTACTCTTACCGACAGTGCCCTACTCTTACCGACAGTGCCCTACTCTTACCGACAGTGCCCTACTCTTACCGACAGTGCCCTACTCTTACCGACAGTGCCCTACTCTTACCGACAGTGCCCTACTCTTACCGACAGTGCCCTACTCTTACCGACAGTGCCCTACTCTTACCGACAGTGCCCTACTCTTACCGACAGTGCCCTACTCGTACCGAACGTCTGTAATTTGGATGATTAGGCTACACAACGTTCCTGCAGATATCTTGGTTCTAAACCTGCTTCTTGCATTGTCTGTATCTGCCCTGTCTCGCTGCAGGCTCTCACTCCCTCTCCCCATTGTCTGTATCTGCCCTGTCTCGCTGCAGGCTCTCACTCCCTCTCCCATTGTCTGTATCTGCCCTGTCTCGCTGCAGGCTCTCACTCCCTCTCCCCATTGTCTGTATCTGCCCTGTCTCGCTGCAGGCTCTCACTCCCTCTCCCCATTGTCTGTATCTGCCCTGTCTCGCTGCAGGCTCTCACTCCATCTCCCCACTTTGCACACGGAGTGAAGGGAGGGATGCATTTACTGTTGTTAAAAAAGAGGAGCGTCTCAGCTTTATGGGAGTATAGAAAGTATTTCTCAACTCTCAATGTTAAGGAAATAACACCACTTTACAAACTGAGTATGTACTTGAGATGATGCGTCTATGGAATGAAGTGGAGCCTACCAATGGAACGCTTTTGTAGGACATTAAATGTATTGTTAGATCAATCTAGCAACAGTTTGACATTTAAAATGAGCAATCTTGCTGATGTGTTTTGAGTTCCCACTTCCTCAGGTGGTGAATCATGTAGCATATGGCCTAGGCCAGCATTATGCCAAAAACATGCAGGCTATGAACATTTATATAAATCAGAATGAAACAGTTGGATGGATCCTATAGCCTTCTTAGACTCAACTCCGAAGAAAATATCAACAGACAAAAAAAAAAAAATCACTTAAAACAGTGATCACTCACGAATAAATATGACATACTGTTAAAACATTCACACAGAGAAAAGCACCAGGAACGGAAGCTTTCCCAGAGAATTCTATTCAACATTTTGGGACATTATTATTATTTATAGTAGCACCACTATTTACACAAATGACAACACACGTCACACAGGTCAGTACTTCCTAGTTCCATGTATCAAACAGTTATTTCAGTTATATTGAAACCAGGTAAATTTGGAGAGTCCCCTGCTGATTATAGACCCATAAGGTCATATATCGGTCATAACAGACTTTATTTGGGCAAATAAAACTCATAGAATAAAGAGGAAAGTTTTATATCTTCCTCAGTCTGAGGGGGGTTTTAACCTTCCAGACTTGGAATTGCATCAACTGGCTATTCAAGGCTTTTACGTGCGACATATTGTTAAACGCACTAAAGAGGAACAATGGGTACATAGTGAAGATGCGCATGCTCATCCCCAGAATCTTTTTACCTGTCTATTTTCAAAGGATAAAGCTAAGAACATTAACAACTTCATAGTTAAAAACACTATAAACTTATAAAAACACAACCTTATGGAACAATCCTTGGATAGCTTTTCAGAATTCACTGATAAATTGGAAAATATATTTATTTACATGATAGAATGTAGATAGTTTCAAATATATACAACTTAAAAGTTACATATCACTAAAATCAGAGCAACCTTGAAGGAATCTTATTTGAGTCAGAAAAGGATGTTCATATGATAGGGAAGATATACAAAACCTTGCAGAGAGCCGATCCAACTGACAATCACTTAGAAGAAAATATAAACTATTGGAACCGAGACTTAAAAATAACTGATGTTGGCACAAAATGGAGGGAATGATGGAGCATAACTAACTAAATTACAGATAACGAAAATGTACGCTTAATCCAGTATAAACTAATGTATAGAATTTATTATACAACAAAATTCATAAATTCTACAGCACAACGGCAGAGTCATGTCTTAAGTGTAAAACGAACAATGACTCAATAATCTATGCTTTCTGGGAATGCTACAAAGTCCAAAAGTTATGGATGGAGCTAGAAAGTTGGCTGTCAGAAGTATTACAATGTAAACTGACTTTTAATCCATCTGTCTGTATATTTCATATGGGGGTGTAGTGAGACACCCAATGGGCTGGACTATTCTCTTTTGATCACTCATCTTGATAAAACGTATACTAAAAACTTGGATATCAATCAATCCGCCATAATTAACACAATGGAAAAATCTAATGATTTATTATTGAAATATTGAAATAGCATGGACGACCGAGAAAAAACAACTGGTACAATTTAAGGCCAAGTGGCAAACAATAATGCAGGCTCTAGGGATGGAGGTGAGAGAATGAGGGTCTGGGCAGGGATGGAGGTGAGAGGGTCTGGTCAGGGATGTAGGTGAGAGGGTCTGGTCAGGGATGGAGGTGAGAGCATGAGGGTCTGGTCAGGGATGGAGGTGAGAGCATGAGGGTCTGGTCAGGGATGGAGGTGAGAGCATGAGGGTCTGGTCAGGGATGGAGGTGAGAGCATGAGGGTCTGGTCAGGGATGGAGGTGAGAGCATGAGGGTCTGGTCAGGGATGGAGGTGAGAGCATGAGGGTCTGGTCAGGGATGGAGGTGAGAGCATGAGGGTCTGGTCAGGGATGGAGGTGAGAGCATGAGGGTCTGGTCAGGGATGGAGGTGAGAGCATGAGGGTCTGGTCAGGGATGGAGGTGAGAGCATGAGGGTCTGGGCAGGTATGGAGGTGAGAGCATGAGGGTCTGGGCAGGGATGGAGGTGAGAGCATGAGGGTCTGGGCAGGGATGGAGGTGAGAGCATGAGGGTCTGGTCAGGGATGGAGGTGAGAGCATGAGGGTCTGGTCAGGGATGGAGGTGAGAGCATGAGGGTCTGGGCAGGGATGGAGGTGAGAGCATGAGGGTCTGGTCAGGGATGGAGGTGAGAGCATGAGGGTCTGGTCAGGGATGGAGGTGAGAGCATGAGGGTCTGGTCAGGGATGGAGGTGAGAGCATGAGGGTCTGGTCAGGGATGGAGGTGAGAGCATTAAGGTCTGGTCAGGGATGGAGGTGAGAGCATGAGGGTCTGGGCAGGGATGGAGGTGAGAGCATGTAGGTCAGGGATGGAGGTGAGAGCATGAGGGTCTGGGCAGGGATGGAGGTGAGATGGTCTGGGCAGGGATGGAGGTGAGAGCATCTGGGCAGGGATGGGTGAGAGCTGAGGGGGCAGGGATGGAGGTGAGAGCATGAGGGTCTGGGCAGGGATGGAGGTGAGAGCATGAGGGTCTGGTCAGGGATGGAGGTGAGAGCATGAGGGTCTGGTCAGGGATGGAGGTGAGAGCATGAGGGTCTGGTCAGGGATGGAGGTGAGAGCATGAGGGTCTGGGCAGGGATGGAGGTGAGAGCATGAGGGTCTGGTCAGGGATGGAGGTGAGAGCATGAGGGTCTGGTCAGGGATGGAGGTGAGAGCATGAGGGTCTGGGCAGGGATGGAGGTGAGAGCATGAGGGTCTGGGCAGGGATGGAGGTGAGAGCATGAGGGTCTGGGCATATGAGATGTAGTCATTGTTTCTGTGCGTCTGTAAGTTGTTGTTTGTATGTACTGTATACGTTTCTATGTGGAGTGGATAAAGTCACAGAAAAGTCAGTCTAGAGCCCTGCCACTAATGGAAAAGTCAGTCTAGAGCCCTGCCACTAATGGAAAAGTCAGTCTAGAGCCCTGACACTAATGGAAAAGTCAGTCTAGAGCCCTGCTACTAATGGAAAAGTCAGTCTAGAGCCCTGCCACTAATGGAAAAGTCAGTCTAGAGCCCTGACACTAATGGAAAAGTCAGTCTAGAGCCCTGCCACTAATGGAAAAGTCAGTCTAGAGCCCTGCCACTAATGGAAAAGTCAGTCTAGAGCCCTGCCACTAATGGAAAAGTCAGTCTAGAGCCCTGCCACTAATGGAAAAGTCAGTCTAGAGCCCTGCCACTAATGGAAAAGTCAGTCTAGAGCCCTGCCACTAATGGAAAAGTCAGTCTAGAGCCCTGCCACTAATGGAAAAGTCAGTCTAGAGCCCTGCCACTAATGGAAAAGTCAGTCTAGAGCCCTGCCACTAATGGAAAAGTCAGTCTAGAGCCCTGCCACTAATGGAAAAGTCAGTCTAGAGCCCTGCCACTAATGGAAAAGTCAGTCTAGAGCCCTGCCACTAATGGAAAAGTCAGTCTAGAGCCCTGCCACTAATGGAAAAGTCAGTCTAGAGCCCTGCTACTAATGGAAAAGTCAGTCTAGAGCCCTGCTACTAATGGAAAAGTCAGTCTAGAGCCCTGCCACTAATGGAAAAGTCAGTCTAGAGCCCTGCCACTAATGGAAAAGTCAGTCTAGAGCCCTGCCACTAATGGAAAAGTCAGTCTAGAGCCCTGCCACTAATGGAAAAGTCAGTCTAGAGCCCTGACACTAATGGAAAAGTCAGTCTAGAGCCCTGCCACTAATGGAAAAGTCAGTCTAGAGCCCTGCCACTAATGGAAAAGTCAGTCTAGAGCCCTGCCACTAATGGAAAAGTCAGTCTAGAGCCCTGCTACTAATGGAAAAGTCAGTCTAGAGCCCTGCCACTAATGGAAAAGTCAGTCTAGAGCCCTGCCACTAATGGAAAAGTCAGTCTAGAGCCCTGCCACTAATGGAAAAGTCAGTCTAGAGCCCTGCCACTAATGGAAAAGTCAGTCTAGAGCCCTGCCACTAATGGAAAAGTCAGTCTAGAGCCCTGCCACTAATGGAAAAGTCAGTCTAGAGCCCTGCCACTAATGGAAAAGTCAGTCTAGAGCCCTGCCACTAATGGAAAAGTCAGTCTAGAGCCCTGCCACTAATGGAAAAGTCAGTCTAGAGCCCTGACACTAATGGAAAAGTCAGTTTTATATTGCGATATTACTTATTGTCCATATCGCCCAGCTCTAATAGAGATGTATCACAACGTCATCTCTGATGCATCATCATATTCACACCATTTTAGATATATGACTCGTTAGCATTCTACAACTCCTTCACCCTGATCTAGCATCAGTTTAAAGTTTTAGATCACAGAGGAGACCTGATCCTAGACTAGCACTCTTGCTATGACATGCTTTATGGAGACAAGCCCTGGTGCATTACTCAGACTTCCATCATGTTAAAGTGACTCACCTTCTCATTATGCAGCTCCAGCACTCTGGTTGTGTAGTAGGACTTGACGTCTTCTGAAACCAGCGTTATCAGGAAATGTGTATCTCTGAACGACATCTCATGCTCATCCTGCGTTGGCCAATACTGAGCACACTTTTCCTGTCAGGCGGGAAATACAGAAGACAGTCAGCCAGTCAGCCAGTCAGCCAGTCAGCCAGCCAGTCAGCCAGTCAGCCAGTCAGTCAGTCAGTCAGCCAGTCAGCCAGTCAGTCAGCCAGTCAGTCAGTCAGTAAGTCAGCCAGTCAGCCAGTCAGTAAGTCAGCCAGTCAGCCAGTCAGTCAGTCAGTCAGCCAGTCAGCCAGTCAGTCAGTCAGTCAGTCAGTCAGCCAGTAAGTCAGCCAGTCAGCCAGTCAGCCAGTCAGCCAGACAGTCAGCCAGTCAGCCAGTCAGTCAGCCAGTCAGTCAGTCAGCCAGTCAGCAAGTCAGTAAGTCAGCCAGTCAGCCAGTCAGCAAGTCAGTAAGTCAGTAAGTCAGCCAGTCAGCCAGTCAGCCAGTCAGCCAGTCAGCCAGTCAGCCAGTCAGCCAGTCAGCCAGTCAGCCAGTCAGCCAGTCAGTCAGTCAGTCAGTAAGTCAGACACCTTAGTTGAACGGTGAACTCGTGACAGAAAAGAGAAGCGTTTCCAGTCTTAATAATATACTGCATAAGCACTATGCATGAAGGGGAGGTTGGCTCAAGCAGCATCTGAAGAATAAAAGCCTGTGCTTGGGGAACTGTCAGGCCCCCTCCCATTCTCTAAACCACAGTCGGAGGAAATACAACTCCACAGAAAGTGGCTTTTCACTCCCCCATCTTACCAAAAATAGTGTGATCTGTGTACCACATGCAGGCAATACTAGAAGATAGTAGTTATGTACTCACTGATCCCTTCTCTATGACTGTTCAGCATTATAACAGCCTTATGTACTCACTGATCCCTTCTCTATAACTCTGTTCAGCATTATAACAGCCTAATGTACTCACTGATCCCTTCTCTATAACTCTGTTCAGCATGATGACAGCCTAATGTACTCACTGATCCCTTCTCTATAACTCTGTTCAGCATGATGACAGCCTAATGTACTCACTGATCCCTTCTCTATAACTCTGTTCAGCATTATAACAGCCTAATGTACTCACTGATCCCTTCTCTATGACTCTGTTCAGCATGATGACAGCCTAATGTACTCACTGATCCCTTCTCTATGACTCTGTTCAGCATGATGACAGCCTTATGTACTCACTGATCCCTTCTCTATAACTCTGTTCAGCATTATAACAGCCTAATGTACTCACTGATCCCTTCTCTATGACTCTGTTCAGCATGATGACAGCCTAATGTACTCACTGATCCCTTCTCTATGACTCTGTTCAGCATGATGACAGCCTAATGTACTCACTGATCCCTTCTCTATAACTCTGTTCAGCATTATAACAGCCTAATGTACTCACTGATCCCTTCTCTATAACTCTGTTCAGCATTATAACAGCCTAATGTACTCACTGATCCCTTCTCTATGACTGTTCAGCATTATAACAGCCTAATGTACTCACTGATCCCTTCTCTATAACTCTGTTCAGCATTATAACAGCCTAATGTACTCACTGATCCCTTCTCTATGACTTCAGCATGATGACAGCCTTATGTACTCACTGATCCCTTCTCTATAACTCTGTTCAGCATGATGACAGCCTAATGTACTCACTGATCCCTTCTCTATGACTCTGTTCAGCATGATGACAGCCTAATGTACTCACTGATCCCTTCTCTATGACTCTGTTCAGCATTATAACAGCCTAATGTACTCACTGATCCCTTCTCTATAACTCTGTTCAGCATGATGACAGCCTAATGTACTCACTGATCCCTTCTCTATAACTCTGTTCAGCATTATAACAGCCTAATGTACTCACTGATCCCTTCTCTATAACTCTGTTCAGCATTATAACAGCCTAATGTACTCACTGATCCCTTCTCTATGACTCTGTTCAGCATTATAACAGCCTAATGTACTCACTGATCCCTTCTCTATAACTCTGTTCAGCATTATAACAGCCTAATGTACTCACTGATCCCTTCTCTATAACTCTGTTCAGCATGATGACAGCCTAATGTACTCACTGATCCCTTCTCTATAACTCTGTTCAGCATGATGACAGCCTAATGTACTCACTGATCCCTTCTCTATAACTCTGTTCAGCATGATGACAGCCTTGGTATTTTGTTCCCAGATCATCAACCAGAAGTGACCACAGGTGTTCCTCAGAGGGCCCTGTGGATGACAGACAGGCAGACAGACAGACAGACAGACCATACAGACAGACAGACCATACAGACAGACAGACCATACAGACCATACAGACAGACAGACAGACAGACCATACAGACAGACAGACAGACACAAACCCATTAGCTAACCAAGATTAGGCATTGGGAAATTAAAGTGCATTTGGGGGTCAGTCAAGTAATAAATATTACAAGATATCAACAGTTCTATTTGTAACTTTTTTCAGGCTTAGAAACACCATTCATATAATATCACACCACCAGGTCAGAGTGCAAACAGATTGTTTTAGTCAATTTGGTAACGATTAGTTCCTCCCCTCAAACCCTTCATCCTCATCATCCATTTCCTGTTTCCAGTCATTGCTCTGTAACATCATCAGTTTGGCTGTGGTTAAACAGATCCTTCATAACAACCATTGACAACATCCCTGTGGCTGTGGTTGAACATAACCTTCATAACAACATCACTGTGTTAGTTCTGTTAATCAAGTGTTAGTTCTGTTTGTTCTGTTAATCAAATCAAATCAAATTTTATTGGCCACATGCGCCGAATACAACAGGTGCAGACATTACAGTGAAATGCTTACTTACAGCCCTTAACCAACAGTGCATTTATTTTTAACAAAAAAGTACAAATAAAACAACAACAAAAAAAGTGTTGAGAAAAAAAAGAGCAGAAGTAAAATATAATAACAGTAGGGAGGCTATATATACAGGGGGGTACCGGTGCAGAGTCAATGTGCGGGGGCACCGGCTAGTTGAGGTAGTTGAAGTAATATGTACATGTGGGTAGAGTTAAAGTGACTATGCATAAATAATTAACAGAGTAGCAGCAGCGTAAAAGGATGGGGTGGGGGGGCAGTGCAAATAGTCCGGGTAGCCATGATTAGCTGTTCAGGAGTCTTATGGCTTGGGGGTAGAAGCTGTTGAGAAGTCTTTTGGACCTAGACTTGGCACTCCGGTACCGCTTGCCGTGCGGTAGCAGAGAGAACAGTCTATGACTAGGGTGGCTGGAGTCTTTGACAATTTTGAGGGCCTTCCTCTGACACCGCCTGGTATAGAGGTCCTGGATGGCAGGAAGCTTGGCCCAGTGATGTACTGGGCCGTACGCACTACCCTCTGTAGTGCCTTGCGGTCGGAGGCCAAGCAGTTGCCATACCAGGCGGTGATGCAACCAGTCAGGATGCTCTCGATGGTGCAGCTGTAGATTTTTTTGAGGATCTGAGGACCCATGCCAAATCTTTTCAGTCTCCTGAGGGGGAATAGGCTTTGTCGTGCCCTCTTCACGACTGTCTTGGTGTGTTTGGACCATGATAGTTTGTTGGTGATGTGGACACCAAGGAACTTGAAGCTCTCAACCTGTTCCACTACAGCCCCGTCGATGAGAATGGGGGCGTGCTCAGTCCTCTTTTTTTTCCTGTAGTCCACAATCATCTCCTTTGTCTTGGTCACGTTGAGGGAGAGGTTGTTGTCCTGGCACCACACGGCCAGGTCTCTGACCTCCTCCCTATAGGCTGTCTCATCGTTGTCGGTGATCAGGCCTACCACTGTTGTGTCGTCGGCAAACTTAATGATGGTGTTGGGGTCGTGTCTGGCCATGCAGTCATGGGTGAACAGAGAGTACAAGAGGGGACTGAGCACGCACCCCTGAGGGGCCCCCGTGTTGAGGATCAGTGTGGCAGATGTGTTGTTACCTACCCTTACCACCTGGGGGCGGCCCGTCAGGAAGTCCAGGATCCAGTTGCAGAGGGAGGTGTTTAGTCCCAGGATCCTTAGCTTAGTGATGAGCTTAGAGGGCACTATGGTGTTGAATGCTGAGCTGTAGTCAATGAATAGCATTCTCACGTAGGTGTTCCTCTTGTCCAGGTGGAAAGGGCAGTGTGGAGTGCAATAGAGATTGCATCATCTGTGGATCTGTTGGGGCGGTATGCAAATTGGAGTGGGTCTAGGGTTTCTGGGATAATGCTGTTGATGTGAGCCATGACCAGCCTTTCAAAGCACTTCATGGCTACAGACGTCAGTGCTACGGGTCGGTAGTCATTTAGGCAGGTCCTTGGGCACGGGGACTATGGTGGTCTGCTTGAAACATGTTGGTATTACAGACTCAGTCAGGGACATGTTGAAAATGTCAGTGAAGACACTTGCCAGTTGGTCAGCACATGCTCGGAGTACACGTCCTGGTAATCCGTCTGGCCCTGCGGCCTTGTGAATGTTGACCTGCTTAAAAGTCTTACTCACATCGGCTACGGAGAGCGTGATCACATAGTCATCCGGAACAGCTGGTGCTCTCATGCATGCTTCAGTGTTGCTTGCCTCGAAGCGAGCATAGAAGTGGTTTAGCTCATCTGGTAGGCTTGTGTCACTGGGCAGCTCGCGGCTGTGCTTCCCTTTGTAGTCTGTAATAGTTTTCAAGCCCTGCCACATCCGACGAGCGTCGGAGCCGGTGTAGTAGGATTCAATCTTAGTCCTGTATTGACTCTTTGCCTGTTTGATGGTTTGTCGGAGGGCATAGCGGGATTTCTTATAAGCACCTGGGTTAGAGTCCCGCTCCTTGAAAGCGGCAGCTCTACCCTTTAGCTTAGTGTGGATGTTGCCTGTAATCCATGGCTTCTGGTTGGGGTATGTACGTACGGTCACTGTGGGGACGACATCATCGATGCACTTATTGATGAAGCCAGTGACGGATGTGGTGTACTCCTCAATGCTGTCTGAAGAAAATCCCGGAACATGTTCCAGTCTGTGCTAGCAAAACAGTCCTGTAGCTTAGCATCTGCGTCATCTGACCACTTTTTTATTAACCGAGTCACTGGTGCTTCCTGCTTTAGTTTTTGCTTATAAGCAGGAATCAGGAGGATAGAGTTATGGTCAGATTTGCCAAATGGAGGGCGAGGGAGAGCTTTGTATGCGTCTCTGTGTGTGGAGTAAAGGTGGTCTAGAGTTTTTTTTCCTCTGGTTGCACATTTAACAGCTGGTAGAAATTAGGTAGAACGGATTTAAGTTTCCCTGCATTAAAGTCCCCGGCCACTAGGAGCGCTGCATCTGGATGAGCGTTTTCCTGTTGATTTATGGCCTTATACAACTCATTCAGTGCAATCTTAATGCCAGCATTGGTTTGTGGTGGTAAATAGACAGCTATGAAAAATATAGATGAAAACTCTCTTGGTAAATAGTGTGGTCTACAGCTTATCATAAGATACTCTACCTCAGGCGAGCAAAACCTCGAGACTTCCTTAGTATTTGATTTTGTGCACCAGCTGTTGTTTACAAATATACACAGACCGCCACCCCTTGTCTTACCGGTGTCAGCCGTTCTATTCTGCCGATGTAGCGTATAGCCCGCTAGCTGTATGTTATCCATGTCGTTCAGCCACGACTCGGTGAAACATAAGATATTACAGTTTTTAATGTCCCGTTGGTAGGATAACCGTAATCTTAGGTCATCCAATTTGTTATCCAATGATTGAAGATTGGCTAATAGGATTGATGGAAGAGGCAGTTTACTCGCTCGCCGTCGGATCCTTACAAGGCACCCCGATCTACGTCCACGATATCTCCGTCTCTTCCTCATGCGAATGACGGGGATTTGGGCCTTGTCGGGTGTCTGTATGATATCCTTCGCGGCCGCCTCGTTGAAGAAAAAATCTTCGTCCAATACGAGGTGAGTAATCGCTGTCCTGATATCCAGAAGCTCTTTTTAGTTATAAGAGACGATGGCAGAAACATTATGTACAAAATAAATTACAAATAACGCGGAAAAACACACATAATAGTACAAATGGTTAGAGGGCTGTAAAACGGCAGCCATCTTCTCCGGCGCTGTTTCTGCTAATCAACTGTTTGTTCTGTTTGTTCTGTTAATCAACTGTTTGTTCTGTTAATCAAATGTTTGTTCTGTTAATCAAATGTTTGTTCTGTTAATCAACTATTTGTTCTGTTAATCAATTGTTTGTTATTTTAATCAAGTGTTCTGTTAATCAAGTGTTAGTTCTGTTAATTAGTGTTAGTTCTGTTGATCAGTGTCAGTTCTGTGAATCAAGTGTTCTGTGAATCAAGTGCTCTGTGAATCAAGTGTTCTGTTGATCAGTGTCAGTTCTGTGAATCAAGTGTTCTTTTAATCAAGTGTTCTGTTAATCAGTGTTAGCTCTGTTAATCAAGTGTTAGTTCTGTGAATCAAGTGTTCTGTGAATCGAGTGTTAGTTCTGTGAATCGAGTGTTAGTTCTGTGAATCGAGTGTTAGTTCTGTGAATCGAGTGTTAGTTCTGTGAATCGAGTGTTAGTTATGTGAATCGAGTGTTAGTTCTGTGAATCGAGTGTTAGTTCTGTGAATCGAGTGTTAGTTCTGTGAATCGTTAGTAATCGAGTGTTAGTTCTGTTAATCGAGTGTTAGTTCTGTGAATCGAGTGTTAGTTCTGTGAATCGAGTGTTAGTTCTGTTAATCGAGTGTTAGTTCTGTGAATCGAGTGTTAGTTCTGTGTAATCATTAATCAGTGTTAGTTCTGTCAATCAAGTGTTCTTTTACTCAAGTGTTAGCTCTGTTAATCAAGTGTTAGCTCTGTGAATCAAGTGTTAGCTCTGTTAATCAAGTGTTAGCTCTGTGAATCAAGTGTTAGCTCTGTTAATCAAGTGTTAGCTCTGTTAATCAAGTGTTAGCTCTGTGAATCAAGTGTTAGCTCTGTTAATCGAGTGTTAGCTCTGTGAATCGAGTGTTAGTTCTGTGAATCGAGTGTTAGTTCTGTTAATCAACTATTTGTTCTGTTAATCAACTATTTGTTATGTTAATCAACTATTTGTTCTGTTAATCAACTGTTTGTTCTTTTAATCAAGTGTTCTTTTAATCAAGTGTTCTGTTAATCAAGTGTTCTGTTAATCAAGTGTTCTGTTAATCAAGTGTTAGTTCTGTTAATTAGTGTTAGTTCTGTTGATCAGTGTCAGTTCTGTGAATCAAGTGTTCTGTGAATCAAGTGTTCTGTGAATCAAGTGTTAGTTCTGTTAGTCAAGTGTTCTGTTAATCAAGTGTTCTGTTAATCAGTGTCAGTTCTGTGAATCAAGTGTTCTGTGAATCAAGTCTTCTGTGAATCAAGGCTTCTGTGAATCAAGTGTTCTGTGAATCAAGTGTTAGTTCTGTTAATCAAATGTTAGTTCTGTTAATCGAGTGTTCTGTTAATCAAGTGTTCTGTTAATCAAGTGTTCTGTTAATCAAGTGTTCTTTTAATCAAGTGTTCTTTTAATCAGTGTTAGTTCTGTTAATCAGTGTCAGTACTGTGAATCAAGTGTTCTTTTAATCAAGTGTTCTGTTAATCAGTGTTAGTTCTGTTAATCAAGTGTTAGCCCTGTTAATCAAGTGTTAGCTCTGTTAATCAAGTGTTAGCTCTGTTAATCAAGTGTTAGCTCTGTTAATCAAGTGTTAGCTCTGTTAATCAAGTGTTAGCTCTGTTAATCAAGTGTTAGCTCTGTTAATCAAGTGTTAGCTCTGTTAATCAAGTGTTCTGTTAATCAAGTGTTCTGTTAATCAAGTGTCAGTTCTGTGAATCAAGTGTCAGTTCTGTGAATCAAGTGTTCTGTGAATCAAGTGTTCTGTGAATCAAGTGTTCTGTGAATCAAGTGTTATTTCTGTTAATCAAATGTTAGTTCTGTTAATCGAGTGTTCTGTTAATCAAGTGTTCTGTTAATCAAGTGTTCTTTTAATCAAGTGTTCTTTTAATCAGTGTTAGTTCTGTTAATCAGTGTCAGTACTGTGAATCAAGTGTTCTTTTAATCAAGTGTTCTGTTAATCAGTGTTAGTTCTGTTAATCAAGTGTTAGTTCTGTTAATCAAGTGTTAGCCCTGTTAATCAAGTGTTCTCTGTTAATCAAGTGTTATCTCTGTTAATCAAGTGTTATCTCTGTTAATCAAGTGTTATCTCTGTTAATCAAGTGTTAGCTCTGTTAATCAAGTGTTAGCTCTGTTAATCAAGTGTTAGCTCTGTTAATCAAGTGTTAGCTCTGTTAATCAAGTGTTAGCTCTGTTAATCAAGTGTTAGTTCTGTTAATCAAGAGTTAGTTATGTTAATAGAAGTCAGACATAATAGGAAAGAAACAATACAAAGAGGAAAACATCATATTAGAGGGCTGTAGATGGACGACAATAACAACAGAATGGACGACAATAACAACAGAATGGACGACAATAACAACAGAATGGACAACAATAACAACAGCATGGACAACAATAACAACAGAATGGACGACAATAACAACAGAATGGACGACAATAACAACAGAATGGACGACAATAACAACAGAATGGACGACAATAACAGAATGGACGACAATAACAGAATGGACGACAATAACAGAATGGACGACAATAACAACAGAATGGACGACAATAACAACAGAATGGACGACAATAACAACAGAATGGACGACAATAACAACAGAATGGACGACAATAACAACAGAATGGACGACAATAACAACAGAATGGACAACAATAACAACAGAATGGACGACAATAACAACAGAATGGACAACAATAACAACAGAATGGACAACAATAACAGAATGGACGACAGAATGGACGACAATAACAACAGAATGGACAACAATAACAACAGAATGGACAACAATAACAACAGAATGGACAACAATAACAACAGAATGGACAACAATAACAACAGAATGGACAACAACAATGGACGACAACAACAGAATGGACAACAATAACAACAGAATGGACAACAATAACAACAGAATGGACAACAATAACAACAGAATGGACGACAATAACAACAGAATGGACAACAATAACAACAGAATGGACAACAATAACAACAGAATGGACGACAATAACAACAGAATGGACAACAATAACAACAGAATGGACGACAATAACAACAGAATGGACGACAATAACAACAGAATGGACAACAATAACAACAGAATGGACGACAATAACAACAGAATGGACGACAATAACAACAGAATGGACGACAACAACAACAGAATGGACAACAATAATAACAGAATGGACAACAATAACAACAGAATGGACAACAATAACAACAGAATGGACAAGTCACCTGAGTTAAAATGTAACTCCTCTGGGCCTCCTCTATGACCACCAGGCTGGCGTTGATGTAGTCGTTCTCTGCCTTCTCCAGTTTAACTCTGCTGTGATCAACTACACAGACAACCACAGAGGAGAGAAGTAATATATTAACAACATATCCAAGTGAAAGACAAGTTTATGTATGTATTGAATTGCCTCATTGAGGACAATAACATTTTCTGAATCTGAAGTTGGTATCATACAGCTATCAATGTGGTACGTAAGACAACAACAACGAAACCTTTTAAAAAACGAACAAGATATAAAGGGGTATGAAGTCACTTACATGGATTGACATCTCTGTATCGGTTCCGGTTGCGATTTTCTGGATATTTAGCAACTTTGAAAGGGCATTCATGGGACTGATTCCGTATTTCCTGCAGACAAACAAACGGTTCAGTCATCACAGACTTATAGACTATGAATGGTTTCTCTATAGGCCTGCACACAAGGTCAGACTACTTTAGATAGATTTCACAGAATCAGACCATGTTTAGCTAGATCCTCTGGTCACACTGATAGGATGGATGATGCTGTGGGCACTGAATGGAACCTCATGTATTACTGGTAGGATAACGGTTTAGGTTCGGGGGACTAGTTCAGTAGTTTATGAACAGTGGATGATGTCAGAAGAGCAGGTACTCCTTATTGATCAGGAATAATCTCATCCCTGAAATGATCATGACATAAAGGCAGGTCTCATCAGCATCACTGACTGGTCTAAAACAAGGACGGGAAACATCAACTCAGGGAGAAAGGCAGTTCATCATCTTTAGGAGTGTCTTTTAAAATTAAAGACAGCGGATTGCTATAAACTCATAACACAATCTGCCACACTTGGCAGCAACCAATGGATGTTTAAAAGGTTAAAACCGCTGACCAACAAATTCAGGAAATAGTTGTCATCTGCGATTGCCCAAATAAACACTTGTGCTCACTAATTGGAAGCACCAGCAGGGTTTTGAATCTGTTGACAAACCATCTCTGCGCCTACACAGATGGTAATGCTTCGCCGCAACCTTCGCTCTCTCTCTCCCACTACTCTCTCCTCTTCCATCCTATCATCTCTTCCCTCTGCTCAATCCTTCTCCCTCCAATCTCCTGATTCTGCCTCCTCAACCCTCCTCTCCTCCCTTTCTGCATCCTTTGACTCCCTGTGTCCCCTATCCTCCCGGCCGGCTCGGTCCTCCCTTCCAGCTCCGTGGCTTGATGACTCATTGCGAGCTCACAGAACAGAGCTCCGGGCAGCGTAGCGGAAATGGAAGAAAACTAAACTCCCTGCCGACCTGGCATCTTTTCACTCCCTCCTCTCTACATTTTCTTCATCTGTTTCTGCTGCTAAGGCCACTTTCTACCACTCTAAATTCCAAGCATATGCCTCTAACCCTAGGAAGCTCTTTGCCACATTCTCCTCACTGCTGAATCCCCCCCCCCCCCTCTGTGGATGACTTCGTCAACCACTTTGAAAAGAAGGTTGACGACATCCGATCCCCGTTTGTTAAGTCTAATGACACTGCTGGTCCTGCTCACACTGCCCTACCCTATGCTTTGACTTCTTTCTCCCCTCTCTCTCCAGATAAAATCTTGCGACTTGTGACTGTAGGCCGCCCAACAACCTGCCCGCTTGACCTCATCCCCTCCTCTCTTCTCCAGACCATCTCCGGTGACCTTCTCCCCTACCTCACCTCGCTGATCAACTCATCCTTGACCGCTGGCTATGTCCTTTCCGTCTTCAAGAGAGTGAGAGTTGCACCCCTTCTCAAAAAACCAACACTCGATCCCACTGATGTCAACAACTACAGACCAGTATCCCTTCTTTCTTTTCTTTCCAAAACTATTGAGCGTGCCGTCTTTAGCCAACTCTCTTGCTATCTCTCTCAGAATGACCTTCTTGATCCAAACCAGTCAGGTTTCAGGACTGGTCATTCAACTGAGACTGCTCTTCTCTGTGTCACGGAGGCTCTCCGCACTGCTAAAGCTAACTCTCTCTCCTCTGCTCTTGTCCTTCTAGACCTGTCTGCTGCCTTTGATACTGTGAACCATCATATCCTCCTCTCCACCCTCTCCGAGCTGGGCATCTCCGGCGTGGCTCACTCTTGGATTGCGTCCTACCTGACCGGTCGCTCCTACCAAGTGGCGTGGCGAGAATCTGTCTCCGCACCACGTGCTCTCACCACTGGTGTCCCCCAGGGCTCAGTTCTAGGCCCTCTCCTATTCTCCCTATACACCAAGTCACTTGGCTCTGTCATATCCTCACATGGCCTCTCCTATCATTGCTACGCAGACGATACACAACTAATCTTCTCCTTTCCCCCTTCTGATAACCAGGTGGCGAATCGCATCTCTGCATGTCTGGCAGACATATCAGTATGGATGACGGATCACCACCTCAAGCTGAACCCTGGCAAGACGGAGCTGCTCTTCCTCCCGGGAAGGACTGCCCGTTCCATGATCTCGCCATCACGGTTGACAACTCCGTTGTGTCCTCCTCCCAGAGTGCGAAGAGCCTTGGCGTGACCCTGGACAACACCCTGTCGTTCTCCGCTAACATCAAGGCGGTGACCCGATCCTGCAGGTTCATGCTCTACAACATTCGGAGAGTACGACCCTGCCTTACACAGGAAGCGGCACAGGTCCTAATCCAGGCACTTGTCATCTCCCGTCTGGATTACTGCAACTCGCTGTTGGCTGGGCTCCCTGCCTGTGCCATTAAACCCCTACAACTCATTCAGAATGCCGCAGCCCGTCTGGTGTTCAACCTTCCCAAGTTCTCTCACGTCACCCCGCTCCTCCGCACACTCCACTGGCTTCCAGTTGAAGCTCGCATCTGTTACAAGACCATGGTGCTTGCCTATGGAGCTGTGAGGGGAACGGCACCTCCGTACCTTCAGGCTCTGATCAGTCCCTACACCCAAACGAGGGCATTGCGTTCATCCACCTCTGGCCTGCTGACTCCACTTCCTCTGCGGAAGCATAGTTCCCGCTCACCCCAGTCAAAACTGTTCGCTGCTCTGGCACCCCAATGGTGGAACAAGCTCCCTCACTACGCCAGGACAGCGGAGTCACTCACCACCTTCCGGAGACATTTGAAACCCCACCTCTTTAAGGAATACCTGGGATAGGATAAAGTAATCCTTCTATCCCCCCCCCCCCCCCCCCCCAAAAAAAATAAAAATAAAAATAAAAATTGTAAAGTGGTTATCCCACTGGCTATAGGGTGAATGCACCAATTTGTAAGTCGCTCTGGATAAGAGCGTCTGCTAAATGACGTAAATGTTAAATGTAAATGTAGCTGGCAATCTAATCATTGGCAAGATTAGCAAATTTAGGCATGACATGCCAGCAACAAACGTTGACACTACACATCCAAGTATATCCAAGCCCCCATTCTCATCGACGGGGCTGTAGTGGAACAGGTTGAGAGCTTCAAGTTCCTTGGTGTCCACATCACCAACAAACTATCATGGTCCAAACACATTAAAATAGTCGTGAAGAGGGCACGACAAAGCCTATTCCCCCTCAGGAGACTGAAAAGATTTGGCATGGGTCCTCAGATCCTCAAAGAATTCTACAGCTGCACCATCGAGAGCATCCTGACTGGTTGCATCACCGCCTGGTATGGCAACTGCTTGGCCTCCGACCGCAAGGCACTACAGAGGGTAGTGCGTACGGCCCAGTACATCACTGGGGCCAAGCTTCCTGCCATCCAGGACCTCTATACCAGGCGGTGTCAGAGGAAGGCCCTCAAAATTGTCAAAGACTCCAGCCACCCTAGTCATAGACTGTTCTCTCTGCTACCGTACGGCAAGCGGTACCGGAGTGCCAAATCTAGGTCCAAAAGACTTCTCAACAGCTTCTACCCCCAAGCCATAAGACTCCTGAACAGCTAATCATGGCTACCCAGACTATTTGCACTGCCCCCCACCCCATCTTTTTATGCTGCTGCTACTCTGTGAATTATTTATGCATAGTCACTTTAACTCTACCCACATGTACATATTACCTCAACTAGCCGGTGCCCCCGCCCCGGTACCCCCCTGTATATATAGCCTCCCTGCTGTTATTTTATTTTACTTCTGCTCTTTTTTTCTCAACACTTTTGTTGTTGTTTTATTTTACTTTTTTTATTAAAAATAAATGCACTGTTGGTTAAGGGCTGTAAGTAAGCATTTCACTGTAATGTCTGCACCTGTTGTATTCAGCGCATGTGGCCAATAAAATTTGATTTGATTTGATATCTGACCAAATTATGAAAGACAAACGTTGTAATTTTGATTTCCGTAAAGTGAGTGTGGAAGAGGTGAAAAAAGTATTGTTGTCTATCAACAATGACAAGCCACCGGGGTCTGACAACTTGGATGGAAAATTACTGAGGATAATAGCGGACGATATTGCCAATCCTATTTGCCATATTTTCAATTTAAACCTACTAGAATGTATGTGCCCCCAGGCTTGGAGGGAAGCAAAAGTCATTCTGCTACCTAAGAATAGTAAAGCCCCCTTTACTGGCTCAAATAGCCGACCAATTAGCCTGTTACCAACCCTTAGTAAACTATTGGAAAAAATAGTGTTTGACCAGATACAATGCTATTTTACAGTAAACAAATGGACAACAAACTTTCAGCATGCTTATAGAGCAAGACATTCAACAAGCACAGCACTTACACAAATGACTGATGATTGGCTGAGAGAAATTGATGATAAAAAGATTGTGGGGGCTGTTTTGTTAGACTTTAGTGTGGCTTTTGACATTATCGATCATAGTCTGCTGCTGGAAAAACGTATGCGTTATGGCTTTACACCCCCTGCTATATTGTGGATAAAGAGTTACCTGTCTAACAGAACACAGAGGGTGTTCTTTAATGGAAGCCTCTCCAACATAATCCAGGTAGAATCAGGAATTCCCCAGGGCAGCTGTCTAGGCCCATTACTTTTTTAAATCTTTACTAATGACATGCCACTGGCTTTGAGTAAAGCCAGAGTGTCTATCTATGTATGCGGATGACTCAACACTATACCAGGTGGTGTCAGAGGAAAGCCCTCAAAATTGTCAAAGACTCCAGCCACCCTAGTCATAGACTGTTCTCTCTGCTACCGCACGGCAAGCGGTACCGGAGTGCCAAGTCTAGGTCCAAAAGACTTCTCAACAGCTTCTACCCCCAAGCCATAAGACTCCTGAACAGCTAATCATGGCTACCCGGACTATTTGCACTGCCCCCCCACCCCATCCTTTTACGCTGCTGCTACTCTGTTAATTATTTATGCATAGTCACTTTATCTCTGCCCACATGTGCATATTACTTCAACTACCTCAACTAGTCGGTGCCCCCGCACATTGACTCTGCACCGGTACCCCCCTGTATATATAGCCTCCCTACTGTTATTTTATTTTACTTCTGCTCTTTTTTTTCTCAACACTTTTTTGTTGTTGTTTTATTTTTACTTTTTTGTTAAAAATAAATACACTGTTGGTTAAGGGCTGTAAGTAAGCATTTCACTGTAATGTCTGCACCTGTTGTATTCAGCGCATGTGGCCAATAAAATTTGATTTGATTTGATTTATACATGTCAGCTACTACAGCGACTGAAATGACTGCAACACTTAAAGAGTTGCAGTTAGTTTCAGAGTGTGTGGCAAGGAATAAGTTAGTCCTAAATATTTGGAACAAATCCTTCACTAAACTCCAAACCTGAATTAAATTTTGTAATAAATAATGTGGAGATTGAGCAAGTTGACATGACTAAACTGCTTGGAGTAACCCTGGATTGTAAACTATCATGGTCAGAACATATAGCGCTGTTCTACCTTCTTAACAGCACTATCAACAAGGCAGGTCCTACAGGCTCTAGTTTTATCGCACCTGGACTACTGTTCAGTCGTGTGGTCAGGTGCCACAAAGAGAGACTTAGGAAAATTAGCTCAAAACAGGGCAGGACGGCTGGCCCTTGGATAAACACAGAGAGCAAACATTAATAATATGCATGTCAATCTCCTGGCTCAAAGTGGAGAAGAGATTGACTTCATCACTGCTTGTGTTTGTGAGAGATGTTGAAATGTTGAAAGCACCGAGCTGTCTGTTTGAACTACTGGCGCACAGCTCGGATACCGATGCATACCCCACAAGACATGCCACCAGAGGTCTCTTCACAGTCCCCAAGTCCAGAACAGACTATGGGAGGCACACAGTACTACATAGAGCCATGACTACATGGAACTCTATTCCACATCAGGTAACTGATGCAAGCAGCATAATCAGATTTTAAAAATACATAAAAATACACCTTATGGAACAGCGGGGACTGTGAAGCAACACAAACATAGGCACAGACACATGCATACACACACGGATTTTGTGTTGTAGATATGTGGTAGTGGAGTAGGGGCCTGAGGGCACACACTTAGTGTGCTGTGAAATATGTTATAAATGTATTGTAATGTTTTTTAAAATGTATAACTGTCTTAATTTTGCTGGACCCCAGCTAATGGGGATCTATAATAAATACAAATACTATCGAAAAGAGAACAACCGTTAGCTAAGTAGCTAGCTAGCTGGCTAGATAAACCTCTTAGCGAGGATGTCGTTAGTAACCGCATGCATGCGCACGCTAAAAACTCCAGATTGTTGGCTTTGAGTCTAGCTAAGTATTGTTGTGCGCCATCACCGAAAAGAGATGTCTAAAGACAGAAAAGTAAAAGGCAACAAGAGAACTAAGAAATAAACATCCCCTGCGTATTTCTACGAATAGCTGCTATTTGCGTGCGTAAATAGCAGCTGACACTGGTGCTGCTAGCTGCATTAGCTAAGCTAACAGCTAGCTAACTTACTATGTATAAGTTCTGCCACCGGCCCTCTGAATCCATGTCCTTAAAGTCCTGGTCCATTTTTAAAGTGTTATTTTATCAATATGGATGATAACTATAAATTATTTAAGTCATTACTTGTTTTAAAACAAAGCCATTCGCAAAAAAAAAAAAAAACGATTACAGACTTTCTCAGTGTAGTTGACGTCTAATACGGGGTGATGTGCGCATGCGCCATTAGGGGTCCTTCGGTAATGTTCGTCACTAGTTGCCACAAAGTCATAAACTCAGCCTATTTCTACAATTTCTAATTTTAAACTGTGATTTTAAATCTAACCTTAACCAAACCGCACTGCTAACCTTATGCCTAACCTTAAATTAAGACCGAAAATCTATTTATTTGTATGAATGTTTACGATATTGACTTTGTGGCTGTGGTAACTAGAGGAAACCTTCGGGATCTGTCAAAAACAAAGATTTTCTATGTCATTCGAGATAATAAATGCTCACCTTTTTAAGGCATATTAGTGACTGCGGCCTGGTTTCGAGAGAATAATTAATTCATATCGTTTGGGACTATAATATAGTTTGCTTTGGCACAATTTGGCAGTCAAATATTATGAAGTGGCGTATTTCAGCTTGGCAGTGAAACTACTGTAGCGACCCGCACAGACAGCTGTGTGTTATGTGTTAGGCTAGTAGATGGTTGTGTTGTACCTACCAGTACCCAGTGTTCGCGGGGTCCGACATGTCAATCAACCTGCTATCTGCCAATCACGGGAATGCCTGGAATGTTCTGATGCCGGGCATCCTGGCGGTTGGCGGAGTGGCGTGGAGGGGGGTTGGGCAGGGGGATGGAGCATTGGAAGTTAAGACCAGGTTTAGCCTTTGTTCTCTCTCTTTTTACGTCTGGGCTTCACAAGAGAAGGTCACGATTGGCTTGTGGGTTATCTTTCATTTATTTGGCGTGGGCTACGGCCAAACAGTAGCCTGTGTGAAGTTGGTTTAATAAACCGTCCATTCGTAAACTCAATCCTCTGTCTGGACAGTTGTTCTTTTATGATCTAGTCAGGTCATTACATTGGTGTCAGAAGTAAAAACGTTGATAAAAGTTAGCCAGCTAGCTAGCTGACTTCTGTGGCTAGCTACCGTAGGTGAGAACGGGGGTTGAAGATGCTTCGAGGGAATCCGAAAGTGAAGGTGGAGGTATTATGGCCAAGGAGGTGCGTGTGCATGGACGTCGGGGGTTCTGGCTGAGGAGATCGCCAGGGCATCGGAGCCCAGAGGCCGCTTGAGGGAGGACGTTAGAGTGATGGCGGCTGAAGCGGGCATGAGTGCTTCGTCGACTGTGTTTCGCGCGGATTCTGGTGGGCGGACCGAAGGGGTGACGTCGACGCGGCGGGACGAGGAATCTGGGGCTCAGGATGTAAACAAACATGGCGGCGCCCAGTTCCCGGCTGCGTCCGTATCCGTTAAGACCCCGAAGTATTCCGGTAAGGCGGATTGGGAAGCTTTTCATGCTCAGTTTGAACTGTTAGCTCATTTTAGGGGGTGGTCGGATGAAGATAGGGCACTGCAGTTGGCTTTATGCCTCACGGATGAAGCTCTGGCCTGTTTGATATTGATTAGCCCCGCGGACAGACGTGATTATGGTGCTTTAGTGGGAGCACTGAGGAGGCGCTATGGACAGCGTGTACAGCCCGGGCTACTGCGCTCCGAACTGAGTAATAGACGCAGGCAGCCTGGAGAGCCTCTACGGGTGCTAGCTAATGACATTGAGAGCCTCTCTCGGCGGGCATATGCTCACATGCCCCCCTCCGTGCAGAGCGAGCTAGCACGGGACCAGTTCATACAGGCGCTCTCTCCTACGGAGCTGCACACAGACCCAGCTGGCTCATCCTGAGTCATTGCAGGTAGCCTTGGAGATGGCTTTGGAGAGGGAGCTGGTGTGGGCTGGGGCTTCAGCTGGGGCTTTGGTGGGGGTGCAGGGAGACAGACCCTCTGTGCGAGCTGGGGGGCAGAGCAGCCCGGAGCCGGAAAAGCCTGCATGGGTGGCTGAAATGACAGAACTCATTCGTGCTGTGTCGCTACAGGCGGCACGAAACACACGCCCTGGTCCCAGGGTCTGCTGGGGTTGTGGCCAGCCAGGCCATCTGCACCGAGATTGCCCCATGTCCCCCAGAGTTCAGGGAAACGGCTCGGGGTCCGCATAGACCGGGTAGTGCGGACCCCTGGCTTTCTATCTCAAAACCACCATCTTCTTCAGGAGGAGCCCACCGGCACAGACGGGGAAGCAAGGCTCCACTTCCCCCAGAAGCAGACGAGGGCAAGCGGATGGAGCCTGTTGTTGTGGTGGGCCGGACCTGTGTTGGGGACTTTTGTCATGTCCCTGTCACTGTGGAGGGGGTGCCCTGCTCCGCCCTGGTGGACACTGGGTCCACAGTAACCCTGGTGAGGCCAGATATTGTGCCAGGTTGGACTCAGTGTGAGCCTACAACTGTGCAGCTCCGCACAGTCACAGGTGAGCTGGCACCCATGAAAGGGAAGGGAATAATGACTCTGACAGTAGGGGGCAGGACTGTGCGTCATCCTGTGTGGGTGGCGGCTGTGCAGGACCCTTGTATCCTGGGGTTGGACTTTCTTAGGAGCACAGGCTGCCAGTTAGACCTAAATAGGGGCACACTGAGCTTCCAGGGAGGGCCGGAGGTCACCATGGCCCCTAATGTCACATTCACTCAACCCAACAAACCCTTTACTCCAACAGTTAAAGCAGCAGAGACTCATGGCTGCCCCCCCTCCCCCACATCTGGGTGTGACTTTTCCCCAGCCCCCCTGTCACCTACGGCGTTGCGTTACATTCCCCCAGCTACCTCCACGACACAGTCCTCTGTGAGCCCGGCAGCGCCCCCCAGCCCAGCTACCCCAGATGGGAGGGGAGAGGACACTGTCTGCAGTGAGGGAGATATGGGGGAGGAACTGTGTTGGTCTTGACCCCGAGCAGCAGGAACGGTTGAGGCAGTTGCTGTTTGAATTCAGAGACAGCTTTGCGCTGAGTGAGGAAGAGGTGGGTCAGACTCATCTGGTGCAGCATGAGATCGACACAGGTGATGCTCGACCTATCAAGATGCGTCCCCGCCGTATCCCGCTGGCACGCCAGGAGGCGGCAGACAAGGCTGTGTTGGAGATGCAGCGGGCAGACTTCATTGAGCCCTCAGACAGCCCCTGGGCGGCGCCAGTCGTCATGGTTCCGAAGAAGGGGGGCAAGCTGAGGTTCTGTGCGGACTACAGGCGGCTGAATGAGGTAACCAGGAAGGACTCATACGCCATACCACGTATCGATGAGTTGCTGGACCTGGTTAGGGGGTCCTCCTGGTTCTCCTCACTAGACCTCCGCAGTGGCTACTGGCAGGTGCCCCTCTCCCCAGAGGCCAGAGCCAAAACTGCGTTCTCCACTAACAGAGGACACTGGCAGTTCAAGGTCCTGTGCTTTGGCCTGTGCAACGCTCCAGCTACTTTTGAGCGTTTGATGGACAGGGTGCTGGATGGCATCCCCCGACAGCAGTGTCTGGTATACCTCGATGACATCCTGGCCCATGGCAGCTCCTTCCAGTCAGCCCTGGGGGCGCTACGGTGTGTGCTGGAGAGGGTGGCTGCCGCAGGTCTGAAGCTCCACCCCGAAAAGTGCCACTTCATGAGGAGAGAGGTGTCCTTCTTGGGCCACCGAGTGGGGAAGGAGGGGATCAGCACCATGAAGGACAAGGTAGCGGCTGTCAGAGACTGGCCCACCCCCACCGACCAGCGTCAGCTGAAGAGCTTCCTGGGCCTGGCCTCGTACTACAGGAGGTTTGTACGGGGCTTCTCAAGCGTTGCTGCTCCACTGAACCGCCTGCTGCCGAAGGACAAGGCTTTCACTTGGACAGTGGAGTGTGAGGAGGCGTTCAACACCCTCAAACGTGCACTGATCGAGGCCCCCGTGCTCGCCCACCCTGACCTCACATTGCCCTTTATCCTGGACACAGACGCGAGCAATGTGGGCATGGGTGGGGTGCTGGCCCAGGTGGGGCCAGAGGGGGAGAGAGCGGTGGCGTACTTCAGCAAAACATTTGACAAACATGAGCGCCGCTACTGTGTCACACGGCGGGAGCTCTTGGCTGTTGTGGCTTCCGTCAAACACTTCAAGTACTACCTGGGTGGTCTGCCCTTTACTGTAAGGACTGACCACTCTGCTCTCCAGTGGCTCATGTCTTTCAGAGAGCCAGAGGGGCAGGTGGCACGCTGGTTGGAGGAGCTTCAGCCGTATGACTTCACGGTGGTGCACAGGGCAGGGGCACGCCACTCCAACGCCGACGCCATGTCCCGTCGGCCCTGTACTGCAGACGGCTGCCGCCACTGTGAACGGGAGAGAGGGACGGGAGAGAGAGCTGTGTGCAGAGGAGGGGGTCTGTGCCACAGTGTGTCGGGCGAGCGGGGCCTGTCTGCTGTGAGCTGCAGACTGTCGACGTGGCTGAATGGGGGCAGCAGCAAGGACGGGACACAGACCTACAGCCAGTGCTACAGTGGGTAGAGGCGCAGGTGAGGCCACCATGGGAAGAGGGTGACAGCGCTCTCACTCGCGACCAAAGGGTTGTGGTCAAAGTTTGAGCGACTGCGGCTGGCTGATGGCGTGTTACAGCGGGCATGGAAGGAGTCAGCTACGGGGGAGGAGAGGTGGCAGGTGGTGGTCCCAAAAGCATTGCGGGAGGCTGTGCTCCAGAGTACTCATGGGGGGGTGGGGACTGGACACTTTGGGGTCACAAAACACTGCGCCGCCTCCGTCAGGGCTTTTACTGGGGGCAGCACAAGAGGATGTGGAAGACTTTTGCTGCCGCTGTGACAACTGCACAGCGAGAAAGGGGCCCCCAGGCCGCTCTCATGCTCAGCTCCAACAGTTCCCAGTGGGGGCTCCCATGGAGAGGGTGGGAGTGGATGTAGTTTGGGCCGTTCCCCACCACAGACAGTGGAAACCGCTGGGTGCTCACGGTCATGGACTATTTCACAAAATGGCCCGAGGCCTATGGTCTGCCTGACCAGGAGGCAGAGACCATCGTCGACGCCCTGACAGCGGGGATGTTCAGCAGGTTTGGAACTGCAGAGTCCATCCACAGCGACCAAGGCAGAAACTTTGAGTCCCGTGTGTTCGCCACCATGTGTGAGAGGCTGGGTATGCACAAGACCCGCACTACTCCTCTCCATCCTCAAAGTGATGGCCTTGTGGAGCGCTTCAACAAAACGCTTGGACAGCAGCTGGCCATCGTCTCTTCCAAACACCAGCGTGACTGGGACAAGCACCTGCCTATGGTCCTCATGGCATGCCGCTCCGCTGTCCAAGACTCCACCTCCTGCACGCCTGCCCTCCTCATGCTGGGGAGAGAGATCCGTACCCCTGCGGAGATGGCGTTTGGTCGGCCCCTGGATAGCCCTCATGTTTCCCCGGGGCCGGAGTATGCCCGGAGACTCCAGGACCGCCTGGAGACAGCCCACACCTTCGCCAGAGAGCAGCTGCTGAATGCAGGTGTGAGGCAGAAGAGGAACTATGACGTGCACACCCGGGGAAGGCACTTTGTGGCTGGGGAGCTGGTCTGGGTCTACAGCCCGCTAAGGAAAAAAGGCAGATGCCCCAAGTTGGACAGTCACTGGGTGGGACCCTGCAGTGTCCTGGAGAGGGTAGGGGAGGTTGTTTACTGGGTGCAGCTTCCTCCCCAGGGGAGAAAGGTGACACTGCACCGGGACAGGTTAGCCCCATATAGAGGCGCCTCTTCTCCCCAAACCCCAGGAACCCCCACAATTCCCCGCTCTGGCAATGACATTCTCCAGGCACCCACCCCCAGGTGCCGCAGACAAGGCTCCAGACAGCCCACTCCCCCTGTGTCACCGCGTGGTTCCCCAGAGCCACGGACTGTATTACCCGTTCCCGCTTCCTTGTCCCCCATGTCCTTGCCTTCATCCCCTGGTTCCCAGAGGGGCACTCTGCGGCCATCACAGCCACGCAGGCAAAGGAGACCTCCGGGTCGCTTCAGAGACTTTGTTTGTTCCCTCGGGGACGAGGGACTTTGTGGTGGGGGGGCTGTGTAGTGACCGGCACAGACAGCTGTGTGTTATGTGTTAGGCTAGTAGATGGTTGTGTTGTACCTACCAGTACCCAGTGTTCGCGGGGTCCGACATGTCAATCAACCTGCTATCTGCCAATCACGGGAATGCCTGGAATGTTCTGATGCCGGGCATCCTGGCGGTTGGCGGAGTGGCGTGGAGGGGGGTTGGGCAGGGGGATGGAGCATTGGAAGTTAAGACCAGGTTTAGCCTTTGTTCTCTCTCTTTTTACGTCTGGGCTTCACAAGAGAAGGTCACGATTGGCTTGTGGGTTATCTTTCATTTATTTGGCGTGGGCTACGGCCAAACAGTAGCCTGTGTGAAGTTGGTTTAATAAACCGTCCATTCGTAAACTCAATCCTCTGTCTGGACAGTTGTTCTTTTATGATCTAGTCAGGTCATTACACTACTTTTTAGAAAAATGGCGCCGACCAATGCAACCTGTCCAATCATAATACAGTGTGTGCAAATGTAGCAAGTTATGGAGGTAAGGCAATAAATAGGCCATAGTGCAAAATAATTACAATTAGTATTAACACTGGAGTGATAGAAGTGCAAGAGATGATGTGCAAATAGAGATACTGGGGTGCAAATGAGCAAAATAAATAACAATATGGGGATGAGGTAGTTGGGTGGGCTAATTTCAGATGGGCTGTGTACAGGTGCAGTGATCGGTAAGGTGCTCTGACAACTGATGCTTAAAGTTAGTGAGGGAGATAAGAGTCTCCAGCTTCAGAGATTTTTGCAGTTCGTTCCAGTCATTGGCAGCAGAGAACTGGAAGGAATGGCGGCCAAAGGAGGTGTTGGCTTTGGGGATGACCAGTGAGATATACCTGCTGGAGCGCATACTACGGGTGGGTGTTGCTATGGTGACCAATGAGCTAAGATAAGGCGGGGATTTGCCTAGCAGTGATTTATAGATGGCCTGGAGCCAGTGGGTTTGGCGACGAATATGTAGTGAGGACCAGCCAACAAGAGCGTACAGGTCACAGTGGTGGGTAGTATATGGGGCTTTGGGACAAAACGGATGGCACTGTGATAGACTACATCCAATTTGCTGAGTAGAGTGTTGGAGGCTATTTTGTAAATGACATCGCCGAAGTCAAGGATCAGTAGGATAGTCAGTTTTACGAGGTTATGTTTGGCAGCATGAGTGAAGGAGGCTTTGTTTCGAAATAGGAAGCCGATTCTAGATTTAACTTTGGATTGGAGATTCTTAATGTGAGTCTGGAAGGAGAGTTTACGGTCTAACCAGACACCTAGGTATTTGTAGTTGTCCACATACTCTAGGTCAGACCCGTCGAGAGTAGTGATTCTAGTCGGGTGGGCGGGTGTCAGCAGCGTTCGATTGAAGAGCATGCATTTAGTTTTACTAGTGTTTAAGAGCAGTTGGAGGCTACTGAAGGAGTGTTGTATGGCATTGAAGCTCGTTTGGAGGTTTGTTAACACAGTGTCCAATGAAGGGCCAGATGTATACAAAATGGTGTCATTTGCGTAGAGGTGGATCTGAGAGTCACCAGCAGCAAGAGCGACAACATTGATATACACAGAGAAAAGAGTCGGCCCGAGAATTGAACCCTGTGGCACCCCCATAGAGACTGCCATAGGTCCAGACAACAGGCCCTCCGATTTGACACATTGAACTCTATCTGAGAAGTAGTTGGTGAACCAGGCGAGGCTAACAACAACAAACCAATCATTTTGAATCCCCTGATCTTACATTTACTTCCCCTGATGTCTATGACGTCTAAGGATAAGCCCGCCAGTTAGTTAGTTCTACTTGGCAAACCCATCTGTTTGAAATAACCCTGTCCCTTCTATCCATCGTTAAGGCTGGGGTGTCAAACGTCCGGCCCGCAAACAGGTTTAATCCGGCCAGCGAGATGATTTTGTAAAGTATAAAAATGTGCTGCAATTTTTCAATAAAATAAACTGCTGTTCCAATTGCGTCCACTGGATGGCAATAGCAATTGTGTTAAGCAAGCAAACTGTTTATACCGGGGCAGAGCAAGTAGGTCAAGCAAGTGCAGCCAGTCCGGATGAGCTACTTTGTTTTGCCCGCGATATTTATTACGGCTTCTACTTTTAACATTATGTGCTTTGGCACCCTCATTGCCCCAATATGTCTCTGTCAAAAAATAGAAAAGTGGACGCAGAGTGCAGAGTGTTCCAAGAAAAATTGTCATCCTATTTATTCACGGAATTGAATGGGAAAGCTGTATGTTTGGTGTGTTCACAGTATGTTGCAGTGCTGAAAGAATATAACCTTTGTCGCCACTATGTGAGTCTTCATGCCGACAAATATAACAACTTTCAAGGACAGCGGAGAAGAGAGAAGGTGAATGAACTGTTGGCGGGTCTGAAGAAACAGCAGTCTGTGTTTACTCACAGCCGAGACATCAGTGACGCTGCAGTGAAAGCTAGCTACCTCATTGCTAATGAAATCGCAGTGGCTTCAAAACCATTTAGTGAGGGTGAATTTGTAAAAACATGCATGATGAAGGCAGCGGAGATTGTGTGCCCTGAAAAGCGCCAGGCTTTTGCAAATATCAGCCTGACAAGAAACACAGTTGCAGACAGGATTTCCGATCTTTCAGTGGATTTGGACAGCCAGTTGAAGCAAAAAGTAAAGTCATTTATTGTGTTTTCGGTTGCAATTGATGAAAGCACGGACATTACAGATGTTGCACAAACTGGCCATTTTCATCCGCGGAGTTGATGACACATTGACCGTCACCGAGGAGTTCGTGGAGTTGGTGCCGATGACAGATACAACGACAGCAGCTGATATTTTCACCGCACTCGTCGGCGCGCTGGACAGGGTCGGAGTGGACTGGTCCCGCGCTGTCAGCCTGGCTGATCGGGAAAAAAGCATGCGTTGTGACAAAGTTCAGAGAGAAAGTGCAATCTGCAAATGGAGGACGTGATTTTTGGACTTTTCACTGTATTTTGCACCAGGAGGCTTTGTGTTGCAAGTCATTAAAGATGGATAACGTCATGAAGGTGGTCATCCAAACTGTTAATTTCATCCGATCCAGAAGCCTGAATCACCGTCAGTTTGACAGCCTTCTCAGAGAGAAAGACCACATCTATGGCCTGCCATACCACACTGAGGTAAGATGGTTAAGCCGAGGTGCTGTGCTGAGGCGTTTCTTTGATTTACGAGAAGAAATTGAACAGTTCATGGAAGAAAAGGGCAAACCAGTGTTAGAATTTCATTCCGCAGAATGGATGCAGGACCTTGCATTTATGGTGGATGTTACAGAGCACCTGAATAACTTGAACAAACAGCTGCAAGGGCGCAACAGAGTTGTCACGCATTATTATGACAGCATACGTTCTTTCAAGTTGAAGCTGTCATTGTGGGAGACGCAACTCGCCGGTGGTGATGCAGCTCACTTCCCCTGTCTGAAAAATGTGTGCGCAACCCAACATGTGGCAGACATGAAGCGGTTCAAAGATAAAATAATGGGACTGTTACGGGAGTTTGAGCAACGCTTTCAGATTTTTGGTGAACTGGAGAAAGACTTCAAAGTTTTTTGCTCGCCATTCACTGTGAATCCCTCTGATCTGCCCGTCAGCATCCAACTTGAAATAATAGACTTGCAGTGTGACTCGGATTTGAAGGGCAAAATTTTGCCGCAGCTGGCTTGGACACATTTTATCAGAATCTCTTGCCAGTTTACCCCAACTTGACAGCCCTCGCTGCAAAACTGTTGTGCATGTTTTGGAACCACATATCTTTGTGAGCAAGTTTTCTCTGTAATGAGCATAAATAAAACAAAGCTGCGCTCAAGGCTCACGCACAAGCACTTGAATCACATCCTGAAGTTGGCTGCCACTCAGGATGTGATGCCTGATATTGATGCGCTGGTGAAAGCTAAAAGATGCCAGGTATCAGGAGTCAAATAAACTATGCAACCCCACTTAAAGTGCTGCATGAGACACCCTGATATACTTCTGTGAATCACTGAGGCATTGTGTGTTTGTGTGTTCTTTGTCCTCAGAATGTTCAAATAACTTGAGGTGTTTTATGATTAATAGTGATGTTGTGCTTTTGGACACACTGTCCTCAGGCTCCAGCTTTATGTTTATATGTTTTTATGTTGATGTTGTTTTTAATTGATTTTATTTTATTTATATATTTAACCTATTCTTGACTCTGTGGTTCTTGCACTTGTTTGGGGAACAGGATTTCATTATTTTTATCTACATTTCTGCCTGAGAAATGACCCCCTGATATAGTTCTGTGATCTGTGAAACAGTTTGTCAATCACTGAGGCATTGTGTGTTTGTGTGTTCTTTTTCTTTAGAATTTTCAAATAAACTTGACGTGTTTTATGATTAATAGTGATGTTGTGCTTGTACTATTTTGGACACACTGTCCTCAGGCTCCAGCTTTATGTTTTATGTTGATCGTATTAAAACAAAGAAAACAATCTGAAGTTGTTGTTTTTAAGTTATATATACCATGATTTTACCGGTCCAACCCACTTGGGAATAGATTTTCCTCCATGTGGCCCCTGAGCTAAAATGAGTTTGACACCCCTGGTTTAAGGTGTGGGACAAGAGTGACAACGGAGAGTGTAACGGCACTGCCAGTTGGAAGGTAGCTAGCTAACGTTTCTGTTCATTTTCAGTTTATCAGTATGACCATCACAATTAGACACATTTCTATTTCATAAGAGACAAACGCGGTATAATTTTACTGCTGAAGAAAAGTCTGAACTAACTAGGCTACATAAAGACAAATGCTTTTACTTTATTGTGTGTTGAAAGCAGAGGTGGTTGATGACATCATACTTTATTCTCTCTGTCCAGACCCATAGTGGATCAGTGTGGAGGGTGACCTGGGCCCATCCAGAGTTTGGTCAGGCGCTGGCCTCCTGCTCCTTCAACCAGACCGCTGCTGTGTGGGCGGTCACTGGGTGAGAACTGAGGAGAAGGAGAGAGTCAGTTAAAGGAGAAGTTTACCCAAAAATACAGAAACTCACAAGTGATTCCATACATTGAAACTAGTTCAGTGGAGTTTGCCCTCTCTCTCCCTGTAGTGCTGTACTGAAACAGCTGCGAAAATGAGTCACGTGCCTCGTTGCTGGAAGCAGGCCTAGCTCTGCTCCGCTGCCAGTGAATTCATGATTCAGAAATCTGTGAAGTGTGGACAAATTCATTCTTTTATTGAAAAGAGTACGGCCGAATGAGCTATTTTTGTCAGAAGTACTTTTGAGTCAGCAAAAGTGTACTTTTCCACCTAAAACATTTGCGATTATTTTACATCATTATTTTATGTAGCCAACTGCTACGGCAGCAGAGATGGGTAACAAGTGCACATGTGCACCCTCGTGGGGGGAACCCTGCTGCATAGATGTTTGGGGGGGAGAAGGAGCTGTTGCGAAAGTTGATAGTTAGGCAAATCGCAGGTAAAGTCAGATACGTGAAGTGGAAAAAGAGATGGTAACAAGAACAAGATGTTTTAGGTCCCTGGCTGCACTTTATACAGGAAATCATGGGAAGAAGGCACCGAATTGCACTGTTTTCCGATAAAAAATACACAGAGATGCAGAAGATGGTTAGTACCAATTAGAAATGGTAAATATGATGTAAACACTCCTGCAGACAACCTTGCATCACTGCGTGTATGTAGCAAGCACTTCAGCGACGAGGCATATGAACGAGATATGCAATCTGAAATGACCAAAACATGAAGGATACTAAAATATACAACTGTTGCTACTGTATGTCCATGACTGGATCTGGAGCAGTGCCAAAATACAAAGGTGTGCTTGAGGGGAGAAAGTGACAAAGCAAGCGTGAGGACACTGCGGAGGTATGCAGCCGAGCCTGACGGATTTCTGAATCATGAATTCACTGGCAGCGGAGCAGAGCTAGGCCACTCGTTTTCGCAGCTGTTTCAGTACTACAGGGGGAGAGGGGGCAAACTCCACTCAACTAGTTTCAATGTATGGAATCACTTAAGAGTTTCAGGATTTTGGGTAAACTTCTCCTTTAACAGAGACAACTCAGTCACTGGGTGAGCTGTGGAGAAGGAGAGATCGGTTAATATAGAGGACTCAGTCACTGGGTGAGAACTGTGGAGAAGGAGAGATCGGTTAATATAGAGGACTCAGTCACAGGGTGAGAACTGTGGAGAAGGAGAGATCGTTAATATAGAGGACTCAGTCACTGGGTGAGAACTGTGGAGAAGGAGAGATCGGTTAATATAGAGGACTCAGTCACTGGGTGAGAACTGTGGAGAAGGAGAGATCGGTTAATATAGAGGACTCAGTCACTGGGTGAGAACTGTGGAGAAGGAGTCTAGATCAGTTAATATAGAGGACTCAGTCACTGGGTGAGAACTGTGGAGAAGGAGTCTAGATCAGTTAATATAGAGGACTCAGTCACTGGGTGAGAACTGTGGAGAAGGAGAGATCGGTTAATGTAGAGGACTCAGTCACAGGGTGAGAACTGTGGAGAAGGAGAGATCGGTTAATGTAGAGGACTCAGTCACTGGGTGAGAACTGTTGAGAAGGAGAGATCGGTTAATATAGAGGACTCAGTCACTGGGTGAGAACTGTGGAGAAGGAGAGATCGGTTAATATAGAGGACTCAGTCACTGGGTGAGAACTGTGGAGAAGGAGTCTAGATCAGTTAATATAGAGGACTCAGTCACTGGGTGAGAACTGTGGAGAAGGAGTCTAGATCAGTTAATATAGAGGACTCAGTCCACTGGGTGAGAACTGTGGAGAAGGAGAGATCGGTTAATGTAGAGGACTCAGTCACAGGGTGAGAACTGTGGAGAAGGAGAGATCGGTTAATGTAGAGGACTCAGTCACTGGGTGAGAACTGTTGAGAAGGAGAGTGTAGATCAGTTTAACAGAGAGGACTCAGTAATAGGGTTAGAAACTGTGGAGAAGGAAAGTCAGTTTACAGAGAGGACTCAGTTAACAGAGAGGACTCAGTCACATGGTGAGAACTGTGGAGAAGGAGAGAGTATAGATGAGTTAGCGGAGGCGACTCACACTGGGTGAGAACTGTGGAGAAGTAAGGATTCTAGTTGCCGTGAGTGACAACTAACCCTAACCCAGCCCTGAGTGACAAGTGGTTAGTTATCACTCATGGCTGGGTTAGTTATCACTCAGGGCTGGGTTAGTTATCACTCAGGGCTGGGTTAGTTATCACTCAGGGCTGGGTTAGTTATCACTCAGGGCTGGGTTAGTTATCACTCAGGGCTGGGTTAGTTGTCAGCCCTGAGTGACAACTAACCCAGCCCTTCTCCTCCCTGCTGAATCCTCCTCCCCTCTCCCCCCCCCTCCCTCTCTGTGGATGACTTCGTCAACCATTTTGAAAAGAAGGTTGACGACATCCGATCCTCATTTATTAAGTCAAATGACACCGCTGGTCCTGCTCACACTGCCCTACCCTATGCTTTGACTTCTTTCTCCCCTCTCTCTCCAGATGAAATCTTGCGACTTGTGACGGCCGGCCGCCCAACAACCTGCCCGCTTGACCCTATCCCCTCCTCTCTTCTCCAGACCATTTCCGGAGACCTTCTCCCTTACCTCACCTCGCTTATCAACTCATCCTTGACCGCTGGCTATTTCCCTTCCGTCTTCAAGAGAACGAGAGTTGCACCCCTTCTCAAAAAAACCGACACTCGATCCCTCTGATGTCAACAACTACAGACCAGTATCCCTTCTTTCTTTTCTCTCCAAAACTCTTGAGCGTGCCGTCTTTAGCCAACTCTCTTGCTATCTCTCTCAGAATTACCTTCTTGATCCAAACCAGTCAGGTTTCAAGACTGGTCATTCAACTGAGACTGCTCTTCTCTGTGTCACGGAGGCTCTCCGCACTGCTAAAGCTAACTCTCTCTCCTCTGCTCTTGTCCTTCTAGACCTGTCTGCTGCCTTTGATACTGTGAACCATCA
Source organism: Coregonus suidteri (assembly GCA_036851935.1). NCBI lineage: Eukaryota > Metazoa > Chordata > Actinopteri > Salmoniformes > Salmonidae > Coregonus > Coregonus suidteri. The sequence goes on from CM072221.1 coordinate 76,500,768, forward strand.
GATCCTCCTCTCCACCCTCTCCGAGTTGGGCATCTCCGGCGCAGCTCACTCTTGGATTGCGTCCTACCTGACAGGTCGCTCCTACCAGGTGGCGTGGCGAGAATCTGTCTCCGCACCACGTGTTCTCACCACTGGTGTCCCCCAGGGCTCAGTTCTAGGCCCTCTCCTATTCTCGCTATACACCAAGTCACTTGGCTCTGTCATATCCTCACATGGCCTCTCCTATCATTGCTACGCAGACGACACACAATTAATCTTCTCCTTTCCCCCTTCTGATAACCAGGTGGCGAATCGCATCTCTGCATGTCTGGCAGACATATCAGTGTGGATGACGGATCACCACCTCAAGCTGAATCTCGGCAAGACAGAGCTGCTCTTCCTCCCGGGGAAGGACTGCCCGTTCCATGATCTCGCCATCATGGTTGACAACTCCCTTGAGTCCTCCTCCCAGAGTGCAAAGAGCCTTGGCGTGACCCTGGACAACACCCTGTCGTTCTCCGCTAACATCAAGGCGGTGACCCGATCCTGTAGGTTCATGCTCTACAACATTCGCAGAGTACGACCCTGCCTTACACAGGAAGTGGCACAGGTCCTAATCCGGGCACTTGTCATCTCCCGTCTGGATTACTGCAACTCGCTGTTGGCTGGGCTCCCTGCCTGTGCCATTAAACCCCTACAACTCATCCAGAACGCCGCAGCCCGTCTGGTGTTCAACCTTCCCAAGTTCTCTCACGTCACCCCACTCCTCCGCACACTCCACTGGCTTCCAGTTGAAGCTTGCATCTGCTACAAGACCATGGTGCTTGCCTACGGAGCTGTGAGGGGAACGGCACCTCCGTACCTTCAGGCTCTGATCAGTCCCTACACCCAAACGAGGGCACTACGTTCATCCACCTCTGGCCTGCTGGCCCCCCTACCTCTGCAGAAGCACAGTTCCCGCTCAGCCCAGTCAAAACTGTTCGCTGCTCTGGCACCCCAATGGTGGAACAAGCTCCCTCACGACGCCAGGACAGCGGAGTCACTCACCACCTTCCGGAGACACTTGAAACCCCACCTCTTTAAGGAATACTTGGGATAGGATAAAGTAATCATTCTACCCCCCCCCCCCCCCCCCCCCCCCCCTTACCCCACCCCCAGAAAAATTAAAATAATAACATTGTAAAGTGGTTGTCCCACTGGCTATCATAAGTGAATGCACCATTTGTAAGTCGCTCTGGATAAGAGCGTCTGCTAAATGACGTAAATGTAATGTAAATGTGTAATTATAAGTGAAATAATCTGTCTGTAAACAATCTTTTGGAAAAATTACTTGTGTCATGCACAAAGTAGATGTCCTAACCGACTTGCCAAAACTGTAGTTTGTTAACAAGAAATTTGTGGAGTGGTTGAAAAATGAGTTTTAATGAGTGTATGTAAACTTCTGACTTCAACTGTACCTAGTATTAGGTACAACAATTAATAAACATGCACCTGTGGAACGGTCCTTAAGACGGTAGGCAATTAAGGTCGCAGTTATGGAAACTTAGGACACTAAAGAGGCCTTTCTACTGACTCTGGAAAAACACCAAAAGAAAGATACCCAGGGTCCCTGCTCCCCTGCTCATCTGCGTGAACGTGCCTTAGGCATGCTGCAAGGAGGCATGAGGACTGAAGATGTGGCCAATAAATTCCAATGTCCATACTGTGAGACACCTAAGACAGCGCTACAGGGAGACAGGACGGACAGCTGATCGTCCTCGCAGAGGCAGACCACGTGTAACAACACCTGCACAGGATCGGTACATCCGAGCATCACACCTGCGGACAGGTACAGGATGGCAACAACAACTGCCCGAGTGTCACACCCTAGCTCTGGGACTCTGTTATGTTGAGCCAGGGTGTGTTTGTTTCTATGTGTTTTTGTGTTCTAGGTTGATTATCTAGCTCATGTGTTTCTGTGTTGGCCGGGGTGGTTCTCAATCAGGAGCAACGAGTATCAGCTGTTGCTTGTTGTCTCTGATTGGGAACCATACTTTAGGCAGCCTGTTTTCCACAGTGTTTTGTGGGATCTTGTTCCGTGTTGGTTTTGTATTGTAACCAAGGACTTCACGTTATCGTTTTGTTGTTTTGTTTCGTGTGGAATAATAAAAGTATGTTCACTTATCACGCTGCGCATTGGTCCACTTCCTCCAACGATCGGGACAGAAGATCCCACCATAACTGGACCAAGCAGCGTGTCCAGGAGCCAACCGCCAGAGGTGAATCTAATGGATGTCCACCTCGACTGGGTCAAGCAGCGTGTCCAGGAGCCAACGCCAGAGAGGACTCTAATGGATATCAACCTCGACTGGGTCAAGCCGCGTGAGGAGGAGAGAGGTTGGACTTGGGAGCAGAGGCTGGAGAGTCTGGCGAGAGCCATGGAGGCCATAGCCACGGGGGAGAGACAAAAAAAAAACCCAATACATTTTTAGGGGGGGGGCTCACACCCGTGGACGACGGGACTGCTGGAGGCAGATAAGGGGCGAGTTAGTTCGTGGACGAGGAGAGAAGGCCACCGGGTTACGGGAGGCCCATTGGCGAGTATAGGGAAGGAAAATGTAGAGGCACGGCGAGAGGTACTGAGGTGTGTCGCCAGTCCGGTCCGGCCCGTTCCTGATCCCCGGGTAAGGCCAGTGGTGTGTGTTCCCAGTGCGGTCTGGCCTGTTCCTGTCCCTCGCACCAAGCCTGTGATGCGCGTCGCCAGCCCGGTCCGGCCTGTTTTCCTGCCTCTCGCACCAAGCCTATGGTGCGCGTCGCCAGCCCGGCCCGGCCTGTTTCCTGCTCCCCGCACCAAGCCAATGGTGCGCGTCGCCAGCCCGGGCCCGGCCTGTTCCTGCTGCTCCCCGCACCAAGCCATGGTGCGCGTACGCCAGCCCGGCCCGGCCTGTGCCTGCCACCAAGCCATGTGCGCCATCGCCAGCCCGGCCCGGCCTGTTTATGCTGCGCATCGCAAAGGTGCGCGTCGTCCAGCCCGGCCCCGGCCTTTCCTGCTCCCCGCACCAAGCCAATGGTGCGCGTCGCCAGCCCGGCCCTGCCTGTTCCTGCTTTCCCCGCACCAAGCCTGTAGTGCGCTTCGTCAGCCCGGTTCGGCCCGTCCCTGCTCCCCGCACCAAGCCTGTGGTGTGCGTCGTCAGCCCGGTCCGGCCCGTTCCTGCTCCCCGCACCAAGCCTGTGGTGCGCGTCGTCAGTCCGGCACAGCCACGTGCCTGGGTCACCGGTGCCTGGTCAGGTACCGGTCAGCTGCTCCACATCGGAGCCTAAGCAATCCGCTCCAACCGATGTCCATGCTCCAGCTCCAGCCAGCGGGGCCAGACCGGACCAGGGGCGCTACAGAGGGTGGTGGTCAGCCCGGAGCCGGAACCCAGCCTCCGAGGAGGAATGCCCACCCGGCCCTCCCCTGTTCTGTTTATGTTTGGCGCGGTCGCAGTCCCGCGCCTTTGGGGGGGGGGGTACTGTCACGCCCTGGCTCTGGGACTCTGTTATGTTGAGCCGGGTGTTTTGTTTTCTATGTGTTTTTTTGTGTTCTAGGTTGATATCTAGCTCATGTGTTTCTGTGTTGGCCGGGGTGGGTTCTCATCAGAGGCACGAGTATCAGCTGTTGCTTGTTGTCTCTGATTGGGAACCAACTTAGGCAGCCTGTTTTCCACAGTGTTTTGTGGGATCTTGTGCCATGTTGGTTTTGTATTGTAAACAAGGACTTCACGTTATCGTTTTGTTGTTTTTGTTTCGTGTGGAATAATAAAAGTATGTTCACTTATCACGCTGCGCATTGGTCCACTGTGTTCGACGATCGTGGACACCGAGTTACACCAGGAACGCATATCCCTCATCAGTGCTCAGACCTGTCCGCAATAGGCTGAGAGAGGCTGGACTGAGGGCTTGTAGGCCTGTTGTAAGTGCAGGTCCTCACCAGACATCACCGGCCACAACGTCGCCTATGAGCACAAACCCACCGTCGCTGGACCAGACAGCACTGGCAAAAAATTGCTCTTCACTGACGAGTCGCGTTTTTGTCTCACCAGGGGTGATGGTCAGATTCGCGTTTATCGTCGAAGGAATGAGCGTTACAGTTACACACCCAGGCCTGTACTCTGGAGCGTCGGATCGATTTGGAGGTGGAGGGTCCCGTCATGGTCTGGGCGGTGTGTCACAGCATCATCGGACTGAGCTTGTTGTCATTGCAGGCAATCTCAATCTCACGCTGTGCGTTACAGGGAAGACATCCTCCTCCCTCATGTGGTACCCTTCCTGCAGGCTCATCCTGACATGACCCTCCAGCATGACAATGCCAACAGCCATACTACTACGTTTCTTTTCGTGATTTCCTGCAAGACAGGATGGTCAGTGTTCTCTGCCATGGCCAGCGAAGAGCCCGGATCTCAAATCCCATTGAGCACCGTGCTGGGGACCTGTTGTTATCGGAGGGTGAGAGGCTAGGGCCATACTCACCACAGAAATGTCCGGGAACTTGCCGGTGCCTGCCTTGGTGGAAGAGTGTGGTAACAATCTCCACAGCAATAGACTGGCAAATCGGTGCAGTCCATGAGGAGAGAGATGCGCTGCAGTACTTAATGCAGCTGGTAGCCACACCAGATTACTGACCTGTTTACTTTATATTTTGACCCCCCCCCCCCCTATTGTTAAGGACACATTATTCAATTTCTGTTTAGTCACTGTTCTGTGGACTTGTTCAGTTTATGTGTGCAGTTTTGAATCTTGTTATGTTTCATAGACAAATATTACACATGTTAAGTTTGCTGAAATAAATGCAGTTGACAGTGAGAGGACTTTCTTTTTTGCTGATGTTATTAGTATAGGTATAGACTGGAACCAATCAAATCAATCAAGCTTTGTTTCGACATCAGTGGTCAAAAGTTTTGAGAATGACACACATATATTTTCCACAAGTCTCTGCCTCATTTTAATGATGGTCATTTGCATATACTCCAGGAATGTTATGACGAGGTGACAGATGAATTGCAATTAATTAAAAGTCCCCCTTTGCCAAAGAAAATGAACTAATCCCCCAAAAAACATTTTAACTGCATTTCAGCCCCCGCCACAAAAAAACCAGTGACATCATGTGTGATTCTCTGTTAACACAGGTGAGATCACTCTGTCAAAGCAAAATTTGAGTTAGAATAAAAAGACTGGAAGCTTTAAAAGGAGGGTGGTGCTTAAATCATTGTTCTTCCTCTGTTTACCATGGGTACTGCAAAGAAACACGTCCGCTCATTTCTTTGCACAAAAAGGGTTACAGCAACGATATTGCTCTTAAGATTGCACCCAAATCAACCATTTTTTCGGATCATCAAGAACTCAAGGAGAGAGGTCAATTGTTTGGAGAAGGCTCAGGGGCCCCAAGAAAGTCCAGCAAAAAAACGCCGGACCGTCTCCTAAAGTTGATTCACTGCGAGATCTTGCCCCACCGTGCAGACTTGCTCAGGAAAGGAGCAGGCAGGTGTGAGTGCTCTGTACGCACAGTTTAGGGGAAACTTTTTTGGGGGATGGCCTGGGGTAAAAAAGGGGAGCGAGGAAGCCACTTATCCCAGGAAAATCTCAGGGACAGACTGATATTTTCAAAAAGGGACAGGGATTGGGCTGCGAGACTGGGGGGAAAATCATTTTTTTTTTTGATGAATCCCCTTTCGGATTGTTTCGGGCATCCGGAAAAAATTTTTTTCCGGAGAAGAAAAAGGTAGCCTACCATCAGTCCCGTGTCATGCCAACAGTAAAGCATCCGGACCCTTCACGAGAGCAATTCTCCCCAAACCCTCCCGAACAGTTTTGGGACAACAATCCTTTTCCAGCAGATGGAGCACCTTTAATAAAGGGAAAAGTGATAAAAAAGTGGGTCAGGAACAAAACTCGACATCTTTTGGGCCTGGCAGGAAACCCCCCAGACCTTAAAACCAAATTTGGGAAATTGTGGG
>CM072221.1:76507218-76609476 GCA_036851935.1 Coregonus suidteri
GGCCCGGGCCTTTTCCCTGCTCCCCGCCCCAAAGCCTAGTGGCTTCGCAGCCCGGTTCGGCCCTCCCTGCCCCCCGCCCCAAGCCTGTGGTGTGGCGTCACCCCGGGTCCGGCCCTTTCCCTGCTCCCCGCACCAACCTGTGGGTGCGCGCTCACCCGGGCACCCCCGGGCCTGGGTCACCGGGGGGCCTGGCAGGCCCGGTCAGCTGCTCCACATCGAGCCAAAGCAATCCGCCCACCATCCCCCAGTCCACTCCACCAGGGGGGCCCACCGGGACCGGGGGGCGCTACAGAGGGGGGTGGAAAAACCCCGGACCCGGAACCGCCTCCGAGGGGGAAATGCCCCCCGGGCCCCCCCCCTTTCGGTTTATGTTTGGCGGTCGCAGCCCGCCCCTTTTGGGGGGGGGGGGTACGTCACGCCCTGGCTCTGGGACTCTGTTATGTTGACCGGGGTGTGTTGTTTCTATGTTTTTGGGGGTTTTTCTGGGTTGTTACTAGTCATTGTTTCTGTTTTGGGGGGGTGGTTTTCTCACAAGGCAGGGTATCAGCTGTTGCTTGTTTCTCTGTTGGGAACCAACTTGGCCCTGTTTTCCCTTTTTTTTGGGGGATCTTTTGCCTGTTTTTTTTGTATTGAAAACCAAGGATTCACGTTACGTTTGTTGTTTTGTTTCGTGGGAAAATAAAAGTTGTTCACTTATCATGCGCTTTGGTCCACGGTTTCGACGATCGTGACCCCGGTTTAACCAGGAACGCATATCCCCCATCATGCTCAGACTGCCCGCAATAGGCTAGAGAGGGGGGACTGGGGGCTTGTGGGCGTTGTAAGGCAGGTCCTCACCAGACACCCCGGCCACAACGTCGCCTATAAAACACAAACCCCCCTCGCTGGACCAGAAGCACGGGAAAAAATTTGCTCTTCACTGACGGTCGCGGTTTTGTCTCACCGGGGGGTGATGGTCAATTCGCTTTTACGTCGAAGGAATAGCGTTAAAACCGGGGCCTGTACCTGGAGCGGGACGATTTGGGTGGAGGGTCCGTCAGGGTTTGGGGGCGGTGTGTCCAATCATCGGCGAGCTGTTGTCATTGCGGCAATCCAATTAAACCTTTGCTTACGGGAAGAAATCCCCCCCCTCATGTGTCCCCTTCCCCTGCGGGCTCACCCTGACATGACCCTCCAGCATGACAATCCCAAACACCAACTCTCTTTTCTTCGTGATTTCCTGCAAGACGGGAAATGTCGGTTTTTTCTCCAGGGCCCAGCAAGACCCCGGATTAAAACCCCATTGAGCACGTCTGGGACCTTTTGGGATCGGAGGGTGAGGGCGGGGGCCATACTCCCCAGAATGCCCGGGAACTTGCGGGTTTGGGTGGAAGAGTGGGGTACATCTCACAGCAGAGCTTGCAATCTGTTGCAGTCATGAGGAGGAGATTCACTGCAGTCCTTAATGCAGCTGGTAGCCCACACCAGATTACTGACTGTTACTTTAGATTTGGACACCCACCCCCCCCCTTTGTTCAGGGACACATTATTCAATTTCTGTTAGTCACCATGTTCTGTGGACGTGTTCAGTTTATGTGTCAGTTTGTTTGTCACGCCCTGGCTCGGGGGACTCTTCTTATGTTGAGCCAGGTGTTGTAGTTTCTATGTTTTGTTTGTGGGTCTAGGTTATTGGATTTCTTGTTTTGAGTGACTCCCAATCAGAGGTAACGAGTGTCAGCTGTTGGCTCGTTGTCTCTGATTGGGAAGCCATATTTTACTATATGTCTTTCACGTTTGTGTTTTGTGGTTTCTTGTTCATTTGCGGTTTGTGTGAAACTGTAGACGTCACGTTATCGTGTTATTATGTTTGATCGTTGTGGACTCAGTAAAATAAAAGATATGTTCACCTTCAACGCTGCGCCTTGGTCCTCCTCTATGTGTGACGATCGTGACAGAGAATACCACCAAGTGGGACCAAGAGAGCGATGTCCCCAGAGCCATCGACAGGGAGATCCTCAAAGATCTCCTTCGCCTCCTGGGACTGGGTCAAGCCGATGGGAGGAAGACAAGGGATTGACACTTATGGGCAGTAAGGCGAGAGCTGGCTGGCGAAGGATATGGGAGACCTGGTCCACGGGTAGGAGACAGAACGGCCCCGAAAATTTTTAGGGTGGGGGCTCACGATCGTCGGACCAGCAGGAAGGCCGCGATAGAGCGGCCCAGTGGGTTGCCCGGAGAAGGCCGCCGGTTACGGGGGCCCACTGGTCGAAGAGGGGATGATGGAAGTAGGAGGCCACTGCGAGAGGTACTTACTGGGGTGTGTGTGCCAGTCCCAGTCCGGTTACGGGCCAGTTTCCAGATCCCGGGTGTAGATTAGAGCCGAGTGGTGTGTGGTCCCCAGTACGGTCGTTCTATTTCCTGCTCCACGCACCGAACCTGCGTGTGCGCGTCGCCAGGCCCAGGTCCGGGCCCATTTCCTGCCTACCCGCATCAAGTAGGTGTGCGTCTCGTCAGCCCGGCTCTGCCCGTTCCTGCTTCCCCGCACATGGTCTGCTGGTGCGCGGGTCCGCCAGCCCAGTCCGGCCCATTCCTGCTCGCCCCGCATCAAGCCTGTTGGTGCGTCTCGTCACCCGCTCTGCCCCGTTTTCCCTGATTCCCCGCACCAACCGGTCTGTGCTGCGTGCGCAGTCGCCAGCCCAGTCCGGCCCATTCCTGCTTCCCCGGCATCAAAGCCTGTGTTGCGTCTCGTCAGCCGGCTTCTGCCCCGTTCCTGCTCTCCACGCGCCTAGGTCGGTGGTGCGCGTCGCCAGCCCGGTCCGGCTCCATTCCTGATCCCCGCGTCAAGGTCTGGGGTGCGTCTCAGTTGAGCCCGCTATGCCCGTTTTCCTGCTCCTCCGCACCAGGTCTGTGGTGGCGCGTCGCCCAAGCCCGGTCCGGCCACATTCCTGCTCCCAGCACCAAGTCTGTGGGGCGTTTCGTCAGCCCTGTCCGGACCGCTCCTGCTCACACAACAAGCCAGTGGTTGTGCGTTCGTCAAGTGCAGACACGGCCCTTGCCTGTTTCACCACACCAAGCCAGTGGTGTGCGTCGTCGGTCCGGCAACGGCACGTGCCTGTTCCACTGGAGCCGGATCCGCCGCTATGCGGAACAGTGCCCACCCAGTCCTCCCCCTGTTGTGTTTCGTTGGCGCGGTCGGAGTCGCGCCTTTATAGGGGGGGGTACTGTCACGCCCCTGGCTCGGGGGACGCTCGTATGTTGAGTCCAGGGTGTTGAGTTTCTATGTTTTGTTGTGGGTCTAGTTTATTGTATTTCTTTGATTCGAGTGGACTCTACAATCTAGAGTAAAAGAGTGTCAGCTGTTTGGCTCGTTGTCTATGATTGGGAGGCCATATTTAACTATCTGTCTTTTCACGTTGTGGTTTGGTGGTTTCTTGTTCATTTCGGTTTGTGTTATGAAACTGTGACGTCCACGTTATCGTTTATTATTTGATCGTTCGTTGTATCAGTCAATAAAAAGATATGTTCACCTTCACGCTGCCGCCTTGGGTCCTCCTATATGTGTTGACGAATCGTGACAGTTGTTGAATCTTGTTATGTATACATACAAATAGATAAAATAAACCCAAACACAAATTACACATTTACGTTTGCTGAAAATAAAATGCAGTTGACAGTGAGAGGACGTTTCTTTTTTTTGCTGAGTTTATTAGTATAGTGTTACTAGACTGGAACCACAATCCAACATCAATCAATCTTGGTGCTACAGTCGTGGTCAAAAGTTTTTGAGAAGGACAAAAATATAATTTTTCACAAGTCTCTGCTGCCGCAAGTTTTTATGATGTGCAATTGGCATATACTCCAGAATGTTATGAAGAGTGCATCAGTATGAATTGCAATTAATTACAAAGTCCCGGCTTTTGCCATGAAAATGAACTTTAATCCCCAAAAAAAAAAACATTGGTCAACTGCATGTCCGAGCCCTGCCACTAAGGGACCCGCTGACATCATGTCAGTGATTCCTCTAGTTAACACAGGTGAGATCACTCTGTCATGCTAATTTGCGTTAAGAATAACAGAGCTGGAAGCGTTTAAACGGAGGGTGGTGCTTGAAATCATTTGTTCTTCCTCTGTTGACAATGGCTACCTGCAAAGAAACACGTGCCGTCCATCATTGCTTGCACAAAAAGAAGGGCTTTCACAGGCAACGCATCTATTGCTGCATAGCAAGATTGCTACTCTAAATCAACCATTTATCGGATCATCAAGAACTTCCATGAGAGAGGTTCATTGTTGTGAAGACGGCGTCAGGGCGCCCAATAAAAGTCCAGTCAGAGCCAGGACCGTCTCCTTAAAGTTGATTTCAGCTGCGGGATCGTGGCACCCACCAGTGCAGAGCTTGCTCCAGGAATTGGCAGCAGGGCAGGTGTGAGTGCATCTGTACGCACAGTGAGGCGACGACTTTTGGAGGATGGCCTTGTGTCAAGAAGGGCAGCGAGAAGCCACTTATCTCCAGGAAAATCATCAGGGACAGACTGATATTCTGCAAAAGGTACAAGGGATTGGACTGCTGAGGACTGGGGTAAAGTCATTTTCTCTGATGAATCCCCTTTCGGATTGTTTTCGGGCATCCGGAAAAAGCTTGTCCGGAGACAGACAAGGTTGAGCGCTACCATCAGTCTGTGTCATGCCAACAGTAAAGCATCCCTGAGACCATTCACGAGAGCAACTTCTCCCAACCATCCAAGAACCAGTTTGGTGACGAACAATGCCTTCTCCAGCATGATGGGGAGCACCTTGACATAAGGCAAAAGTGATAACTAAGTGGCTCAGGAACAAAACATCGACATCTTGGGTCCATGGCCAGGAAAACTCCCCAGACCTTAATCCAATGAGAACTTGTGGTCAATCCTCAAGAGGCGGGTGGACAAACAAAACCCCACAAATTCTGACAAAATCCAAGCATTGATTATGCAAGAATGGGCTGCCATTAGTCAGGATGGGTCCAGAAGTTAATGGACACATGATGCAGGGCGGATTGCAGAGGTCTTGAAAAAAAGAGTCACACTGCAAATATTGACTCTTTGCATAAAAACTTAATGTAATTGTCAATAAAACCTTTGACACTTATGGAAGCTTGGTGGAGAGTTGGAATCTGATTGATTGCTTCTGTGGACAGGGTGTATTTTATACAGGTAAACAAGTAGGACCCCCTTTGCTACAGAACAGCCTGAATTCTTTGGGATTTCTACAATGTGTGTTTCTTCAAACGTTGCTTAAATGATATCAAGGGACCTAACGTGTGACCAGGAAAGCATTCTTCCCCTCACCATTACCACCACCAGCCTGTACCGTTGCAGGAAAGCCATTCCCCTCACATACACACCAGCCGGTACCGTTGACCCCAGGCAGGATGGGGCCATGGACTCATTGCTGCTTACGCCAAAAATCTTGACTCTGCCATCAGCATGACGCAACAGGAAACAGGATTCGTCGGACCCAGGCGATGTTTTTCCACTCCTCAGTTGTCCAGTGTTGGTGATAGCATGCCCACTGGAGCCGCTTCTTCTTGTTTTTAGCTGATAGGAGTGGAAACCAGGTGTGGTCGTCTGCTGGCAACAAGCCCATCCATGACAAGGATCGACGAGTGTTGGTTCCAAGATTGCCGTTCGCTGCACACCCACTGTGCCGTTATTTGCCCTGTTTGTGGCCCGCTGTTAGCTGCACGATTCTTGCTATTATTCTCCTTCGACCTCTCATCGAAAAGCTGTTTCGCCCCTGTTTTTGCCGCGCTGACTGGATGCTTTTTGTCGCTCCATTCTCGGTAAACCCTAGACAACGGTCGTGCGTGAAAAGCCCAGGAGGGCGGCCGTTTCTGAGGATACTGGACCCGACGCGCTTGGCAGCAACGATCATACCACTCTCAAGGTTGCCTTAGGCTAACTCATTAATGTTCAATCGAACAGTAACTGGATGCCTGTCTGCCTGCTTTATATAGCAAGCCCACGGCCAAAACTGTCTGTAGGAGGAGCGAACCAATTTGGTGAACAGGGTGGTGTTACCTAAAAACTGAGTATACTTAGTATAGTATACACTGTACAAAACCTTAAGGATGCCTTCTAATGTTGAGTTTGCACCCCCCTTTTGCCCTCAGAACAGCCTCAATTCATCGGGGGGCATTGGACTCTACAATGTGTCTAAAGCCTTCCACAGGGACTCCAATGCTTCCCACAGTTGTGTCAAGTTGGCTGGATGTCCTTTGGGGTGGTGGACCATATCTCTTGATGCAGACAGGAAAACTGTTGAGCGTGAAAACCCAGCAGAGTTACAGTCTTGACACAAACCTTGCGCCTGTCACCTACTACATACCCCGTTCAAAGGCACTTCAATATTTTGTCTTGCCCGTTCACCCTCTGTTTGGCACACATACACAATCCATGTCTCAATTGTCTCAAGGCTTAAAAATCCTTCTTTAACCTGTCTCCTCCCCTCATCTATACTGATTTGAAGTGATTTAACAGTGGGTGACATCAATAAGGGATCATAGCTTTCACCTCTGCCCCCTGCAATTGACTCTGTACCGGTACCCCCTGTATATAGCTCCCTACTGTTATTTCCCATTGACTCTGTACCGTACCCCCTGTATATAGCCTGTATATAGCCTGTATATTGACTCTGTACCGGTACCCCCTTGTATATAGGCCTTACCCTACTGTTATTTCCCATTGACTCTGTACCGGTACCCCCCGTGTATATAGCCTCCTACTGTTATTTTCCCATTGACTCTGTACCGGTACCCCCCTGTATATAGCCTCCCTACTGTTTATTTCCCATTGACTCTGTACGGTACCCCCTGTATATAGCCTCCTACTGTTATTTCCATTGACTCTGTACCGGTACCCCTGTATATAGCCTCCCTACTGTTATTATTTCCCATTGACTCTGTACCGGTACCCCCTTGTATATAGCCTCCCTACTGTTATTTCCCATTGACTCTGTACCGGTACCCCATGTATATAGCCTCCCTTACTGTTATTTCACATTGACTCTGTACCGGTACCCCTGTATATAGCCTCCCTACTGTTATTTCCCCATTGACTCTTGTACGGTACCCCCTTATTATAGCCTCCCTACTGTTATTTCCCATTGACTCTGTACCGTACCCCCTGTATATAGCCTCCCTACTGTTATTTCACATTGACTCTGTACAGGTACCCCCCCTGTATATAGCCTCCCTACTGTTATTTCCCATTGACTCTGTACCGGTACCCTGTATATAAGCCTCCCTACTGTTATTTCCCATTGACTCTGTACCGGTACCCCCACTGTATATAGCCTCCCTACTGTTATTTACATTGACTCTGTACCGGTTTTTTGTTACCCCCACCTGTAATATAGCCTCCCTAATGTTATTTCCCATTGACTCTGTACCGTGTCCCCCCTGTATATAGCCTCCCTACTGTTATTTCCCATTGACTCTGTACCGGTACCGCCCTGTATATAGCCTGGTATATTGACTCTGTACCGGTTACCCCCTGTATATAGCCTCCCCTACTGTTATTTCCCATTGACTCTGTACCGGTACCCCCCTGTATATAGCCCTCCCTACTGTTTATTTCACATTGACTCTGTACCGGTACCCCTGTATAGGTAGCCTCCCCTACTGTTATTTCACATTGACTCTGTACCGGTACCCCTCTGTATATAGCCTCCCTACGTTTATTGCCCATTGACTCTGTAACCGGTGCCCCCTGTATATAGCCCTCCCTACTGTTATTTTCCATTGACTCCCTGTACCGGTAACCCCACTGTATATAGCCTGTATATAGCCTGTTTATATGACTCTGATACCCAGTACCCCCTGTATATAGCCTCCCTACGTTATTTCCCATTGACTCTGTAACCGGTACCACCCCCCTGTATATAGCCTCCCCTACTGTTATTTCCCATTGACTCTGTTACCGGTACCCCCCTGTATATAGCCTCCCTACTGTTATTTCCCATTGACTCTGTACCGGTACCCCCCTGTATATAGCCTCCATACTGTTATTTCCCATTGACTCTGTACGTTACCCCCTGTATATAGCCTTCCCTACTGTTATTACACATTGACTCTGTACCGGTACCCCCTGTATATAGGCCTCTGCTACTGTTATTTCCCATTGACTCTGTACCGGTGCCCCCTGTTATATAGCCTCCCTACTGTATTTCCCTTGACTCTGTACCGGTACCCCCTGTATATAGCCTCCCCTACTGTATTTCCCATTGACTCTGTACCGGTACCCCCCCATTGTATATAGCCTCCCTACTGTTATTTCCCATTGACTCTGTACCTGGTACCCCCTGTATATAGCCTCCCCTACAGTTTTCCCATTGACTCTGTACCGGTACCCCCTGTATATAGCCTCCCTACTGTTATTTCCATTGGACCATTGACTCTGTACCGTGTGTGCCCCCTGTATATAGCCTCCCTACTGTTATTTCCCATTGACTCTGTACCGTACCCCCTGTATATAGCCTCCCTACTGTTATTTCCCATTGACTCTGTACGGTACCCCATGTATATATAGCTCCCTTACTGTTATTTTCACATGACTCTGTACCGTACACCCCCTGCCCCCCCCCCCCCTGTATATAGCCTCCCTACTGTTATTTCCCATTGACTCTGTACCGGTACCCCCTGTATAATAGCCTCCCTACTGTATTCCCATTGACTCTGTAACGTACCCCCTGTATATAGCCTCCCTACTGTTATTTCCCATGACTCTGTACCGGTACCCCCCTGTATATAGCCTCCCTACTGTTATTTTCCCATTGACTCTGTACCGGTACCCCCCCTGTATATAGCATCCCTACTGTTATTTCCCATTGACTCTGTACCGGTACCCACTGTATATAGCCTCCCTACTGTTATTTCACATTGACTCTGGTACCGGTACCCCTGTCGTAGCCTCCCTACTGTTATTTCCATTGACTCTGTACCTTGTACCCCCTGTATATAGCCCTCCCTACGTTATTTCCATTGACTCTGTACGATACCCCTGTATATAGCCTGTATATTGACTCTGTACGGTACCCCCTGTATATAAGCCCTCCTACTGTTATTTCCCATTGACTCTGTACCGGGTACCCCCTGTATATAGCCTCCCTCACTGTTATTTCACATTGACTCTGTACCGGTACCCCCTGTATATAGCCTCCCCTACTGTTATTGCACATTGACTCTGTACCGGTACCCCCTGTATATAGCCTCCCTACTGTTATTTTCCCATTGACTCTTGTACCGGTGCCCCCTGTATATAGCCTCCCTACTGTTTATTTCCATTGACTCTGTACCGGTACCCCCCCTGTATATAGCCTGTATATAGCCTGTATATTGACTCTGTACCAGTACCCCCTGTATATAGCCTCCCTTACTGTTATTTCCCATTGACTCCCCTGTACCGGTACCCCCCTTGTATTATAGCCTCCCTACTGTTATTCCCCATTGACTCTGTACCGGTACCCCCCCTGTATATAGCCTCCCTACTGTATTGTTATTTTGTTTTGCCATTGACTCTGTAACCGGTAACCCCTGTATATATAGCCTCCCTACTGTTATTTCCCATTGAACTCTGTTACGGTACCCCCCTGTATATAGCCTCCCTTACTGTTATTACACATTGACCTCTGTACCGGTACCCCATGTATATAGCCTCTCTACTGTTATTCCCATTGACTCTGTACCGGTGCCCCCCCCTGTATATAGCCTCCCTACTGTTATTTCCCATTGACTCTGTACCGGTACCCCCCCTGTATATAGCCTCCCTTACTGTTTATTTCCCATTGACTCTGTACGGTACCCCCTGTATATAGCCTCCCTAACTGTTATTTCCCATTGACTCTGTACCGCCCCCCGCCACCCCTGTATGTAGCCTCCCTACTGTTATTTCCCATGACTCTTGTACCGGTACCCCCTGTATATAGCCTCCCCTGACTGTTATTTCCCATTGACTCTGTACCGGTGCCCCCTGTATATAGCCCTCCCTACTGTTATTTCCCATTGACTCTGTACCGGGTAACCCCCTGTATATAGCCTCCTACTGTTATTTCCCATTGCCTCTGTACCGGTACCCCCTGTATATTAGCCTCCTTACTGTTTATTTCACATGACTCTGGTACGGTACCCCTGTATATATAGCCTCCCTACTGTATTTTCCATTGACTCTGTACCGGTACCCCCTGTATATAGCCTCCCTACTGTTATTTCCATTGACCTCTGTACCGGTACCCCCTGTATATAGCTCCCTACTGTTATTTCCATTGACTCTGTACCGGTACCCCCCTGTATATAGCCTCCCTACTGTTATTTCCATGACTCTGTACCGGTGCCCCTGTATTATAGCCTCCCTACTGTTATTCCCATTGACTCTGTACCGGTACCCCTGTATATAGCCTCCCTACTGTTATTTCCCATTGACTCTGTACCGTTACCCCCCTGATATAGCCTCCCTACTGTTATTTCCCATTGACTCTGTACGGTACCACCCGTATATAGCCTCTGTACCGGTACCCCCTGTATATAGACTCTGTACCGGTACCCCCTGTATATAGCCCCCTACTGTTATTTCCCATTGACTCTGTACCGGTACCCCCCGTATATAGCCTCTGTACCGGTACCCCCTGTAATATAGCCTCTGTACCAGTACCCCCTGTATATAGCCTCCCCTACTGTTATTTTTTTCCCATTGACTCTGTACCGGTACCCCCCGTATATAGCCTCTGTACCGGTAACCCCTTGTATATAGTCCTCGGTACCAGTACCCCTGTATATAGCCTCCCTACTGTTATTTCCCATTGACTCTGTACCGGTACCCCCCGTATATAGCCTCTGTACCGGTACCCCCCCCTGTATATACCTCTGTACCAGTACCCCCCTGTATATAGCCTCTCTACTGTTATTTCCATTGACTCTGTACCGGTACCCCCTGTATATAGCCTCTCTACTGTTATTTCCCATTGACTCTGTACCGGTACCCCCTGTATATAGCCTCTCTACTGTTATTTCCCATTGACTCTGTACCGGTACCCCCTGTATATAGCCTCCCTACTGTTATTACACATTGACTCTGTACCGGTACCCCCTGTATATAGCCTCTCTACTGTTATTTCCCGTTGACTCTGTACCAGTACCCCCTGTATATATAGCCTGTATTATAGCCTGTATATAGCTGTATATAGCTGTATATAGCTGTATATAGCCTGTATATAGCCCCTGTATATAGCCTGTATATAGCCTCCTTGTATATAGCTCTGTATATAGCCTGCTATATAGCCCTGTATATAGCCGTATATAGCTGTATATTAGCCTGTATATAGCCATGTATATAGCCTGTATATAGCTGTATATTTTACTTTTTACATTTTACGTCACTTTAGCAGACGCTCTTATCCAGAGCGACTTACAGGAGCAATTAGGGTAGGGTTTAAGTGACCTTTGCTTAAGGGCACAGACATATTTTCACCTAGTCAGCTCGGGGATTAGAACCCAGCGACCTTTCGGTTACTGGCACAACGCTCTGTACCCACAGGTAGCTTACCCACTAAGCTACCTGAGATCCCAATATAGCCTGTATATAGCCTGTATATAGCTGTATATAGCCTGTATATAGGCCTGGTATATAGCTGTATATAGCCTGTATATAGCCTGTATATAGCTGTATATAGCGTATATAGCCTGTATATAGCCTGTATATAGCCTGTATATAGCTGGATATATCCTGTATATAGCCTGTATATAGCCTGTATATAGCTGTATATTAGCCTGTATATAGCCTGTATATAGCTGTATATAGCCTGTATATAGCTGTATATAGCCTGTGTATATAGACTGTATATAGCCTGTATATAGCTGTATATAGCCTGTATATAGCCTGTTGTATTCGGATCGCATGTGACAAAATACAATTGATTTGATTCACGTTGGTCAGTTTCTGTCATGGAAAAGTGTATACCTAGATAGTATATACCTAGTATAGTATTAGTGTTGTTTATATACCTAGTATAGTATATACCTAGTATTAGTATTAGTGTGTGTACATACCTAATATAGTATATACCTAGTATAGTATTATTGTTGTGTATATACCTAGTATAGTATATAACTAGTATAGTATTAGTGTAATATAATTAGTGTTGTGGTATATACCTAGTATAGTATATACCTAGTATAGTATATACCTAGTATAGTATTAGTGTTGTGTATATCACCTAGTATAGTATATACCTAGTCTAGTACTATAACCTAGTATAGTATTAGTGTTGTGTATATACCTAGTTATAGTATATACCTAGTATAGTATTAGTGTTGTGTGTATACTACCTAGTATAGTATATACCTATATAGTATTAGAGTATATAATTAGTGTTGTGTTATATACTAGTATAGTATAATACCTAGTATTAGTATTAGTGTTGTGTATATACCTAATATAGTATATTACCTAGTATAGTATTATTGTTGTGTATATACCTAGTATAGTATATAACTAGTATAGTATTAGTGTATATAATTAGTGTTGTGTTATATACTAGTATAGTATATACCTAGTATAGTATAATACCTAGTATAGTATTAGTGTTGTGTATAACCTAGTATAGTATATAACTAGTATAGTATTAGTGTTGTGTATATACCTAATATAGTATATACTTGTATAGTATTATTGTTGTGTATATACCTAGTATAGTATATAACTAGTATAGTATTAGTGTATATAATTAGTGTTGTGTATATACCTAGTATAGTATATACCTAGATAAGTATTAGTGTTGTGTATATACCTAGTATAGGTAGTATATACCTAGTATAGTATTAGTGTTGTGTTATATACCTAGTAAGTATATACCTAGTATAGTATTAGTGTATATAATTAGTGTTGTGTATATACCTAGTATAGTATATACCTAGGTATAGTATTAGTGTATATAATTAGTGTTGTGTATATACCTAGTATAGTATATACCTAGTATAGTATTAGTGTTGTGTATATACCTAGTATAGTATATACCTAGTATAGTATTAGGGTATATAATTAGTGTTGTGTATATTACTAGTATAGTTATATACCTAGTATAGTATAGTGTGTGTATATACCTAGTATAGTATATACCTAGTATAGTATTATTAATATAATTAGTGTTGTTGTATATACCTAGTATAGTATATACCTAGTATAGTATTAGTGTTGTGTTTATACCTAGTATAGTTGATATACCTCAGTATAGTATTTCAGTGTATATAATTAGTGTCGTGTATATGCCGAGTAATATATATACCTAGTATAGTAATTAGTGTCGTGTACAGGTATACCTAGTATAGTATATACCTAGTATAGTTATAGTGGCGTGTATATACCTAGTATAGTAGTATGATATACCTAGTATAGTATATACCTAGTATAGTATTAGTGTATATAATTAGTGTTGTGTATGTATCCTAGTATAGTATATTACCTATATAGTATTAGTGTATATAATTAGTGTTGTGTATATACCTAGTGTAGTATATACCTAGTATAGTATTAGTGTTGTGTATATACCTAGTATAGTATTAGTGTATATAATTAGTGTTGTGTATATACCTAGTATAGTTTATATAACCTAGTATAGTATTAGTGTATATAATTAGTGGTTGTGTATATACCTAGTATAGTATATACTCTATAGTATTAGTGTTTGTATATACCTAGTATAGTATTTAGTGTATATAATTAGTGTTGTGTATATACCTCGTATAGTATTATGTATATAATTAGGGTTGTGTATATACCTAGTATAGTATATACCTAGTATAGTATAGTGTTGTGTATATACCTAGTATAGTATTAGTGTATATAATTAGTGTGTGGTATATACCTAGTATAGTATTAGTGTAATAATTAGTGTTGTGTATATACCTAGTATATAATAATACCTAGTATACTATTAGTTGTGTATATAATTAGTGTTGTGTATGTACCTAGTATAGTATATTACCTAGTATAGGTATTAGTGTTGTGTATATACCTAGTATAGTATTAGTGTATATAATTAGTGTTGTGTATATACAGCTAGTATAGTATATACCTAGTATAGTATTAGTGTTTGTGTATAAACCGTAGTATAGTATATACCTAGTATAGTATCAGTGTATATAATTAGGGTTGTGTATTACCTAAGGTAAGTAGAGGTATACCTAGTATAGTATAGTATTAGTGTATATAATTAGTGTTGTGTATTACCTAGTATAGTAGTATATACCTAGTATAGTATTAGTGTTGTGTATATACCTAGTATAGTATATTACCTAGTATAGTATTAGTGTATTAATTAGTGTTGTATATAACCTAGTATAGTATATACCTAGTATAGTATTAGTGTTGTGTATATACTAGTATAGTATATACCTAGTATAGTATTAGTGTATATAATTAGTGTTGTGTATATACCTAGTATAGTATTATACCTAGTATAGTATTAGTGTATATACATTAGTGTTGTGTATATACTAGTATAGTATCAGAGTATATAATTAGTGTCGTGTATATACCTAGTATAGTATATACCTAGTATAGTATTAGTGGCGTGTATATACCTAGTATAGTATTAGTATGATATATACCTAGTATAGTATATACCTAGTATAGTATTAGTGTTGTGTATATACCTAGTATAGAGTATATACTAGTATAGTATTAGTGGCGTGTATATAACCTAGTATATATTAGTAGATATTAACCTAGTATAGTATATACCTAGTATAGTATTAGTGGCGTGTATATACCTAGTATAGTATTAGTATAGTATAGTACCTAGTATAGTAGTTAGTGTGTGTATATTACCTAGTATAGTATATACCTAGTATAGTATTAGTGTATATAATTAGTGTTGTGTATATACCTAGTATAGTATATACCTAGTATAGTATTAGTGTATATAATTAGTGTTTGTATATACCTAGATATAGTATATACTTAGTATAGTAATTAGTGTTGTGTATATACCTAGTATAGTATATACCTAGTATAGTATATAATTAGTGTTGTGTCATATACCTAGTATAGTATATACCTAGTAGTATATACCTAGTATAGTATTAGTGTATATACCTAGTATTGTGTATATACCTAGTATAGTATTAGTGTTGTGTATATACCTAGTATAGTATTAGTGTATATAATTAGTGTTGTGGTATATACCTAGTATAGTATATACCTATATAGTATTAGTGTTGTGTATATACCTAGTATAGTATATACCTAGTATAGTATATAGTGTATATAATATTAGTGTTGTGTATATACCTAGTATAGTATATACCTAGTTATAGTATTAGTGTTGTGTATATTAGTGTAGTATAGTGTTGTAGATATACCTAGTATAGTATTAGTGTATATAATTAGTGTTGTGTATATACCTAGTATAGTATATACCTAGTATAGTATTAGTGTTGTGTATATACCTAGTATGTATATACCCTTAGTATAGTATATACCTGGTATATATATTAGTGTTGTGTATATACCTAGTATAGTATTAGTGTATATAATTATGTAGTGTAATATACCTAGTATAGTATATACCTAGTATAGTATTAGTGTTGTGTATATACCTAGTATAGTATTAGTGTATATAATTAGTGTTGTGTATTATACCTAGTATAGTATATACCTAGTATAGTATTAGTGTTGTGTATATATACTAGTATAGTATATACCTAGTATAGTATTAGTGTATATAATTAGTGTTGTGTATATACCTAGTATAGTATATACCTAGTATAGTATTAGTGTTGTGTATATACCTAGTATAGTATATACCTAGTATAGTATTACCTGTATATAATTAGTGTTGTGTATATACCTAGTATAGTATATACCTAGTAATAGTATTAGTGTTGTGTATATACCTAGTATAGTATATACCTAGTAATAGTATTAGTGTATATAATTAGTGTTGTGTATATACCTAGTATAGTATATACCTAGTATAGTATTAGTGTATATACCTTATAGTATTAGTATGTATATACCTAGTATAGTATATACCTAGTATAGTATTAGTGTTGTGTATATACCTAGTATAGTATATACCTAGTATAGTATTAGTGTTATATATAGTATAGTATTAGTATAGTATATACCTAGTATAGTATTATGTATAGTATTTAGTATAGTATATACCTAGTATAGTATATACCTAGTATAGTATTTAGTGGCGTGTATATAACCTATATAGTATTAGTATGATATATACCTAGTATAGTATTAGTGTATAGTATAGTATTAGTGGCGTTGTATATACCTAGTATAGTATTAGTATGATATATACCTAGTATAGTATATACCTAGTATAGTATATATTAGTATAGTATTAGTAGTATAGTATATACCTAGTGTAGTAGATACCTAGTATAGTAGTAGTGTATGATATATACCTAGTATAGTATATACCTAGTATAGTATTAGTGGCGTGTATATACCTAGTATAGTATTAGTATGATATACCTAGTATAGTATATACCTAGTATAGTATTAGTGTTGTGTATATACCTAGTATATACCTAGTATAGTATATACCTAGTATAGTATTAGTGTTAGTATATACCTAGTACAGTCCCCAGCACCCTGTGGCCTAGTCATGGAGTGTTGTGTATATGACTCTAGTATAGTATATAGGTGGCTATGGGTCATACAGTTTTATGTGTAGCTCAGTTAGTAGAGCATGATGCTTGCAACGCCACAATAGTGGGTTTGATTCCCAGTAACATTTATGCACACATGACTAAGTAGCTTTGGATAAAATCTACCTAATGTCATATATTATATACCTACAATAACATAAGTGTAATAGTTGTACATTATACCATAGTATAGGTATATCAACGTAGATGGTGTCAGCCTTCCCATCCATCTTCTCTCCTCTCTCTCCTCTATCCTAGTATCTCCCTCCTATCTCCTCTCTATCCCTCCTCTCTCCCTCCTCCTCTCTCTCCTCTCTCTCCTCTCTCTCCTGTCTCTCTCCTCTCTCTCTCCTCCTATCCTCTATATCTCCTCTAGTCCTTGTGTATTCTCTCCCTCTCTCCCTAGTATATACCTAGTATCTCCCTAGTGTCTCTCTATCTCCTCTGTCTATAGTATATACCTATCTGTATAGTCTTTCCCAGCCAACTACATCGATAACTGTAGTGTGTACGGCCACCTAAGATAGTAGATGGTAGCCTAGTGAACGTCTCTATTCCAGTCAGTATATACCCCAGTACGGCCGGGGGACCACAAACGCCCTGCTGCAAGTATATACCTAGCTGAAAGGTAGGGTATTGTGATGATTGATGATGATTTGGAGGAGGAGGCTGCTCCGGCCTAGACAAGTACACATACATACAAATAGTGGAAGTGTTATTTCCATTAGTGTCTAGGTTATACCCAAGCATGTATACACAATATATAGTATTAGTAACAGTATATATTAATAGTTTCATTTATATGTATAGATCAGAGCATTCTAGGAAGTTGTGTATAGGCTTTCCAAGAACTTACCTTGTATAGTATTTGTTTGGTTTCCTCTGTTGTGAGTCATTTTGTATGGAGAGGAATGTACTAGAGCTATGGTTTATGAAGGTCCAGTTTAGAAAATAGACAAACATCTGTGAAGTGTATAACCGTTAATTGCGTCGATTCTTTGACTGTAGACACTCATTGTTTAAGTTGTAAATGACAAATTCAAGTAATACTTGGAATTTGTCTCTGTCAGTAAATACCTAGTATGAGTCAGGTGGTATTTGTTTTGTTAGTAAAATACCTATGAGTCAGGTGGTATTTGTCTGTTAGTAAAATACCTATGAGTAAGGTGGTATGTGTCTGTTAGTAAAATACCTATGAGTCAGGTGGTATTTGTCTGTTAGTAAAATACCTATGAGTCAGGTGTGTATGTGTCTGTATAGTAAAATACCTATGAGTCAGGTGTATGTGTGTTAGTAAAATACCTATGAGTCAGGTGGTATTTGTCTGTTAGTAAAATACCTATGAGTCAGGTGGTATTTGTCTGTTAGTAAAAATAACTATGAGTCAGGTGGTATTTGTCTGTTAGTAAAATACCTATGAGTCAGGTGGTATGTGTCTTAGTAAAATACTATGAGTGTTGTGGTATGTGTCTGTTAGTAAATACCTATGAGTCAGGTGGTATTTGTCTGTTAGTAAAATACCTATGAGTCAGGTGGTATGTGTCTGTTAGTAAAATACCTATGAGTCAGGTGGTATTTGTCTGTTAGTAAAATACCTATGAGTCAGGTGGTATTTGTCTGTTAGTAAAATACCTAGTGAGTCAGGTGGTATGTGTCTGTTAGTAAAATACCTATGAGTCAGGTGGTATTGTCTGTTAGTAAAATACCTATGAGTCAGGTGGTATTTGTCTGTTAGTAAAATACCTATGAGTCAGGTGGTATTTGTCTGTTAGTAAAATACCTAGTAGTCAGGTGGTATTGTCTGTTAGTAAAATACCTATGAGTCAGGTGGTATTTGTCTGTTAGTAAAATACCTATGAGTCAGGTGGTATGTGTCTGTTAGTAAAAATACTATGAGTCAGGTGGTATTTGTCTGTTAGTAAAATACCTATGAGTCAGGTGGTATGTGTCTGTTAGTAAAATACCTATGAGTCAGGTGGTATGTGTCTGTTAGTAAAATACCTATGAGTCAGGTGTATTTGTGTCTGTTAGTAAAATACCTATGAGTCAGGTGGTATTTGTCTGTTAGTAAAATACCTATGAGTCAGGTGGTATGTGTCTGTTAGTAAAATACCTATGAGTCAGGTGGTATTTGTCTGTTAGTAAAATACCTATGAGTCAGGTGGTATTTGTCTGTTAGTAAAATACCTATGAGTCAGGTGGTATTTGTCTGTTAGTAAAATACCTATGAGTCAGGTGGTATGTGTCTGTTAGTAAAATTACCTATGAGTCAGGTGGTATTTTAGTATGTTAGTAAAATACCTATGAGTCAGGTGGTATTTGTCTGTTAGTAAAATACCTATGATTCAGGTGGTATGTGTCTGTTAGTAAAATACCTATGAGTCAGGTGGTATTTGTCTGTTAGTAAAATACCTATGAGTCAGGTGGTATTCTTGTCTGTTAGTAAAATACCTATGAGTCAGGTGGTATTTGTCTGTTAGTAAAATACCTATGAGTCAGGTGGTATTTGTCTGTTAGTAAAATACCTATGAGTCAGGTGTATTTGTGTCTGTTAGTAAAATACCTATGAGTCAGGTGGTATTTGTCTGTTAGTAAAATACCTCTCTGAGTCAGGTGGTATTTGTCTGTTAGTAAATACCTATGAGTCAGGTGGTATGGTCTGTTAGTAAATATACTATGAGTCAGGTGGTATTTTGTCTGTTAGTAAAATACCTATGAGTCAGGTGGTATTTGTATGTTAGTAAAAATACCTATGAGTCAGGTTGGTATGTGTCTCCCTCCTCTCTCTCTACCTATGAGTCAGGTGGTATTTGTCTGTTAGTAAAAAATACTATGAGTCAGGTGGTATTTGTCTGTTAGTAAAATACCTATGAGTCAGGCTGTATTTGTGTCTGTTAGTAAAATACCTATGAGTCAGGTGGTATGTGTCTGTTAGTAAAATACCTATGAGTCAGGTGGTATTTGTCTGTTAGTAAAATACCTATGAGTCAGGTGGTATTTGTCTGTTAGTAAAAATACCTATGAGTCAGGTGGTATTTGCTGTCTGTTAGTAAAATACCTATGAGTCAGGTGGTATGTGTCTGTTAGTAAATACCTATGAGTCAGGTGTTTTGTCTGTTAGTAAAATAAATTGAGTCAGGTGGTATTTGTCTGTTTAGTAAAATACCTATGAGTCAGGTGGTATTTGTCTTTTAGTAAAAATACCTATGAGTCAGGTGGTATTTGTCTGTTTAGTAAAATACCTATGAGTCAGGTGGTATTTGTCTGTTAGTAAAAATACCTATGAGTCAGGTGGTAGTGTCTGTTAGTAAAATACCTATGAGTCAGGTGGTATGTGGCCTGTTAGTAAAATACCTATGAGTCAGGTGGTATGTGTCTGTTAGTAAAATACCTATGTTTCAGGTTGGTATTTGTCTGTTAGTAAAATCAACTATGAGTCAGGTGGTATGTGTCTGTTAGTAAAATACCTATGAGTCAGGTGGTATTTGTCTGTTAGTAAAATACCTATGAGTCAGGTGGTATTTGTCTGTTAGTAAAATACCTATGAGTCAGGTGGTATTTGTGTCTGTTAGTAAAATACCTATGAGTCAGGTGGTATTTGTCTGTTAGTAAAATACCTATGAGTCAGGTGGTATTTGTCTGTTAGTAAAATACCTATGAGTCAGGTGGTATTTGTCTGTTAGTTAGTAAAAACCACCTACCTATGAGTCAGGTGGTATTTGTCTGTTAGTAAAATAACTATGAGTCAGGTGGTATTTGTCTGTTAGTAAAATACCGAACCACCTCATCCTATGAGTCAGGTGGTATTTGATCAGTCCTGAACATGATGTTCAGGTGTAAAACCATGTCTGACTGATCCAGTGAGGGAAAAAAGTATTTGACCCCCTGCTGATTTTGTACATTTGCCCACTGACAAAGAAATTATCAGTCCATAATTTTAATGGTAGGTTTATTTGAACAGTGAGAGACAGAATAACAAAACAAAAAAATCCTAAAAAACGTATGTCCAAAATGTTATCAATTGATTTGCATTTTAATGAGGTAAATAAGTATTTGACCCCCTCTCAATCAGAAAGATTTCTGGCTCCCAGGTGTCTTTTATACAGGTAACGAGCTGAGATTAGGAGCACACTCTTAAAGGGAGTGCTCCAAATCTCAGCTTGTTACCTGTATAAAAGACACCTGTCCACAGAAGCAATCAATCAATCAGATTCCAAACTCTCCACCATGGCCAAGACCAAAGAGCTCTCCAAGGATGTCAGGGACAAGATTGTAGACCTACACAAGGCTGGAATGGGCTACAAGACCATCGCCAAGCAGCTTGGTGAGAAGGTGATAACAGTTGGTGCGATTATTCGCAAATGGAAGAAACACAAAAGAACTGTCAATCTCCCTCAGCCTGGGGCTCCATGCAAGATCTCACCTCGTGGAGTTGCAATGATCATGAGAACGGTGAGGAATCAGCCCAGAACTACACGGGAGGATCTTGTCAATAATCTCAAGGCAGCTGGGACCATAGTCAACAAGAACAATTGGTAACACTACTCCGTGAAGGACTGAAATCCTGCAGCGCCCGCAAGGTCCCCCTGCTCAAGAAAGCACATATACAGGGCCGTCTGAAGTTTGCCAGTGAACATCTGAATGATTCAGAGGAGAACTGGGTGAAAGTGTTGTGGTCAGATGAGACCAAAATCGAGCTCTTTGGCATCAACTCAACTTGCCGTGTTTGGAGGAGGAGGAATGCTGCCTATGACCCCAAGAACACCATCCCCACCGTCAAACGAGGTGGAAACATTATGCTTTGGGGGTGTTTTTCTGCTAAGGGGACAGGACAACTTCACCGCATCAAAGGGACGATGGACGGGGCCATGTACCGTCAAATCTTGGGTGAGAACCTCCTTCCCTCAGCCAGGGCATTGAAAATGGGTCGTGGATGGGTATTCCAGCATGACAATGACCCAAAACACACGGCCAAGGCAACAAAGGAGTGGCTCAAGAAGAAGCACATTAAGGTCCTGGAGTGGCCTAGCCAGTCTCCAGACCTTAATCCCATAGAAAATCTGTGGAGGGAGCTGAAGGTTCGATTTGCCAAACGTCAGCCTTGAAACCTTAATGACTTGGAGAAGATCTGCAAAGAGGAGTGGAACAAAATCCCTCCTGAGATGTGTGCAAACCTGGTGGCCAACTACAAGAAATGTCTGACCTCTGTGATTGCCAACAAGGGTTTTGCCACCAAGTACTAAGTCATGTTTTGCAGAGGGGTCAAATACTTATTTCCCTCATTAAAATGGAAATCAATTTATAACATTTTTGACTGCTTTTTCTGTTGTTATTCTGTCTCTCACTGTTCAAATAAACCTACTATTAAAATTACAGGCTGATCATGTCTTTGTCAGTGGGCAAACGTACAAAATCAGCAGGGGATCAAATACTTTTTTCCCTCACTGTAGATGATTGGTTTGAACATGATGTTCCTGTTCCATGTGTGACTGATAGATGATTGGTTTGCTTTTCTTGTGTTTCCTTTAACAGAAAGAAAACTCTGATGCCTGGCTAACAGAGTGGCTTGATGAAGATGCTTATTGCATGAACACACACACACACACATACACACACACACAGGAATGGAAAGAGAACTCCCTACTCCTTCACCCTGCAGACCAACCTCCCAGAAACACCTCCGAACCCTTTTTATACTAATCAAGAACCACACGGACTCCTAGATCAGGGTTCTAGATCGAAGTTCTAGAATGGGTTTTATGTCAACATTGACTGTTACGCTAGTGAATGAAGTATCCTGTTGGATTATGTGACTGGTTAGGGTTATCTGACTGGTTAGGGCATTATGGGATGTCTGATATTTTTCTGGAGAACTACATGGGAGTATTGGTTAGGTATGGTGAGGCTTAGGTTAAAACCAGGGTTAGGTATGGTGAGGGTTAGGTTAAAACCAGGGATAGGGTTAGGTATGGTGAGGGTTAGGTTAAAACCAGGGTTAGGGTTAGGTATGGTGAGGGTTAGGTTAAAACCAGGGTTAGGGTTAGGTATGGTGAGGGTTAGGTTAAAACCAGGGTTAGGTATGGTGAGGGTTAGGTTAAAACCAGGGATAGGGTTAGGTATGGTGAGGGGGTTAGGTTAAAACCAGGGTTAGGTATGGTGAGGGTTAGGTTAAAACCAGGGATAGGGTTAGGTATGGTGAGGGTTAGGTTAAAATCAGGGTTAGGGTTAAAACCAGGGATAGGGTTAGGTATGGTGAGGGTTAGGGTTAGGTTAAAACCAGGGTTAGGGTTAGTTATGGTGAGAGAGGGAACCATTTACATTACATTTACGTCATTTAGCAGACGCTCTTATCCAGAGCGACTTACAGTTAGTGAATTTTTTTTATTTTTATACTGGCCCCCCGTGGGAATCGGACCCACAACCCTGGCGTTGCAAACGCCATGCTATATCAACTGAGCTACATCCCTGCCGGCCATTCCCTCCCCTACCCTGGACAACGCTGGGCCAATTGTGCGCCGCCCATGAGTCTCCCGGTCGCGGCCGGCTGCGACAGAGCCTGGATTCGAACCAGGATCTCTAGTGGCACAGTTAGCACTGCGATGCAGTGCCTTAGACTTCTGCGCCACTCAGGAGCTCACTGGTGATAGTGGGGTGGGTTCTATTGGGTTCTAAGACATAATGGGTGGGTTTAGGGTAACTTTCCAAAAATGTCACGGTTTTCCAGAAATTCCGGTTGGAACATTCCTGGAATTAGGAGAGAATAAGCAGGAAAACCAGGGTTAGGGTTAGGTTAAAGCCAGGGTTAGGGTTAGGTTAAAACCAGGGTTAGGGTTAGGTTAAAACCAGGGTTAGGTTAAAGGCAGGGTTAGGGTTAGGTTAAAGCCAGGGTTAGGGTTAGGTTAAAGCCAGGGTTAGGGTTAGGTTAAAACCAGGGTTAGGGTTAGGTTAAAACCAGGGTTAGGGCTAGGTTAAAACCAGGGTTAGGGTTAGGTTAAAACCAGGGTTAGGGTTAGGTTAAAACCAGGGTTAGGGTTAGGTTAAAACCAGGCAACTTTTGGGAAGTTACCAGACTTTTGCAACACTAAGTGGGTTCTAGTGAGTTCTAGGTAATATTGGGGAGGGTTTTGCATAATGTAATTGACCCTGTGGTTCTGCCTGACTGATGGATGAGGTGGTTCTGCCTGACTGACTGTTGGATGAGGTGGTTCTGCCTGACTGACTGATGGATGAGGTGGTTCTGCCTGACTGACTGGTGGATGAGGTGGTTCTGCCTGACTGACTGGTGGATGAGGTGGTTCTGCCTGACTGACTGGTGGATGAGGTGGTTCTGCCTGACTGACTGGTGGATGAGGTGGGTCTGCCTGACTGACTGGTGGATGAGGTGGTTCTGCCTGACTGACTGGTGGATGAGGTGGTTCTGCCTGACTGACTGGTGGATGAGGTGGTTCTGCCGACTGACTGATGGATGAGGTGGTTCTGCCTGACTGACTGGTGGATGAGGTGGTTCTGCCTGACTGACTGGTGGATGAGGTGGTTCTGCCTGACTGACTGGTGGATGAGGTGGTTCTGACTGAATGACTGATGGATGAGGTGGTTCTGCCTGACTGACTGGTGGATGAGGTGGTTCTGCCTGACTGACTGGTGGATGAGGTGGTTCCGACTGACTGATGGATGAGGTGGTTCTGACTGACTAATGGATGAGGTGGTTCTGCCTGACTGACTGGTGGATGAGGTGGTTCTGCCTGACTGACTAATGGATGAGGTGGTTCTGCCTGACTGACTGGTGGATGAGGTGGTTCTGCCTGACTGACTGATGGATGAGGTGGTTCTGCCTGACTGACTGGTGGATGAGGAGGTTCTGCCTGACTGATGGATGAGGTGGTTCTGACTGACTGATGGATGAGGTGGTTCTGACTGACTAATGGATGAGGTGGTTCTGCCTGACTGACTGGTGGATGAGGTGGTTCTGCCTGACTGACTGGTGGATGAGGTGGTTCTGCCTGACTCACTGGTGGATGAGGTGGTTCTGCCTGACTGACTGATGGATGAGGTGGTTCTGCCTGACTGGCTGGTGGATGAGGTGGTTCTGCCTGATGGATGAGATGGTGGTTCTACCTGACTGACTGGTGGATGAGGTGGTTCTGCCTGACTGACTGGTGGATGAGGTGGTTCTGCCTGATGGATGAGATGGTTCTACCTGACTGACTGGTGGATGAGGTGGTTCTGACTGGTGGATGAGGTGGTTCTGCCTGACTGACTGATGGATGAGGTGGTTCTGCCTGACTGACTGGTGGATGAGGTGGTTCTGACTGGTGGATGAGGTGGTTCTGTTTGACTGATGGATGAGGAGGTTCTGCCTGACTGACTGGTGGATGAGGTGGTTCTGCCTGACTGACTGGTGGATGAGGTGGTTCTGCCTGACTGACTGGTGGATGAGGTGGTTCTGCCTGACTGACTGGTGGATGAGGTGGTTCTGCCTGATGACTGATGGAGGAGGGGTTCTGCCTGACTTACTGATGGATGAGGTGGTTTCTGCCTGACTGATGGATGAGGTTCTGCCTGACTGACTGGTGGATGAGGTGGTTCTGTTTGACTGATGGATGAGGAGGTTCTGCCTGACTGACTGGTGGATGAGGTGGTTCTGCCTGACTGACTGGTGGATGAGGTGGTTCTGCCTGACTGACTGATGGATGAGGTGGTTCTGCCTGACTGACTGGTGGATGAGGTGGTTCTGCCTGACTGACTGATGGATGAGGTGGTTCTGCCTGACTGACTGATGGATGAGGTTTTGCTCTGACTGAATGACTGATGGATGAGGTGGTTCTGACTGAATGACTGATGGATAAGGTGGTTCTGCCTGACTGACTGGTGGATGAGGTAGTTCTGCCTGACTGACTGGTGGATGAGGTGGTTCTGCCTGATGGATGAGGTGGTTTTGCTTGACTGACTGATGGATGAGTTGGTTCTGCCTGACTGACTGATGGATGAGGTGGTTCTGTCTGACTGACTGATGGATGAGGTGGTTCTGCCTGACTGACTGGTGGATGAGGTGGTTCTGCCTGACTGACTGGTGGATGAGGTGGTTCTGCCTGACTGACTGATGGATGAGGTGGTTCTGCCTGACTGACTGGTGGATGAGGTGGTTCTGCCTGATGGATGAGGTGGTTCTGCCTGACTGACTGGTGGATGAGGTGGTTCTGCCTGATGAATGAGGGGGGTTTCTGCCTGACTGACTGGTGGATGAGGTGGTTCTGCCTGACTGACTGGTGGATGAGGTGGTTCCGACTGACTGACGGATGAGGTGGTTCTGCCTGACTGACTGGTGGATGAGGTGGTTCTGCCTGACTCACTGGTGGATGAGGTGGTTCTGCCTGACTGACTGGTGGATGAGGTGGTTCTGCCTGTCTGACTGATGGATGAGGTGGTTCTGCCTGACTGCCTGGTGGATGAGGTGGTTCTGCCTGACTGACTGAAGGATGAGGTGGTTCTGCCTGACTGACTGGTGGATGAGGTGGTTTTGCCTGACTGACTGATGGATGAGGTGGTTCTGCCTGATGGATGAGGTGGTTCTGCCTGACTGACTGATGGATGAGGTGGTTCTGCCTGACTGACTAGTGGATGAGGTTGTTTTGCCTGACGGATGAGGTGTTTCTGCCTGACTGACTGATGGATGAGGTGGTTCTGCCTGACTGACTAATGGATGAGGTTGTTCTGCCTGACGGATGAGGTGGTTCTGCCTGACGGATGAGGTGGTTCTGCCTGACTGACCGGTGGATGAGGTGGTTCTGCCTGACTGACCGACTGATGAGGTGGTTCTGCCTGACTGACTGGTGGATGAGGTTGTTCTGCCTGACGGATGAGGTGGTTCTGCCTTACAGATGAGGTGGTTCTGCCTGACGGATGAGGTGGTTCTGCTTGACTAACTGGTGGATGAGGTGGTTCTGCCTGACTGATGAGGTGGTTCTGCCTGACTGACTGATGGATGAGAAGACTGTACATCTGAGACTAACGTTATAATCTTTGGGGTGATGAATATTCATTCTGTATAATCAAGTTTCTTCCACAGTCTCTTGGTGCATGGTGTTCAACTGGGTTGGTGGTCAAGTGTACACTGTGAAGTTTCATACTCATTTGCA
This sequence comes from Coregonus suidteri, assembly GCA_036851935.1. NCBI lineage: Eukaryota > Metazoa > Chordata > Actinopteri > Salmoniformes > Salmonidae > Coregonus > Coregonus suidteri. The sequence continues at coordinate 76,534,033 of CM072221.1, forward strand.
TTTCATTATTCATTCAATCTTTATTTATTAAAAACAATAGACTATGTTTTAAGTGAGAAGTAGGCATTGGTCTGAAGCTGAAAAAGAAAGGAAATTCACATGAGCTCCACAATGCCTCCTCACCCATGCTCCACCAAGGTGTTCCATGCTATACCAAGGTTTTCCATGCTCTACCAAGGTTTTCCATGCTCCACCAAGGTTTTCCATGCTCTACCAAGGTTTTCCATGCTCTACCAAGGGTTTTCCATGCTCTACCAAGGTTTTCCATGCTCTACCAAGGCTTTCCATGCTCTACCAAGGTGTTCCATGCTCTACCAAGGTTTTCCATGCTCTACCAAGGTTTTCCATGCTCTACCAAGGTTTTGCTCCATGCTCTATGCTCTACCAAGGTTTTCCATGCTCCATACCAAGGTTTTCCATGCTCTACCAAGGTTTTCCATGCTCTACCAAGGTTTTCCATGCTCTACCAAGGTTTTACCATGGTTTTCTATGCACCAGGCTTTCCATGCTCTACCAAGGTGTTCCATGCTCTACCAAGGTTTTCCATGCTCTACCAAGGTTTTCCATGCCGTACCAAGGTTTTCCATGCTCTACCAAGGTTTTTCCATGCTCTACCCAAGAATTTTCCATGCTCTACCAAGGTTTTCCATGCTGTACCAAGGTTTTCCATGCTGTACCAAGGTTTTCCATGCTCTACCAAGGTTTTCCATGCTCTACCAAGGTTTTCCATGCTCTACTAAGGTTTTCCATTCCATGCTGTTCCACCAAGGTTTTCCATGCTCTACCAAGGTTTTCCATGCTCTACCAAGGTTTTCCATGCTCTACCAAGGTTTTCCATGCTCTACCAAGGTTGTACATGCTCTACCAAGTTTTTCCATGCTGTACTAAGGTTTTCCATGCTGTACCAAGGTTTTCCATTATCTACCAAGGTTTTCCATGCTCTACCAAAGTTTTCCATGCTGTACCAAGGTTTTCCATGCTCTACCAAGGTTTCCATGCTCTACCAAGGTTTTTTCCATGCAAGGTACCAAGGTTACCAAGGTTTTCCATGCTCTACCAAGGTTTTCCATGCTGTACCAAGGTTTTCCATGCTCTACCAAGGTTTTCCATGCTCTACCAAGGTTTTCCATGCTATACCAAGGTTTTCCAGGTTGTCCATGCTCTACCAAGGTTTTCCATGCTCTACCAAGGTTTTCCATGCTCTACCAAAGTTTTCCATGCTCTACCAAGGTTTTCCATGCTCTACCAAGGTTTTCCATGCTCTACCAAATTTTTCCATGCTCTACCAAGGTTTTCCATGCTCTACCAAGGTTTTCCATGCTGTACCAAGGTTTTCCATGCTCTACCAAGGTTTTCCATGCTCTACCAAGGTTTTCCATGCTCTACCAAGGTTTTCCATGCTCTACCAAGGTTTTCCATGCTCTACCAAGGTTTTCCATGCTCTACCAAGGTTTTCCATGCTGTACCAAGGTTTTCCATGCTGTACCAAGGTTTTCCATGCTCTACCAAGGTTTTCCATGCTCTACCAAGGTTTCCATGCTCTACCAAGGTTTTGCTCTACCATGCTCTACCAGGCTTTCCCATGCTCTACCGAGGTTTTCCATGCTCTACCAAGGCTTTCCATGCTCTACCAAGGCTTTCCATGCTCTACCATGCTCTACCAAGGCTTTCCATGCTCTACCAAGGTTTTCCATGCTCTACCAAGGTTTTCCATGCTCTACCAAGGTTTTCCATGCTATACCAAGGTTTTCCATGCTCTTCCAAGGTTTTCCATGCTCTACCAAGGTTTTCCATGCTCTACCAAGGTTTTCCATGCTGTACCAAGGTTTTCCATGCTCTACCAAGGTTTTCCATGCTCTACCAAGGTTTTCCATGCTCTACCAAGGTTTTCCATGCTCTACCAAGGTTTCCATGCTCTACCAAGGCTTTCATGCTACCATTTTCCATGCTCTACCAAGGTTTTCCATGCTCTACCAAGGTTTTCCATGCTCTACCAAGGTTTTCCATGCTCTACCAAGGTTTTCCATGCTCTACCAAGGTTTTCCATGCTGTACCAAGGTTTTCCATGCTCCAAGGTTTTTCCATGCTCTACCAAGGTTTTCCATGCTGTACCAAGGTTTTCCATGCCCTACCAAGGTTTCCATGCTCTACCAAGGCTTTCCATGCTCTACCAAGGCTTTCCATGCTCTACCAAGGTTTTCCATGATCCACCAAGGCTTTCCATGCTCTACCAAGGCTTTCCATGCTCTACCAAGGTTTTCCATGCTCTACCAAGGTTTTCCATGCTCTACCAAGGTTTTCCATGCTCTACCAATGGTTTTCCATGCTCTACCAAGGGTTTTTCCATGCTCTACCAAGGTTTTCCATGCTCTACCAAGGTTTTCCATGCTCTACCAAGGTTTTCCATGCTCTACCAAGGTTTTCCATGCTCTACCAAGGCTTTCCTACCAAAGGTTTTCCATGCTCTACCAAGGTTTTCCATGCTCTACCAAGGTTTTCCATTCCATGCTGTACCAAGGTTTTCCATGCTCTACCAAGGTTTTCTATGCTCTACCAAGGTTTTCCATGCTCTACCAAGGTTTTCCATGCTCTACCAAGGTTTTCCATGCTGTACCAAGTTTTTCCATGCTGTACCAATGTTTTCCATGCTCTACCAAGGTTTTCCATGCTCTACCAAGGTTTTCCATGCTCTACCAAGGTTTCCATGCTCTACCAAGGTTTTCCATGCTCTACCAAGGCTTTCCATGCTCTACCAAGGTTTCCCATGCTCTACCAAGGTTTTCCATGCTCTACCAAGGCTTTTCCATGCTCTACCAAGGTTTTCCATGCTCTACCAAGGCTTTCCATGCTCTACCAAGGTTTCCATCCTATTTCCATGCTCTACCAAGGTTTTCCATGCTGTACCAAGGTTTTCCATGCTGTACCAAGGTTTTCCATGCTGTACCAAGGTTTTCCATGCTCTACCAAGGTTTTCCATGCTCTACCAAGGTTTTCCATGCTGTACCAAGGTTTTCCATGCTGTACCAAGGTTTTTCATGCTGTACCAAGGTTTTCCATGCTCTACCAAGGTTTTCCATGCTCTACCAAGGTTTTCCATGCTCTACCAAGGTTTTCCATGCTCTACCAAGGTTTTCCATGCTGTACCAAGGTTTTCCATGCTCTACCAAGGTTTTCCATGCTGTACCAAGGTTTTCCATGCTCTACCAAGGTTTTCCATGCTCTACCAATGTTTTCCATGCTGTACCAAGGTTTTACTACAAGCTCTACCAAGGTTTCCATGCTGTACCAAGCCTTTCCATGCTCTACCGAGGTTTTCCATGCTCTACCAAGGTTCCATGCTCTACCAAGGCTTTCCATACTGTAAGGTTTTCCATGCTCTACCAAGGTTTTCCATGCTCTACCAAGGTTTTGCTCCATGCTCTACCAAGGTTTTTCCATGCTCTACCAAGGTTTTCCATGCTCTACCAAGGTTTTCCATGCTGTACCAAGGTTTTCCATGCTCTACCAAGGTTTTCCATGCTCTACCAAGGTTTTCCATGCTCTACCAAGGTTTTCCATGCTCTACCAAGGTTTTCCATGCTCTACCAAGGTTTTAAATGCTCTACCAAGGTTTTCCATGCTCTACCAAGGCTTTCCATGCTCTACCAAGGTTTTCCATGCTCTACCAAGGTTTTCCATGCTCTACCAAGGTTTCCATGCTCTACCAAGGTTTTAAATGCTCTACCAAGGTTTTCCATGCTCTACCAAGGCTTTCCATGCTCTACCAAGGTGTTCCATGCTCTACCAAGGCTTTCCATGCTCTACCAAGGTTTTCCATGCTCTACCAAGGTGTTCCATGCTCTACCAAGGCTTTCCATGCTCTACCAAGGTTTCCCATGCTCTACCAAGGTTTTCCATGCTGTACCAAGGTTTTCCATGCTGTACCAAGGCTTTCCATGCTCTACCAAGGTTTTCTAGCAAACAGCTTTGACCTACTACAGTAGCTATTGTGCTTCAAACTATGTGTATGCAGGATGCTTAGGATTCAAACCTTCTCAAACAGCCTAATTCATACTCTTTGAGGATGTGCTTCCCCAATAATGTGATTTGTACCACATACAAGGTAAAGTATTGGATTCTTCACACACCACAGTAATCCCATTCCACTACCCTTTCAAGCTTTTTTTTTTTTTGGATATGAAAGCAAGCTCTGCTTTTATACTTACCATCAGTCTTGATTGAGATGTTTTGTCTTGTAGTAATGTGGTGCCTGCCTGTATTTCCTTAAACCTTTATTTTAGCAATACATGTCATTGAGAAAAAGTTAGTTTACCTGTGTAATATTGACATAAGTTCAGAAACCCTGTCTGCACTGACCCTGTAAAGACTTCACCACATCACTCCGTGACCGCAGTATCACCCTGTAAAGACTTCACCACCACCATCACACTGTGAACGCACTATGACTCTCTAAATACGCCACCAACACACTGACTGCACTATGACTATAAAGACTCCACCACCATCACCACCACCACACTGTGACTGCACCATGACTCTAAAGACTCCACCACCACACTGTGACTGAACTATGACACTGTAAAGACTCCTCCACCACCACCACACTGTGACTGCACTATGACTGTAAAGACTCCTCCACCACCACCACACTGTGACTGCACTATGACTGTAAAGACTCCTCCACCACCACCACACTGTGACTGCACTATGACTGTAAAGACTCCTCCACCACCACCACACTGTGACTGCACTATGACTGTAAAGACTCCTCCACCACCACCACACTGTGACTGCACTATGACTGTAAAGACTCCTCCACCACCACCACACTGTGACTGCACTATGACTGTAAAGACTCCTCCACCACCACCACACTGTGACTGCACTATGACTGTAAAGACTCCTCCACCACCACCACACTGTGACTGAACTATGACTGTAAAGACTCCTCCACCACCACCACACTGTGACTGCACTATGACTGTAAAGACTCCTCCACCACCACCACACTGTGACTGAAATATGACTGTAAAGACTCCTCCACCACCACCACCACACTGTGACTGCACTATGACTGTAAAGACTCCTCCACCACCACCACACTGTGACTGCACTATGACTGTAAAGACTCCTCCACCACCACCACACTGTGACTGCACTATGACTGTAAAGACTCCTCCACCACCACCACACTGTGACTGAACTATGACTGTAAAGACTCCTCCACCCACCACCACACTGTGACTGCACTATGACTGTAAAGACTCCTCCACCACCACCACACTGTGACTGCACTATGACTGTAAAGACTCCTCCACCACCACCACACTGTGACTGAACTATGACTGTAAAGACTCCTCCACCACCACCACACTGTGACTGCACTATGACTGTAAAGACTCCTCCACCACCACCACCACACTGTGACTGCACTATGACTGTAAAGACTCCTCCACCACCACCACACTGTGACTGCACTATGACTGTAAAGACTCCTCCACCACCACCACACTGTGACTGCACTATGACTGTAAAGACTCCTCCACCACCACCACACTGTGACTGCACTATGACTGTAAAGACTCCTCCACCACCACCACACTGTGACTGCACTATGACTGTAAAGACTCCACCATCACAATATGACTGCACTATGACTGTAAAGACTCCTCCACCACCACCACACTGTGACTGCACTATGACTGTAAAGACTCCTCCACCACCACCACACTGTGACTGCACTATGACTGTAAAGACTCCTCCACCACCACCACACTGTGACTGCACTATGACTGTAAAGACTCCTCCACCACCACCACACTGTGACTGCACTATGACTGTAAAGACTCCTCCACCACCACCACACTGTGACTGCACTATGACTGTAAAGACTCCTCCACCACCACCACACTGTGACTGCACTATGACTGTAAAGACTCCTCCACCACCACCACACTGTGACTGAACTATGACTGTAAAGACTCCTCCACCACCACCACACTGTGACTGCACTATGACTGTAAAGACTCCTCCACCACCACCACACTGTGACTGCACTATGACTGTAAAGACTCCTCCACCACCACCAAACTGTGACTGCACTATGACTGTAAAGACTCCTCCACCACCACCACACTGTGACTGCACTATGACTGTAAAGACTCCTCCACCACCACCACACTGTGACTGCACTATGACTGTAAAGACTCCTCCACCACCACACCACACTGTGACTGCACTATGACTGTAAAGACTCCTCCACCACCACCACACTGTGACTGCACTATGACTGTAAAGACTCCTCCACCACCACCACACTGTGACTGCACTATGACTGTAAAGACTCCTCCACCACCACCACACTGTGACTGCACTATGACTGTAAAGACTCCTCCACCACCACCACACTGTGACTGCACTATGACTGTAAAGACTCCTCCACCACCACCACACTGTGACTGCACTATGACTGTAAAGACTCCTCCACCACCACCACACTGTGACTGCACTATGACTGTAAAGACTCCACCATCACAATATGACTGCACTATGACTGTAAAGACTCCTCCACCACCACCACACTGTGACTGCACTATGACTGTAAAGACTCCTCCACCACCACCACACTGTGACTGCACTATGACTGTAAAGACTCCTCCACCACCACCACACTGTGACTGAACTATGACTGTAAAGACTCCTCCACCACCACCACACTGTGACTGCACTATGACTGTAAAGACTCCTCCACCACCACCACACTGTGACTGAACTATGACTGTAAAGACTCCTCCACCACCACCACACTGTGACTGCACTATGACTGTAAAGACTCCTCCACCACCACCACACTGTGACTGCACTATGACTGTAAAGACTCCTCCACCACCACCACACTGTGACTGCACTATGACTGTAAAGACTCCTCCACCACCACCACACTGTGACTGCACTATGACTGTAAAGACTCCTCCACCACCACCACACTGTGACTGCACTTTGACTGTAAAGACTCCTCCACCACCACCACACTGTGACTGCACTATGACTGTAAAGACTCCTCCACCACCACCACACTGTGACTGCACTATGACTGTAAAGACTCCTCCACCACCACCACACTGTGACTGAACTATGACTGTAAAGACTCCTCCACCACCACCACACTGTGACTGCACTATGACTGTAAAGACTCCTCCACCACCACCACACTGTGACTGCACTATGACTGTAAAGACTCCTCCACCACCACCACACTGTGACTGCACTATGACTGTAAAGACTCCTCCACCACCACCACACTGTGACTGCACTATGACTGTAAAGACTCCTCCACCACCACCACACTGTGACTGCACTATGACTGTAAAGACTCCACCACCACCACCACACTGTGACTGCACTATGACTGTAAAGACTCCTCCACCACCACCACACTGTGACTGCACTATGACTGTAAAGACTCCTCCACCACCACCACACTGTGAATGCACTATGACTGTAAAGACTCCTCCACCACCACCACACTGTGACTGAACTATGACTGTAAAGACTCCACCACCACCACCACACTGTGACTGCACTATGACTGTAAAGACTCCACCACCACCACCACACTGTGACTGAACTATGACTGTAAAGACTCCTCCACCACCACCACACTGTGACTGCACTATGACTGTAAAGACTCCTCCACCACCACCACACTGTGACTGCACTATGACTGTAAAGACTCCTCCACCACCACCACACTGTGACTGCACTATGACTGTAAAGACTCCTCCACCACCACCACACCACACTGTGACTGAAATATGACTGTAAAGACTCCTCCACCACCACCACACTGTGACTGCACTATGACTGTAAAGACTCCTCCACCACCACCACACTGTGACTGCACTATGACTGTAAAGACTCCTCCACCACCACCACACTGTGACTGAACTATGACTGTAAAGACTCCTCCACCACCACCACACTGTGACTGCTACTATGACTGTAAAGACTCCTCCACCACCACCACACTGTGACTGCACTATGACTGTAAAGACTCCTCCACCACCACCACACTGTGACTGCACTATGACTGGAAAGATTGAAGGTCCTCCACCACCACCACACTGTGACTGCACTATGACTGTAAAGACTCCTCCACCACCACCACACTGTGACTGCACTATGACTGTAAAGACTCCTCCACCACCACCACACTGTGACTGCACTATGACTGTAAAGACTTTTTCCTCCACACACCACCACACTGTGACTGCACTATGACTGTAAAGACTCCTCCACCACCACCACACTGTGACTGCACTATGACTGTAAAGACTCCTCCACCACCACCACACTGTGACTGCACTATGACTGTAAAGACTCCTCCACCACCACCACACTGTGACTGAACTATGACTGTAAAGACTCCTCCACCACCACCACCACTGTGACTGAGACTATGACTGTAAAGACTCCTCCACCACCTGGACCACACTGTGACTGCACTATGACTGTAAAGAGAACTCCTCCACCACCACCACACTGTGACTGCAAACTATGACTGTAAAGACTCCACCACCACCACCACACTGTGACTGCACTATGACTGTAAAGACTCCACCACCACCACCAACACTGTGACTGCACTATGACTGTAAAGACTCCTTCACCACCACCACCACACTGTGACTGCACTATGACTGTAAAGACTCCACCACCACCACCACACTGTGACTGCACTATGACTGTAAAGACTCAAATTTCACCGGTCAAATCTCCTCCACCACCACCACACACTGTGACTGCACTATGACTGTAAAGACTCCTCCACCACCACCACACTGTGACTGCACTATGACTGTAAAGACTCCTCCACCACCACCACACTGTGACTGCACTATGACTGTAAAGACTCCTCCACCACCACCACACTGTGTTTCTGCACTATGACTGTAAAGACTCGTCCACCACCACCACAACTGTGACTGCAATTTCTATGGCTGGTACTGTAAAGACTCCTTCCACCACCACCACACTGTGACTGCACTATGACTGTAAAGACTCCTCCACCACCACCACACTGTGACTGCACTATGACTGTAAAGACTCCTCCACCACCACAACACACTGTGACTGCACTATGACTGTAAAGACTCCTCCACCACCACCACACTGTGACTGCAACCTATGACTGTAAAGACTCCTCCACTGTCACCAACACACTGTGACTGCACTATGACTGTAAAGACTCCTCCACCACCACCACACTGTGACTGCACTATGACTGTAAAGACTCCTCCACCACCACCACACTGTGACTGCACTATGACTGTAAAGACTCCTCCACCACCACCACACTGTGACTGCACTATGACTGTAAAGACTCCTCCACCACCACCACACAACGTGACTGCACTATGACTGTAAAGACTCCTCCACCACCACCACACTGTGACTGCACTATGACTGTAAAGACTCCTCCACCACCACCACACTGAAAATGTGTACTGCACTATGACTGTAAAGACTCCACACAAAGTCAGCTACCACCACACTGTTTGATTCTGCACTATGACTGTAAATGACTCCTCCACCACCACATCACACTGTGTACTGCACAATGACTGTAAAGACTCCTCCACCACCACTCACACTGTGAATGCACTTTGACTGTAAAGGACTCCTCCACCACCACCACACTGTGGAACTGAACTATGACTGTAAAGGACTCCACCACCACCACCACACTGTGACTGCACTATGACTGTAAAGACTCCACCACCACCACCACACTGTGACTGAACTATGACTGTAAAGACTCCTCCACCCACCACCACCACACTGTGACTGCACTATGACTGTAAAGACTCCACCATCACAATATGACTGCACTATGACTGTAAAGACTCCACCATCACAATATGACTGCACTATGACTCTGTGAAGACTCCTCCATCACACTGACTACACTATCAATCTGTAAAGACTCCTCCATCACACTGTGACTGCACTGACTTTTTTTTCTTCATACCGGCCCCCCGTGGGATGCGAACCCACAACCCTGGCGTTGCAAACCATAGCTGTTCACGCCTATGCTCTACCAACCAAAGTTGGAAGCACAGAACTCGTCTAGAATGTTATGTGTTGCTCTGCTAGCGTTAAGATTTCCCTTGCACTCTGGAACTAAGGGGCCTAGCCCCCCAACCATATGAAAAACAGCCCCAGCCACCATTAACTCCTCCTCCGCACTAAACTTTGCAGTTGGAACACTATGCATTGGGGCAGGTTCTCCTGGCACGTCCACCAAACCCAGATTAGTTCCGTCGGACTGCTCAGATGGTGACGCATGATTCATCTTCTACCCCAAGAGAACGCATTTCCTACTGCTCGTCAGCGGTACCGATGCACCAAGTCTGGAACCAACAGGACCTTGACCAGCTTCTACCCCAAGCCATAAGACTACTAAACAAGACTCCAGCCACCCAAGCCATAGACTGTTCTCTCTGCTACCGCACGGCAAGCGGTACCGATGCACCAAGTCTGGAACCAACAGGACCCTGACCAGCTTCTACCCACAAGCCATAAGACTGCTGAATAGTTAGTCCGGGTAGCTATTGGTTAACTACTAAACTATCTACACTGAACAAACATATATAAACGCAACAATTTCAAAGGTTTTACTGAGTTACAGTTCATATAAGGAAATCAGTCAACTGAAATAAATTCATTAGGTCGTTATCTATGGATTTAACATGACTGGGAATACAGATATGCATCTGTTGGTCACAGATACCTTAAAAAAAGGTAGGGGCGTGGATCAGAAAACCAGTCAGTATCTGGTGTGACCACCATTTACCTCATATAGCGCGACACATCTCCTTCACATAGAGTTGATCAGGCAGTTGATTGTGGCCTGTGGAATGTTGTCCCACTCCTCTTCAATGGTTGTGTGAAGTTGCTGGATATTGGCAGGAACTGGAACACTCTGTCGTACATGTCGATCCAGAGCATCCCAAACATGCTCGATGGGTGACATGTCTGGTGAGTATGCAGGCCACGGAAGACCTGGGACATTTTCAGCTTCCAGGAATTGTGTACAGATCCTTGCGACATGGGGCCGTTCATTATCATGCTGAAACATGAGGTGATGGCGGTGGATGAATGGCACGACAATGGGCCTCAGGATCTCATCACGGTATCTCTGTGCATTCAAATTGCCATTGATAAAATGTTCTCCCGAGTGGCGCAGTGGTCTAAGGCACTGCATCGCAGTGCTAGCTGTGCCACTAGAGATCCTGGTTCGAATCCAGTCTCTGTCATAGCCATACACGTGGTCTGCCGGTTGGACATACTGCCAAATTCTCTAAAATGATGTTGGAGGCGGCTTATGGTAGAGAAATTAACATTACATTCTCTGGAAACAGCTCTGGTGGACATTCCTGCAGTCAGCATGCTAATTGCACTCCCTCAAAACATGTGGCATTGTGTTGTGTGACAAAACTGTACATTTTAGAGTGGCCTTTTGTCCCCAGCACAAGGTGCACCTGTGTAATGATCATGATGTTTAATCAGCTTCTTGATTTGCCACACCTGTCAAGTGGATGGATTATCTTGGCAAATGAGAAATGCTCACTAAAAGGGATGCAAACGCATTTGTGCACAAAATTTGAGAGAAATAAGCTTTTTGTGCGTATGGAAATGTTGGATAATCTTTTATTTCAGCTCATGAAACATGGGACAAACACTTTACATGTTGCGTTTCTACTTTTGTTGATCCTTTTTGCACTAACTCTTGACTCATCACATACGCTGCTGTTACTGTTTATTATATATACTGTATGTACATATCTACCTCAACTACCTGGTTACCCCTGCACTTCGACTCAGTACTGGTACTTCCTGTATATAGCCAAGTTATTACCTCGTTACCCCTGCACTTCGACTCAGTACTGGTACTTCCTGTATGTAGCCAAGTTATTACCTCGTTACCCCTGCACTTCGACTCAGTACTGGTACTTCCTGTATATAGCCAAGTTATTACCTCGTTACCCCTGCACTTCGACTCAGTACTGGTACTTCCTGTATGTAGCCAAGTTATTACCTCGTTACCCCTGCACTTCGACTCAGTACTGGTACTTCCTGTATATAGCCAAGTTATTACCTCGTTACCCCTGCACTTCGACTCAGTACTGGTACTTCCTGTATATAGCCAAGTTATTACCTCGTTACCCCTGCAATTCGACTCAGTACTGGTACTTCCTGTATATAGCCAAGTTATTACCTCGTTACCCCTGCACTTCGACTCAGTACTGGTACTTCCTGTATATAGCCATGTTATTACCTCGTTACCCCTGCACTTCGACTCAGTACTGGTACTTCCTGTATATAGCCAAGTTATTACCTCGTTACCCCTGCACTTCGACTCAGTACTGGTACTTCCTGTATATAGCCAAGTTTTTACCTCGTTACCCCTGCACTTCGACTCAGTACTGGTACTTCCTGTATGTAGCCAAGTTATTACCTCGTTACCCCTGCACTTCGACTCAGTACTGGTACTTCCTGTATGTAGCCAAGTTATCGTTACTCATTGTGTTATTATTTTTCTATTACTTCTCTCTGCATTGAAGGGCCCATTAGTACACATTTCACTGTTAGTCTACATCTGTTGTTTAAGAAGCATTTGACAAATAACATTTGATTTGAATATAGTTGTGTTGTAATAAAATAAAATGTCAGTTTGACATGAAGGCTTTCTACTCCAAACGTAGCCAACATTGTTAAGACTGGACCAATAACAATACTGGTCAAAAGTTTTAGAACACCTACTCAATCAAGGGTTTCTTTTTATTTGTACTATTTTTTAAGTTGTAGAAAAATAGTGAAGACATCAAAACTATGAATTAACACATATGGAATCATGTAGTATTTTTGGGTATATATTTTATATTTGAGATTCTTCAAATAGTCACCCTTTGCCTTGATGACAGCTTTGCACACTATTGGCATTATCTTAACCAGCTTCACCTGGAATGCTTTTCCAACAGTCTTGAAGGAGTTCCCACATATGCTGAGCACTTGTTGGCTGCTTTTCCTTCAATCTGCGGTCCGACTCATCCCAAACCATCTCAATTTGGTTGAGGTCGGGGGATTGTGGAGGCCAGGTCATCTGATGCAGCACTCCATCACTCTCCTTCTTGGTAAAATAGCCCTTACACAGCCTGGAGGTGTGTTGGGTCATTGTCCTGTTGAAAAACAAATGATCGTCCCACTAAGCCCAAACCAGATGGGATGGCGTATCCCTGCAGAATGCTGTGGTAGCCATGCTGGTTAAGTGTGCCTTGAATTCTAAATAAATCACAGACAGTGTCACCAGCAAAGCACCCCCACACCATAACACCACCACCTCCATGCTTTACGGTGGGAAATACACATGCAGAGATCATCTGTTCACCCACACCGCGTCTCACAAAGACACGGCAGTTGGAACCAAAAATCTCAAATTTGGACTCCAGACCAAAGGACAAATTTCCACCGGTCTAATGCCCATTGCTCGTGTTTCTTGGCCCAAGCAAGTCTCTTCTTCTTATTGGTGTCCTTTAGTAGTGGTTTCGTTGCAGCAATTCAACCACGAAGGCTTGATTCACAGTCTCCTCTGAACAGTTGATGTTGAGATGTGTCTGTTACTTGAACTCTGTGAAGCATTTATTTGGGCTGCAATTTCTGAGGCTGGTAACTCGAATGAACTTATACTCTGCAGCAGAGGTAACTCTGGGTCTTCCAGTCCTGTGGCAGTCCTCATGAGAGCCAGTTTCATCATAGCGCTTGATGGTTTTTGCGACTGCCCTTGAAGAAACTTCCAAAGTTCTTGAAATGTTCCGTATTGACTGACCTTCATGTCTTAAAGTAATGATGGACTGTCGTTTCTCTTTGCTTATTTGAGCTGTTCTTGCCATAATATGGACTTGGTCTTTTACCAAATAGGGCTATCTTCTGTATACCCCCCCTACCTTGTAACAACACAACTGATTGGCTCAAACACATTAATTGAAATGCATTCCTGGTGACTACCTCATGAAACTGGTTGAGAGAATGCCAAGAGTGTGCAAAGCTGTCATCAAGACAAAGGGTGGCTATTTGAAGAATCTCAAATATAAAAATATATTTTGATTTGTTGAACACTTTTTTTGGTTACTACATGATTCCATATGTGTTATTTCATAGTTTGGATGTCTTCACTATTATTCTGCAATGTAGAAAATAGTAAATATAAAGAAAAACCCTTGAATGAGTAGGTGTTCTAAATCATTTGACCGGTAGTGTATATTTGAATATTTCAGCAGATCTCACTGTGAATCTGTTTTCATTGGCAAGCTAATGGAGGACAAATACGTTTTAATATTTCAGATAAATCTCTCAGTATAACATTGTAAAAACAACAATAACCTTCTTGTAACATGAGCCAGTGTGAATGTTGTGGTTGTGACTGACTGCCTGGGGACCGTAACTGTCTAATAGTCTACATCTGCAGTGAACCAATTCAAAGCCCACTCCTCCACCACACATACCATGTTCTTCTGGAATCACTCCTTCATACAAATATTTCCCAGAAAATGTAGCACCCATTTTTCAACTTTTAACTCCATATAACTATTTTCCTCCTTACTTCCTGGATCCTTTGCTATTTGAGCAGGTGCAGCAGCCTACTATTTGCAGTCAAGCAGAGGTGAGAAGAGAAATGCTTTGATGTTATGAGTATGTGGTGTCTGATTAAATCAGTTTAGGGAAATGTGTCCAGCCATCCTTTTCAAGGGCTATAGTGGCCATATGAACATTTATTTAATTATATCCAGGAATTAACATATGATATCTACTCCGGCTTCTTTCTGAAAGACACTTTGTCTTTGGTCTCTTGGAGTTTCTCTGCCAACTTGTCCTTGTTATCCCCAATCCTCCCCGACAGACGATCTCTGGTCTCTTCCATCTTCTCTGACAACCTGTCCTTTGTCTCTTCCATCTTCTCAGAGAGGCGTTCCCTGGTCTCCTCCATCTTGTCCTGCAGGTACTCCTTAACAGGCGGTGGGGTGGTCATGTGACCATGTTTACGGAGGTACCTGATCGAGAGGGACGTCCCCCCTAATGTCACGGTGTACCTGGCTGGGGTGGCAATCTGACAATAAACAACATGGACATTGTGGTTAGTGTTAATGTGATTAGTATGATGTGTTAAGATTAATGTGGTGATTTAGCTCTGGACCAACACTCAAAATAATTGCCATTGTCCAACAAGCCAATCACAAACAGTCCAACAAGCCAATCACAAACAATTGCTGTCCAAACATGTAATGAGATGAGCATTCTTACCTTGTACATGGCATAGGCAGTCAGTGCATAGCCACTCTGGGAATGCTCCAACAGCTTAACAAGCTTCTCTGGGAATCCAACATACTCCAGAAACGGAACCACATTTACACCCCTAAATGGTTAATTTAATATGGTTAATTTTCTATGACACATCAAGTCAGTCAAGTGTCAACAACTAAAATAATTACCATCACTGGGCCCATCCTAGTCTGAGCCTAACTAAAGCAGGCTTAATGGCAGCTCTTACTGCCAGGCCAGACAACCCTGATTGTTTAATCAGAATACTGTACATCTAAATGAGACTCAGTGGTGTCTGCCAGGCAGTAACCTCAGGTTGACCAGGGATGGAGAAAAGCCCATTATCACTAATGGCCATATGGAGAGGAGCAACAGAAACAGTCTCAGAATAACATCTCACATCTCACATGACCGTTTATGGGTTTTGTCTTTGCTCCTTCCTCTCATGTCAGGTTGCTAAATAATATCTTGATATCTGTACAACGTTACTCCTAACTTTCTGCATGGCAGCGTAGTAAAGAACTGTCTGTTGTAATTAATAACTAATTCCTTATTATGTACTTTGTATTTCATGCTGCATTTTTGTGATACAGAGCTCCCTTGCAAAAGAGACATTGGGACTTCCCTGCATAGACAAATATTAAATAAAACTTACTGCATGGCAGCATAGTAAAAGGTCCCGAACCACATTGAGGAGGTAATGAGGTGAAGGGGGATCATCACCTTCCCATACTGCTTTAGAGTTCTCCTGAACCTCTGGACCAGACCAATGGACCGGTCCCCCATGATATCCTCCTGGCCTGGGTCAACATTGCTATGGCCCTCTTCTGTGGTGGGCTTACGGGGTGCTGTGGTCCACACTGCTCCTGATGTGCTCACCCAGCGTGGACTGAGACTGGGGCTGAGGCCAGGGTTCCTGAGGAAGTAGGAGGCCATCCGTGGACCCAAGATGGTGGACGGCTCGCAGGTAACTGGGCCCAGGAGCATGGAGCGCAGGGCAGCTGATTGCCACAAGGCTCTCTGGTTAAAGAGACGCTGCATCTTCTGACTTGCTGCTTAGTCCACCCTCTGTAGCAAAACAACACACTATATTATACACTTGGTTCCATTGAGCCTTTGTATTCACACGTTTTATTCAACAACATAGCAAAAACCAATCATTATTGATGTGATCAGAAAATAGTTGCATTGATTTCTACAGTGGATGACATTAACGCGACTACAGTGCAATACTTGGTGCATGTTGAATGTATAAAACAGTCATACAGAACAATGCCATAGCTACCTTAGAATAACGGTTCAGTAAAGTTGATCCAGTTGCTGAAATGGAAGATAACTAGCTTAATTGTGCTTATCTAGGATAACCATCCAACTCAATGTTCTATCACTCACTCACGGTCAATGAACTTCTATCTAGATATTCAACCACAATTTCATGTTGGAAGCTCGCTGGTCGCTACACAAAACAAATCAAAGCATGAATTGCATTAATAGTTTAAAGATGGGCAACACCTCGATCAGCCCAACAACGTTATTGAACCAATGTTGCATCATAAATTCTGCAGTCAAACTTTTCCATTATGTAATCAAATTGTCACCCTTTTTCTACTATTGCTTTCAAGTCTACACATACAATTTGATGCATACTTTGGATTTCACAGAACGCACTGCAAAGCAATACTGCAAGGCAAACGCAGCGTTCCATTGGAAGTGAATGTACCGTGAATCGCGGTACGCACGTCGTTAGCCAGCTAGCCGGAGGGGTTAGTCAGCAACATCGCACAACGTTGATGGCGACACAAAATGTAAGCCACCTACAAAACGTACACTTATCATATATCTAAAGGAACGTACTTGACAATCCGACATGGTATTTCGGTCTTTCCACCCAGGCTAAAATTGAGATTTGTCATTCAGCAGAAAATCCTCCCATGTCGCATAAATATTACGTCAATGATAGGCCCGCAAGGACTTGTGGGAAGAGTAGTGCAGATACACAGCCAAACACGCCATTGACGTTTATTGCGTTTTCTACAAAATTGAAAGCGTCACTTGATCACCAAAACAAAATTGAAAGCATGTTGATTTTCTTCAGATATTACATCGTGTTCCCCTATAGCTAATAGATAATGTAAAAAAAAGTAATATTACATAATGGCTGTCAGTCATGAAAAAGCATCCATTCGTACTCCGTGCCAGTGGGGGGGGGGGATACTGTATATGTTGGTGTTGGAAACTACAAAATTACGACCGTCTCAGATGCATAATGGCGGAAAACTCAAGTGAGTGGGAACACTGTGGTTATTCCAATGTTATGTGGTGTTGTAGCTAAATGTACAGTGCCGTTTGTTAGCTAGCTTTTTTCATGTTTTCAACACGTTGAAATAATTACATTGTTCTTAATCTTTGCACCAAGCTACTTGTAAGTGTGTGTTTTATATGTGTGCATGTGACGCTATCCAGGATGAAATATTCTTAGCTAGCTAACGGTTAGCTTGCTACTGTAACTAGTTAACTAGCTGGTGCTAATTCCACTCAAACTGAGTACACATTGTTATTATTGATCTGTTTCCAGTTCAGGAGCTGCTAATCTCATATAGAAAACACAAACAGCGTTTATACTGTCTAGCTAGCTAAATAATTTAGATACATTTGAAAACTAAGTAACGTTAGCTAAGAAGATACATTTCACTAGCATATAGCTACCTAGTTCTGTGCAAGTAAATAACATATCTCTTGATTTTACAAATTATTTGCAGAAGTTTACAGAAGAAGTTGAACGTGCCATTGCTATCCTTTTGACAAAACTCTCTCCTGCCAAAGTTGACTCTTCTCTGACCAGTGGAGATGGCAGAGGTTGATCAGACTGTGGATCTGTCCAAGGCAGAGGCAGAGACAGAGACAGGAGAGGGTGGGAACGGGCATCTGTCTTCCAGTGCAGACCAAAACAGTGGGTCCAGTACAGGACAGAAGTCTACCACCAAGAGGAAGCATGAGGAGGAGGACGACAGCTCTCCAACTAAGAAACGGGTAAGAAATGGATAAATTAGAAAGGATCTGAACTGATTAATTAGAGAACTATTGAATGATAGATCAGTGAATCATCTCTCTTTCTCCCCCTGTCTCTCTTTCTCCCCCTGTCTCTACTTCTCCCCCTGTCTCTCTCTCCCCCTGTCTCTACTTCTCTCCCTCTCTCCCCCTGTCTCTCCTTCTCTCCCCCCCTCCTATGTTCCAGCATGGTCATGGAGAAAAGGTGGCAACCCATTACAACCTGCTCCAGGAGACCGGCCTCGCTGCCAGGAGCCAGAGCAGAATATTCTACATGAGGAACTTCAACAACTGGCTTAAAAGTGTTCTAATTGGTAAGATTGTAATATCTATTGTTTACAGGAAACTCATTCAACAAATCTAGATGAAGTGTGGAAAAAGGACTGGGGGGGGGGGGGGCAAATATACTTCTCCCATGGGCAAAGAAACTCAAAAGTGGTGATGCTATTAATTTAAAACATTGTGATAAATAAAAAAGTATTCATTTTTCCAGTTTCATTTAAGGACCAAAGGATTGACAGCAGTTCCATATAGATTGCAAAATAGTTGGGAAGAGATTTTTGACGTATCGATTCCATGGCAAATGGTTTATGAACTGATACGTAAAACGATGCCGGATTCAAAACTTAGAATTTTTCAATTTAAATTATTAGACAAAATTCTTGCAACCAATAGAATGTTATTTATATGGGGGATACAATCTTCCCAGCTCTGCATATTTTGCTGCGAAGAGACAATCATTAGATCATTTGTTTTGGTTCTGTCCATTTGTAGCTTGTTTTTGGTCACAGGTCCAGGAATGGCTGAAGGATTGCAATATTTACCTGGAGCTAACCCTGCAGATAGCACTACTGGGTGATCTGAAAAGTCATAGTCAATCGATCAATAATATAATAATACTTTTAGCAAAAATGTTTATTTTCAATTTACAATCTGTAGAAACAATGAGAATAGAAAGGTTCAGAACTTTTGTGAAACATCACAGTACAGTTGAACAATATATGGCAAATAGAAATCCAATATGGATGGTGTTAAGAGATAGATGGGAGGGGTTGAATGGAGCTGAAGGTTGGGACTAAAACAACTAATAACAACAAAATAACTAATTTAAAACATACTGTGTCCATAATAAGTATATACAGTGGGGAGAACAAGTATTTGATACACTGCCGATTTTGCAGGTTTTCCTACTTACAAAGCATGTAGAGGTCTGTAATTTTTATCAGAGGTACACTTCAACTGTGAGAGACGGAATCTAAAACAAAAATCCAGAAAATCACATTGTATGATTTTTAAGTAATTCATTTGCATTGTATTGCATGACATAAGTATTTGATCACCTACCAACCAGTAAGAATTCCGGCTCTCACAGACCTGTTAGTTTTTCTTTAAGAAACCCTCCTGTTCTCCACTCATTACCTGTATTAACTGCACCTGTTGGAACTCGTTACCTGTAACCTCTCCACAATGGCCAAGACCAGAGAGCTGTGTAAGGACATCAGGGATACAATTGTAGACCTGCACAAGGCTGGGATGGGCTACAGGACAATAGGCAAGCAGCCTGGTGAGAAGGCAACAACTGTTGGCGCAATTATTAGAAAATGGAAGAAGTTCAAGATGACGGTCAATCACCCTCGGTCTGGGGCTCCATGTAATATCTCACCTCATGGGGCATCAATGATCATGAGGAAGGTGAGGGATCAGCCCAGAACTACACAGCAGGACCTGGTCAATGACCTGAAGAGAGCTGGGACCACAGTCTCAAAGAAAACCATTAGTAACACACTACACCGTCATGGATTAAAATCCTGCAGCGCACGCAAGGTCCTCCTGCTCAAGCCAGCGCATGTCCAGGCCTGTCTGAAGTTTGCCAATGACCATCTGGATGATCCAGAGGAGGAATGGGAGAAGGTCATGTGATCTGATGAGACAAAAATAGAGCTTTTTGGTCTAAACTCCACTCGCCGTATTTGGAGGAAGAAGAAGAATGAGTTTACAACCCCAAGAACACCATCCCAACCGTGAAGCATGGAGGTGGAAACATCATTCTTTGGGGATGCTTTTCTGCAAAGTGGACAGGACGACTGCACCGTATTGAGGGGAGGATGGATGGGGCCATGTATCGCGAGATCTTGGCCAACAACCTCCTTCCCTCAGTAAGAGCATTGAAGATGGGTCGTGGCTGGGTCTTCCAGCATGACAACGAGCCGAAACACACAGCCAGGGCAACTAAGGAGTGGCTCCGTAAGAAGCATCTCAAGGTCCTGGAGTGGCCTAGCCAGTCTCCAGACCTGAACCCAATAGAACGTCTTTGGAGGGAGCTGAAAGTCCGTATTGCCCAGCGACAGCCACGAAACCTGAAGGATCTGGAGAAAGTCTGTATGGACAAGTGGGCCAAAATCCCTGCTGCAGTGTGTGCAAACCTGGTCAAGACCTACAGGAAACGTATGATCTCTGTAATTGCAAACAAAGGTTTCTGTACCAAATATTAAGTTCTGCTTTTCTGATGTATCAAATACTTATGTCATGCAATAAAATGCAAATTCATTACTTAAAAGTCATACAATGTGATTTTCTGGATTTTTGTTTTAGATTCCGTCTCTCACAGTTGAAGTGTACCTGTGATAAAAATTACAGACCTCTACATGCTTTGTAAGTAGGAAAACCTGCAAAATCGGCAGTGTATCAAATACTTGTTCTCCCCACTGAATGTATGCGAAAAAATAATTCAGATTCTAAACTACTATAAAAAATGTTCCCACTGCTCTGATTGGACTACAGTAGATTCCTCAGAGCAGTCTGAGCTGGAGGTCAGCAATGCTTTGCCTAATATTGTTTCACTGCTTTGCTGTGAATTCAATGCACTCAGTTAGCCTTTATTCTTTGTGCTCTAGATATCTTGTTCTATCTGTAAACTAGAGGTCCCTCCCGTCCTCCCAGGTGAGGTCCTGGACACGGTGCGTCAGAGCCGCAGAGAGCTGTCTGTTCTGGACCTGGGCTGTGGGAAAGGTGGAGACCTGCTCAAGTGGAGGAAAGGACACATCAGCCGGCTGGTCTGTGTAGGTAGGTACAGGACAATATGTTGCTCTTTTTTCTTCTGTCTGAGTAGCAGTCCGCATGATCACAACAAGCTTGTTCCTAACCACATCTAGGATCTTTCTCAGTCTTCCCTCGATTAGCGCTGATGTTCTGAGCAGTAGATCAGAGAGAGGACATGAGAAACCTCTCCTCCCTGATGTTCTGAGCAACCTCGATGATGTTCTGAGCAGTAGGAAGAGAGAGAGGACATGAGAAACCTCTCCTCGCTGATGTTCTGAGCAGTAGAAGAGAGGACATGAGAAACCTCTCCTCGCTGATGTTCTGAGCAGTAGGAAGAGAGAGAGGACATGAGAAACCTCTCCTCGCTGATGTTCTGAGCAGTAGGAAGAGAGAGGACATGAGAAACCTCTCCTCGCTGATGTTCTGAGCAGTAGGAAGAGAGAGAGGACATGAGAAACCCTCTCCTCGCTGATGTTCTGAGCAGTAGGAAGAGAGAGGACATGAGGAAACCTCTCCTCGATGATGTTCTGAGCACATGAGAAACCTCTCCTCGCTGATGTTCTGAGCAGTAGGAAGAGAGGACATGAGAAACCTCTCCTCGCTGATGTTCAGTAGGGAGAGAGAGAGGACATGAGAAACCTCTCCTCGCTGATGTTCTGATGTTAGGAAGAGAGAGAGACATGAGAAACCTCTCCTCGCTGATGTTCTGAGCAGTAGGAAGAGAGAGAGGAGAGAGCTGACATAGGAAAACCTCCTCCTCGCTGATGTTCTGAGCAGTAGGAAGAGAGAGGACATGAGAAACCTCTCCTCGCTGATGTTCTGAGCAGTAGGAAGAGAGAGAGGACATGAGAAACCTCTCCTCGCTGATGTTCTGAGCAGTAGGAGAGAGGACATGAGAAGCTGAGCTGACAGTAGGAAGAGAGAGAATGACCTCTCCTCGCTGATGTTCTGAGCAGTAGGAAGAGAGAGAGGACATGAGAAACCTCTCCTCGCTGATGTTCTGAGCAGTAGGAAGAGAGAGAGGAAATGAGAAACCTCTCCTCGCTGATGTTCTGAGCTGAGCATGAGAAACCTCTCCTCGCTGATGTTCTGAGCAGTAGAGAGAGAGAGGACATGAGAAACCTCCCTCGCTGATGTTCTCTCCTGAGAAACCGCTGATGAGAGAGGACATGAGCAGCTGATGTTCTGAGAGTAGAGAGAGGACATGAGAAACCTCTCCTCGCTGATGTTCTGAGCAGTAGGAAGATGAGAGAGGACATGAGAAACCTCCTCGCTGATGTTCTGAGCAGTAGGAAGAGAGAGGACATGAGAAACCTCTCCTCGCTGATGTTCTGAGCAGTAGGAAGAGAGATGAACATGAGAAACCTCTCCTCGCTGATGTTCTGAGCAGTAGGAAGAGAGGACCACCTCTCCTCGCTGATGTTGAGAAACCCTCCTCGTGAGCATGAGAAACCTCTCCTCGCTGATGTTCTGAGCAGTAGGAAGAGAGGACATGAGAAAACTCTCCTCGCTGATGTTCTGAGCAGTAGGAAGAGAGAGAGGACATGAGAAACCTCTCCTCGCTGATGATGTTCTGAGCAGTAGAGAGTAGGAGAGAGAGAGGAAACCTCTCCTCGCTGATGTTCTGAGCAGTAGGAAGAGAGAGAGAAAGAAACTCTCCTCGCTGATGTTCTGAGCAGTAGGAAGAGAGAGAGGACATGAGAAACCTCTCCTCGCTGATGTTCTGAGCAGTAGGAAGAGAGAGGACATGAGAAACCTCTCCTCGCTGATGTTCTGAGCAGTAGGAGAGAGGACATGAGAAACCTCTCTCGCTGATGTTCTGAGCAGTAGGAAGAGAGAGGACATGAGAAACCTCTCCTCGCTGATGTTCTGAGCAGTAGGAAGAGAGAGAGGACATGAGAAACCTCTCCTCGCTGATGTTCTGAGCAGTAGAAGAGAGAGGACATGAGAAACCTCTCCTCGCTGATGTTCTGAGCAGTAGGAAGAGAGAGGACATGAGAAACCTCTCCTCGCTGATGTTCTGAGCAGTAGAAGCAGAGAGGACATGAGAAACCTCTCCTCGATGTTCTGAGCAGTAGAAGAAGAGAGGACATGAGAAACTCTCCTCGCTGATGTTCTGAGCAGTAGGAAGAGAGAGAGGACATGAGAAACCTCTCCTCGCTGATGTTCTGAGCAGTAGGAAGAGAGAGAGGACATGAGAAACCTCCTCGCTGATGTTCTGAGCAGTAGGAAGAGAGAGAGGACATGAGAAACCTCTCCTCGCTGATGTTCTGAGCAGTAGGAGAGAGAGAGGACATGAGAAACCTCTCCTCGCTGATGTTCTGAGCAGTAGGAAGAGAGAGAGGACATGAGAAACCTCTCCTCGCTGATGTTCTGAGCAGTAGGAAGAGAGAGGACATGAGAAACCTCTCCTCGCTGATGTTCTGAGCAGTAGAAGAGAGAGAGGACATGAGAAACCTCTCCTCGCTGATGTTCTGAGCAGTAGGAAGAGAGAGGACATGAGAAACCTCTCCTCGCTGATGTTCTGAGCAGCAGTAGGAAGAGAGAGGACATGAGAAACCTCTCCTCGCTGATGTTCTGAGCAGTAGGAAGAGAGAGAGGACATGAGAAACCTCTCCTCGCTGATGTTCTGAGCAGTAGGAAGAGAGAGAGGACATGAGAAACCTCTCCTCGCTGATGTTCTGAGCAGTAGGAAGAGAGAGGACATGAGAAACCTCTCCTCGCTGATGTTCTGAGCAGTAGGAAGAGAGAGGACATGAGAAACCTCTCCTCGCTGATGTTCTGAGCAGTAGGAAGAGAGAGAGGACATGAGAAACCTCTCCTCGCTGATGTTCTGAGCAGTAGGAAGAGAGAGGACATGAGAAACCTCTCCTCGCTGATGTTCTGAGCAGTAGGAAGAGAGAGAGACACATGAGAAACCTCTCCTCGCTGATGTTCTGAGCAGTAGGAAGAGAGAGAGGACATGAGAAACCTCTCCTCGCTGATGTTCTGAGCAGTAGGAAGAGAGAGGACATGAGAAACCTCTCCTCGCTGATGTTCTGAGCAGTAGGAAGAGAGAGACATGAGAAACCTCTCCTCGAGATGTTCTGAGCAGTAGGAAGAGAGAGGACATGAGAAACCTCTCCTCGCTGATGTTCTGAGCAGTAGGAAGAGAGAGAGGACATGAGAAACCTCTCCTCGCTGATGTTCTGAGCAGTAGGAAGAGAGAGAGGACATGAGAAACCTCTCCTCGCTGATGTTCTGAGCAGTAGGAAGAGAGAGAGGACATGAGAAACCTAGGAAGAGAGAGAGGACATGAGAAACCTCTCCTCGCTGATGTTCTGAGCAGTAGGAAGAGAGAGGACATGAGAAACCTCTCCTCGCTGATGTTCTGAGCAGGGAAGAGAGGACATGAGAAACCTCTCCTCGCTGATGTTCTGAGCAGTAGGAAGAGAGAGGACATGAGAAACCTCTCCTCGCTGATGTTCTGAGCAGTAGGAAGAGAGAGGACATGAGAAACCTCTCCTCGCTGATGTTCTGAGCAGTAGGAAGAGAGAGAGGACATGAGAAACCTCTCCTCGCTGATGTTCTGAGCAGTAGGAAGAGAGAGAGGACATGAGAAACCTCTCCTCGCTGATGTTCTGAGCAGTAGGAAGAGAGAGGACATGAGAAACCTCTCCTCGCTGATGTTCTGAGCAGTAGGAAGAGAGAGGACATGAGAAACCTCTCCTCGCTGATGTTCTGAGCAGTAGGAAGAGAGAGAGGACATGAGAAACCTCTCCTCGCTGATGTTCTGAGCAGTAGGAAGAGAGAGAGGACATGAGAAACCTCTCCTCGCTGATGTTCTGAGCAGTAGGAAGAGAGAGGACATGAGAAACCTCTCCTCGCTGATGTTCTGAGCAGTAGGAAGAGAGAGGACATGAGAAACCTCTCCTCGCTGATGTTCTGAGCAGTAGGAAGAGAGAGACATGAGAAACCTCTCCTCGCTGATGTTCTGAGCAGTAGGAA
Source organism: Coregonus suidteri (assembly GCA_036851935.1). Lineage (NCBI taxonomy): Eukaryota > Metazoa > Chordata > Actinopteri > Salmoniformes > Salmonidae > Coregonus > Coregonus suidteri. The sequence goes on from CM072221.1 coordinate 76,559,485, forward strand.
GAGAGAGAGGACATGAGAAACCTCTCCTCGCTGATGTTCTGAGCAGTAGGAAGAGAGGACATGAGAAACCTCCTCGCTGATGTTCTGAGCAGTAGGAAGAGAGAGGACATGAGAAACCTCTCCTCGCTGATGTTCTGAGCAGTAGGAAGAGAGAGAGGACATGAGAAACCTCTCCTCGCTGATGTTCTGAGCAGTAGGAAGAGAGAGGACATGAGAAACCTCTCCTCGCTGATGTTCTGAGCAGTAGGAATGAGAGAGAGGACATGAGAAACCTCTCCTCGCTGATGTTCTGAGCAGTAGGAAGAGAGAGGACATGAGAAACCTCTCCTCGCTGATGTTCTGAGCAGTAGGAAGCTAGAGAGAGAGAGGACCACATGAGAAACCTCTCCTCGCTGATGTTCTGAGCAGTAGGAAGAGAGAGAGGACATGAGAAACCTCTCCTCGCTGATGTTCTGAGCAGTAGGAAGAGAGAGAGGACATGAGAAACCTCTCCTCGCTGATGTTCTGAGCAGTAGGAAGAGAGAGGACATGAGAAACCTCTCCTCGCTGATGTTCTGAGCAGTAGGAAGAGAGGACATGAGAAACCTCTCCTCGCTGATGTTCTGAGCAGTAGGAAGAGAGAGAGGACATGAGAAATGGGGGAAGGCCTGTTGAAAAGAAGCCTTGAGGTGCAGTACAGTTTAGTTTTCATATGTTGTCTTGTGTTGACAGACATAGCAGCTGTGTTGTTGTTTACCATGTTGTCCTTAGACATAGCAGCTGTTGTCAGTTGTCCATAGCAGCTGTGTTGTTGTTTAGCATGTTGATAGACATAGCAGCTGTGTTGTTGTTTAGAGCCTGTGTGTTGTGTTGTTGTTTCCCATGTTGTCCTGTTGACAGACATAGCAGCTGTGCAGCTGTGTTGTATAGACATAGCAGCTGTGTTGTTGTTTACCATGTTGTCCTGTTGATAGACATAGCAGCTGTGTTGTTTACCATGTTGTCCTGTTGATAGACTGTGTTGTTGTTTACCATGTTGTCCTGTGCTGTGAGACATAGCAGCTGTGTTGTTGTTTTCCTGTTGACATACATAGCAGCAGTTGACTGTTGTTTTTACAGTTGTCAGTACTGTTGATAGCATAGCTGCTGTGTTGTTGTTTACCATGTTGTCAGTTGACATAGCAGCTGTGTTGTTTGTTTACCATGTTGTGACCAGTGTGTTGTTGTTTACCATGTTTGTCCTGTTGACATAGCAGCGTTGTTGTTTGTTGTTTACCATATGTTGACAGTCCATGTCAGACATAGACATAGCAGCTGTGTTGTTGTTTACCATGTTGTCCTGTTGATAGACTGTGTTGTTTGTTGTTTACCATGTTGTCCTGTGACATACATAGCAGCTGTGTTGTGTTTACCATGTTGTCATAGCAGCTGTGTTGTTGTTTACATGTTGTCCTGTTGACAGACATAGCAGCTGTGTTGTTTACATGTTTGCAGCTGTTTACCATGTTGTTGTTTTCAGACATAGCAGCTGTGTTGTTGTTTACCATGTGTTGATAAGACAGCTAGCAGCTGTGTTGTTGTTTACCATGTTGACATGTTGTCAGACATAGCAGCTGTGTTGTTGTTTACATGTTGTCATGTTGATAGAGCAGCTGTGTTGTTGTTTATCAGCTGTGTGTTGTTTCTTGTGTTGACAGACATAGCAGCTGTGTTGTTGTTTACCATGTTGTCCTGTTGATAGACATAGCAGCTGTGTTGTTGTTTACCATGTTGTCCTGTTGATAGACATAGCAGCTGTGTTGTTGTTTACCATGTTGTTGTAGACATAGCAGCTGTTGTTTACCATGTTGTCCTGTTTGATAGACATACATATGCTGCATAGCAGCTGTGTTGTTGTTTACCATGTTGTCCTGTTGTCCTGTTGATAGACATAGCAGCTGTGTTGTTGTTTACCATGTTGTTGATAGACATAGCAGCTGTGTTGTGTTAGCAGCTGTGTTGTTGTGTTGTCAGACATAGCAGCTGTGTTGTTGTTTACCATGTTGTCCTGTGTGATAGACATAGCAGCTGTGTTGTTGTTTACCATGTTGTCAGACAGACATAGCAGCTGTGTTGTTGTTTACCATGTTGTCCTGTTGTCAGACACAGCAGCTGTGTTGTTGTTTTACCATGTTGTCCTGTTGACCATAGCAGCTGTGTTGTTGTTTACCATGTTGTCCTGTTGAGCAGACTGTGTTGCAGTGTTGTTGTTTACTGTGTGTTGTTGTTTACCATGTTGTCCTGTGATGACATAGACATAGTGTTGTTGTTGTTTACATGTTGTCAGTTGTTGTTTATGTCATGTTGACATAGCAGCTGTGTTGTTGTTGTTTCCATGTGTCCTGTTGATATACATAGCAGCTGTTGTTGTTTACCATGTTGTCCTGTTGATAGACATAGCAGCTGTGTTGTTGTTTACCATGTTGTCCTGTTGATAGACATAGCAGCTGTGTTGTTGTTTACCATGTTGTCCTGTGTTGATAGACATAGCAGCTGTGTTGTTGTTTACCATGTTGTCCTGTTGATAGACATAGCAGCTGTGTTGTTGTTTACCATGTTGTCCTGTTGATAGACATAGCAGCTGTGTTGTTGTTTACCATGTTGTCCTGTTGATAGACATAGCAGCTGTGTTGTTGTTTACCATGTTGTCCTGTTGACAGACATAGCAGCTGTGTTGTTGTTTACCATGTTGTCCTGTTGATAGACATAGCAGCTGTGTTGTTGTTTTTTTGTTGTCAGACATAGCAGCTGTGTTGTTTGTGTGTTTTTGTTGATAGACATAGCAGCTGTGTTGTTGTTTACCATGTTGTCAGACATAGCAGCTGTTGTTGTTTACCATGTTGTGTTTGTTGTTTACCATAGACATAGCAGTGTTGTGTTGTTGTTGTTGTTTACCATGTTGTCCTGTTGATAGACATAGCAGCTGTGTTGTTGTTTACCATGTTGTCCCATGTTGACAGACATAGCAGCTGTGTTTGTGTTTACCATGTTGTCCTGTTGACAGACATAGCAGCTGTGTTGTTGTTTACCATGTTGTCCTGTTGAAAGACATAGCAGCTGTGTTGTTGTTAACCATGTTGTCCTGTTGACATACATAGCAGCTGTGTTGTTGTTTACCATGTTTGTCCTGTTGGTGTAGAGACATAGCAGCTGTGTTGTTGTTTACCATGTTTGTTGTTTACCATGTTGATAGACATAGCAGCTGTGTGTTGTTTACCATGTTTACCATGTGTGTCAGACATAGCAGCTGTGTTGTTGTTTACATGTTGTCATGTTGACAGACATAGCAGCTGTGTTGTGTTGTTTACCATGTTGTCCTGTTGATAGACATATCAGCTGTGTTGTAGCAGCTGTTTACATGTTGACAGACATAGCAGCTGTGTTGTTGTTTACCATGTTGTCCTGTTGATAGACATAGCAGCTGTGTTGTTGTTTACCATGTTGTCCTGTTGACAGACAGACATAGCAGCATAGCAGTTGTCTGTAGCAGTGTGTTGTTTTACCATGTTGTCCTGTTGATAGACATAGCAGCTGTGTTGTTGTTTACCATGTTGTGTGATAGACATAGCAGCTGTGTTTACCATGTTGTTTACCATGTTGTCCTGTTGATAGACATAGCAGCTGTGTTGTTGTTTACCATGTTGTCCTGTTGATAGACATAGCAGCTGTGTTGTTGTTTACCATGTTGTCCTGTTGATAGACATAGCAGCTGTGTTGTTGTTTACCATGTTGTCCTGTTGATAGACATAGCAGCTGTGTTGTTGTTTACCATGTTGTCAGACATAGCAGCTGTGTTGTTGTTTACATGTTGTCATGTTGACAGACATAGCAGCTGTGTTGTTGTTTACCATGTTGTCCTGTTGATAGACATAGCAGCTGTGTTGTTGTTTACCATGTTGTCCTGTTGGTAGACATAGCAGTGTTGTTGTGTTTTACATGTGACATAGCAGCTGTGTGTTTACCATGTTGTCCTGTTGATAGACATAGCAGCTGTGTTGTTGTTTACCATGTTGTCCTGTTGATAGACATAGCAGCTGTGTTGTTGTTTACCATGTTGTCCTGTTGACAGACATAGCAGCTGTGTTGTTGTTTACCATGTTGTCCTGTTGATAGTTGTGTTGTTTGTTTACCGTGTTGTCCTGTTGATAGACATAGCAGCTGTGTTGTTTTGTTTACCATGTTGTCCTGTTGATAGACATAGCATGTGTGTTGTTTACCATGTTGTTGATAGACATAGCAGCTGTGTTGTTGTTTACCATGTTGTCCTGTTGATAGACATAGCAGCTGTGTTGTTGTTTACCATGTTGTCCTGTCCTGTGTGATAGACATAGCAGCTGTGTTGTTGTTTACCATGTTGTCCTGTTGATAGACATAGCAGCTGTGTTGTGTTTACTGTTGTCCTGTTGGTAGACATAGCAGCTGTGTTGTTGTTTACCATGTTGTCCATTGACAGCTGTGTTGTTGTTTACCATGTTGTCCTGTTGATAGACATAGCAGATGTGTGTTGTTGTTTACCATGTTGTCCTGTTGATAGACATATAGCAGCTGTGTTGTTTACCATGTTGTCCTGTTGACAGACATAGCAGCTGTGTTGTTGTTTACCATGTTGTCCTGTTGACAGACATAGCAGCTGTGTTGTTGTTTACCATGTTGTCCTGACATACATAGCAGCTGTGTTGTTGTTTACCATGTTGTCCATGTTGTCCTGTTGAGACATAGCAGCTGTGTTGTTGTTTACCATGTTTGTCCTGTTGACAGACATAGCAGCTGTGTTGTTGTTTACCATGTTGTCCTGTTGATAGACATTGCAGCTGTGTTGTTGTTTACCATGTTGTCAGACTAGCAGCTGTGTTGTTGTTTACCATGTTGTCATGTTGACAGACATAGCAGCTGTGTTGTTGTTTACATGTTGTCAGACATAGCAGCTGTGTTGTTGTCTACCATGTTGTCAGACATAGCAGCTGTGTTGTTGTTTACCATGTTGTCCTGTTGACAGACATAGCAGCTGTGTTGTTGTTTACCATGTTGTCCTGTTGATAGACATAGCAGCTGTGTTGTTGTTTACCATGTTGTCAGACATAGCAGCTGTGTTGTTGTTTACCATGTTGTCCTGTTGACAGACATAGCAGCTGTGTTGTTGTTTACCATGTTGTCCTGTTGATAGACATAGCAGCTGTGTTGTTGTTTACCATGTTGTCCTGTTGACATACATAGCAGCTGTGTTGTTGTTTACCATGTTGTCCTGTTGACATACATAGCAGCTGTGTTGTTGTTTACCATGTTGTCCTGTTGAAAGACATAGCAGCTGTGTTGTTGTTAACCATGTTGTCCTGTTGACATACATAGCAGCTGTGTTGTTGTTTACCATGTTGTCCTGTTGGTAGACATGCAGCTGTGTTGTTGTTTACCATGTCCTGTTGAAAGACATAGCAGCTGCTGTGTTGTTGTTTACCATGTTGTCCTGTTGATAGACATAGCAGCTGTGTTGTTGTTTATGTTGTCAGCATAGCAGCTGTGTTGTTGTTTACCATGTTTGTCATGTTGACAGACATAGCAGCTGTGTTGTTGTTTACCATGTTGTCCTGTTGACAGACATAGCAGCTGTGTTGTTGTTTACCATGTTGTCCTGTTGATAGACATAGCAGCTGTGTTGTTGTTTACCATGTTGTCCTGTTGACAGACATAGCAGCTGTGTTGTTGTTTACCATGTTGTCAGACATAGCAGCTGTGTTGTTTTTCCATGTTGGCATGTTGATAGACATAGCAGCTGTGTTGTTGTTTACCATGTTGTCATGTTGTTGATAGACATAGCAGCTGTGTTGTTGTTTACCATGTTGTCATGTTGATAGACATAGCAGCTGTGTTGTTGTTTTACCATGTTGTCCTGTTGATAGACATAGCAGCTGTGTTGTTGTTTACCATGTTGTCCTGTTGATAGACATAGTGTGTTGTTTTACCATGTTGTCCTGTTGATAGACATAGCAGCTGTGTTGTTGTTTACCATGTTGTCCTGTTGATAGACATAGCAGCTGTGTTTGTTTTTACCCATGTTGTCAGACATAGCAGCTGTGTTGTTGTTTACCATGTTGTCCTGTTGATAGAGACATAGCAGATGTGTTTGTTGTTTACCATGTTGTCCTGTTGATAGACATAGCAGCTGTGTTGTTGTTTTTAGCATGTTGTCCTGTTGACAGACATAGCAGCTGTGTTGTTGTTTACCATGTTGTCCCTGTTGACATACATAGCAGCTGTGTTGTTGTTTACAGCATTGTCATGTTGTCCTGTTGAAAGACATAGCAGCTGTGTTGTTGTTAACGACCATGTTGTCCTGTTGACAGACATAGCAGCTGTGTTGTTGTTTACCATGTTGTCCTGTTGACAGACATAGCAGCTGTGTTGTTTTTTACCATGTTGTCCTGTTGTCAGACATAGCAGCTGTGTTGTTGTTTACCGTGTTGTCCTGTTGATAGACATAGCAGCTGTGTTGTTGTTTTACCATGTTGTCAGACCAGCTGTGTGTTGTTGTTTACCCCCATAGCAGCTGTGTTGTTGTTTACATGTTGTCAGACATAGCAGCTGTGTTTGTTGTTTACCATGTTGTCAGACATAGCAGCGTGTGTTGTCGTTTACATGTTGTCAGACAGCAGCTGTGTTGTTGTTTACCATGTTGTCCTGTTGACAGACATAGCAGCTGTGTTGTTGTTTACCATGTTGTCCTGTTGATAGACATAGCAGCTGTGTTGTTGTTTACCATGTTGTCCTGTTGATAGACATAGCAGCTGTGTTGTTGTTTACCATGTTGTCATGTTGACAGACATAGCAGCTGTGTTGTTGTTTACCATGTTGTCCTGTTGATAGACATAGCAGCTGTGTTGTTGTTTACCATGTTGTCCTGTTGACAGACATAGCAGCTGTGTTGTTGTTTACCATGTTGTCCTGTTGATAGACATAACAGCTGTGTTGTTGTTTACCATGTTGTCCTGTTGATAGACATAGCAGCTGTGTTGTTGTTTACCATGTTGTCCTGTTGACATACATAGCAGCTGTGTTGTTGTTTACCATGTTGACAGACATAGCAGCTGTGTTGTTGTTTACCATGTTGTCCTGTTGACAGACATAGCAGCTGTGTTGTTGTTTACCATGTTGTCCTGTTGTCAGACATAGCAGCTGTGTTGTTGTTTACCATGTTGTCCTGTTGATAGACATAGCAGCTGTGTTGTTGTTTACCATGTTGTCCTGTTGATAGACATAGCAGCTGTGTTGTTGTTTACCATGTTGTCCTGTTGATAGACATAGCAGCTGTGTTGTTGTTTACATGTTGTCAAACAGCAGCTGTGTTGTTGTTTACCATGTTGTCAGACATGGCAGCTGTGTTGTTGTTTACCATGTTGTCCTGTTGTCAGACATAGCAGCTGTGTTGTTGTTTACCCTGTTGTCCTGTTGTCAGACATAGCAGCTGTGTTGTTGTTGTTTACATGTTGTCAGACATAGCAGCTGTGTTGTTGTTTACCATGTTGTCCTGTTGTCAGACATAGCAGCTGTGTTGTTTTGTTGTTTACCCTGTTGTCCTGTTGTCAGACATAGCAGCTGTGTTGTTTTGTTTACCATGTTGTCCTGTTGATAGACATAGCAGCTGTTGTTGACAGACATAGCAGCTGTGTTGTTGTTTACCATGTTGTCCTGTTGTCAGACATAGCAGCTGTGTTGTTGTTTACCCTGTTGTCCTGTTGTCAGACATAGGAGCTGTGTTGTTGTTTACATGTTGTCAGACATAGCAGCTGTGTTGTTTGTTGTTTACATGTTGTCTTGTGTTGTCAGACATAGCAGCTGTGTTGTTGTTTACCATGTTGTCAGACATAGCAGCTACTGTCAGACATAGCAGCTGTGTTGTTGTTTACCATGTTGTCAGACATAGCAGCTGTGTTGTTGTTTACATGTTGTACATAGCAGCTGTGTTGTTGTTTACATGTTGTTCAGACATAGCAGCTGTGTTGTTGTTTACCATGTTGTCAGACATAACAGCTGTGTTGTTGTTTACCATGTGTGTCTGTTGTCATGTTGACAGACATAGCAGCTGTGTTGTTGTTTACCATGTTTCTTGTGTTGACAGACATAGCAGCTGTTGTTGTTGTTTACCATGTTGTCATGTTGACAGAACAGCAGCTGTGTTGTTGTTTACCATGTTTCAGACATAGCAGCTGTGTTGTTGTTTACCATGTTGACAGACATAGCAGCTGTGTTGTTGTTTACCATGTTGTCTTGTGTTGTCAGACAACAGCAGCTGTGTTGTTGTTTACCATGTTGTCAGACATAGCAGCTGTGTTGTTGTCCTGTTGATAGACATAGCAGCTGTGTTGACCATGTTGTCCTGTTGATAGACATAGCAGCTGTGTTGTTGTTTACCATGTTGTCCTGTTGATAGACATAGCAGCTGTGTTGTTGTTTACCATGTTGTCTTGTGTTGACAGACATAGCAGCTGTGTTGTTGTTTACCATGTTGTCAGACATAGCAGCTGTGTTGTTGTCCTGTTGATAGACATAGCAGCTGTGTTGTTGTTTACCATGTTGTCTTGTGTTGACAGACATAGCAGCTGTGTTGTTTACCATGTTGTCTTGTGTTGACAGACATAGCAGCAGTATCGGTGGATCAGTGCCAGGTTCGTTATGAGGATATGAGGAAGAGGGGTCATCCTAACGAACGTATCTTCTCTGCAGAGTTCATCACAGCTGACTGCACCAAGGTACACCCAGTCTCTACACATACAGCATGAAGACGCCCCCCCCCCCTCTGTCTCTACACATACAGCATGAAGACGCCCCCCCCCCCCCCTCTGTCTCTACACATACAGCATGAAGTGGTCATTTGTTTTGGTCTGTAAAAATTAGAACATCAGAATATCACAATGTTCTGTGTGCAGAAATAGAAATGTGTTACAGAGGCACCATGTCACATTACTTTCATTAACATTCTTCCAACCTCTCAATACCTTCAACGTAGCAGCTGTGATGTTGTGTTCCGCTCTGCCTTCAGGAGCTGCTGACAGACAAGCTGAAGGATCCAGAGATGCAGTTTGATGTGACCAGCTGTCAGTTTGTCTACCATTACTCCTTTGAGACACAGCAGCAGGCGGATCTGATGTTGAAGAACGCCTGTGAGCAGCTGAGACCAGGAGGATACTTCATAGGCACCACACCAGACGCATATGAACTGGTGTAAGTAGATACTTCATAGTCACCAGACATATGAACTGGTGTAAGTAGATACTTCATAGTCACCAGACATATGAACTGGTGTAAGTAGATACTTCATAGTCACCAGACATATGAACTGGTGTAAGTAGATACTTCATAGTCACCAGACATATGAACTGGTGTAAGTAGATACTTGGCTTCACCAGACGCATATGAACTGGTGTAAGTAGATACTTCATAGTCACCAGACATATGAACTGGTGTAAGTAGATACTTCATAGTCACCAGACATATGAACTGGTGTAAGTAGATACTTTCATAGTCACCAGACATATGAACTGGTGTTAGTAGATACTTCATAGTCACCAGACATATGAACTGGTGTTAGTAGATACTTCATAGTCACCAGACATATGAACTGGTGTAAGTAGATACTTCATAGTCACCAGACATATGAACTGGTGTAAGTGATACTTCATAGTCACCAGACATTGAACTGGTGTAAGTAGATACTTCATAGTCACCAGACATATGAACTGGTGTAAGTAGATACTTCATAGTCACCAGACATATGAACTGGTGTAAGTAGATACTTCATAGTCACCAGACATATGAACTGGTTACTGTAAGTAGATACTTCATAGTCACCAGACATATGAACTGGTGTAAGTAGATACTTCATAGTCACCAGACATATGAACTGGTGTAAGTAGATACTTCATAGTCACCAGACATATGAACTGGTGTAAGTAGATACTTTATAGTCACCTCCAATCATCATCCAAGACAAATGGGTTTCCATCACATTTTCAACTCTACTAAACAATGTGCGTTATATAGCGAGTGTGCCAACAGTTTGTGCCAACATCTGGCGGATAGTGTGGGAAGGCTACCTACATGATATTATGGACCTGCTGGTCTGATGGGTACTGTCAGTGGCTTGATGACATGATATCTACATTTTACATTACATTTTAGTCATTTAGCAGACGCTCTTATCCAGAGCGACTTACAGGAGTAATTAGGGTTAAGTGCCTTGCTCAAGGGCACATCGACAGATTTTTCACCTAGTCGGCTTGGGGATTAGAATCAGCGACCTTTCGGTTACTGGCACAACGCTCTTACCCACTAAGCTACCTGCTGGTCTGATGGTTACTGTCAGTGGCTTGATGACATGATATCTACCTGATGGTTACTGTCAGTGGCTTGATGACATGATATCTACCTGATGGTTACTGTCAGTGGCTTGATGACATGATATCTACCTGATGGTTACTGTCAGTGGCTTGATGACATGATATCTACCTGATGGTTACTGTCAGTGGCTTGACGACATGATATCTACCTGATGGTTACTGTCAGTGGCTTGATGACATGATATCTACCTGATGGTTACTGTCAGTGGCTTGATGACATGATATCTACCTGATGGTTACTGTCAGTGGCTTGATGACATGATATCTACCTGATGGTTACTGTCAGTGGCTTGATGACATGATATCTACCTGCTGGTCTGATGGTTACTGTCAGTGGCTTGATGACATGATATCTACCTGCTGGTCTGATGGTTACTGTCAGTGGCTTGATGACATGATATCTACCTGCTGGTCTGATGGTTACTGTCAGTGGCTTGATGACATGATATCTACCTGCTGGTCTGATGGTTACTGTCAGTGGCTTGATGACATGATATCTACCTGCTGGTCTGATGGTTACTGTCAGTGGCTTGATGACATGATATCTACCTGCTGGTCTGATGGTTACTGTCAGTGGCTTGACGACATGATATCTACCTGATGGTTACTGTCAGTGGCTTGACGACATGATATCTACCTGCTGGTCTGATGGTTACTGTCAGTGGCTTGATGACATGATATCTACCTGCTGGTCTGATGGTTACTGTCAGTGGCTTGACGACATGATATCTACCTGCTGGTCTGATGGTTACTGTCAGTGGCTTGATGACATGATATCTACCTGCTGGTCTGATGGTTACTGTCAGTGGCTTGATGACATGATATCTACCTGCTGGTCTGATGGTTACTGTCAGTGGCTTGACGACATGATATCTACCTGCTGGTCTGATGGTTACTGTCAGTGGCTTGATGACATGATATCTACCTGCTGGTATGATGGCTACTGTCAGTGGCTTGATGACATGATATCTACCTGCTGGTCTGATGGTTACTGTCAGTGGCTTGATGACATGATATCTACCTGCTGGTCTGATGGTTACTGTCAGTGGCTTGACGACATGATATCTACCTGCTGGTCTGATGGTTACTGTCAGTGGCTTGATGACATGATATCTACCTGCTGGTCTGATGGTTACTGTCAGTGGCTTGATGACATGATATCTACCTGCTGGTCTGATGGTTACTGTCAGTGGCTTGATGACATGATATCTACCTGCTGGTCTGATGGTTACTGTCAGTGGCTTGACGACATGATATCTACCTGCTGGTCTGATGGTTACTGTCAGTGGCTTGATGACATGATATCTACCTGCTGGTCTGATGGTTACTGTCAGTGGCTTGACGACATGATATCTACCTGCTGGTCTGATGGTTACTGTCAGTGGCTTGACGACATGATATCTACCTGCTGGTCTGATGGCTACTGTCAGTGGCTTGACGACATGATATCTACCTGATGGTTACTGTCAGTGGCTTGACGACATGATATCTACCTGCTGGTCTGATGGCTACTGTCAGTGGCTTGACGACATGATATCTACCTGCTGGTCTGATGGCTACTGTCAGTGGCTTGATGACATGATATCTACCTGCTGGTCTGATGGTTACTGTCAGTGGCTTGATGACATGATATCTACCTGATGGTTACTGTCAGTGGCTTGACGACATGATATCTACCTGTGCTCTGTTCCTCTTCAGGAAGCGTGTGGAAGCCATAGACTCCAACTCCTTTGGTAACGAGGTGTTCAGCGTGACGTTTCAGAAGAAGGGCCATTACCCTCTGTTCGGCTGTCAGTATGACTTTAATCTGGAGGGGGTGGTCAATGTCCCAGAGTTCCTGGTTTATTTCCCCCTGTTTGAAGAGTAAGTGTTACCAGAGTAAGGGTTATCAGAGTAAGGGTTACCAGAGTAAGGGTTACCAGAGGAAGGGTTACCAGAGGAAGGGTTACCAGAGTAAGGGTTACCAGAGTAAGGGTTACCAGAGTAAGGGTTATCAGAGGAAGGGTTACCAGAGGAAGGGTTACCAGAGTAAGGGTTATCAGAGGAAGGGTTATCAGAGTAAGGGTTATCAGAGTAAGGGTTACCAGAGGAAGGGTTACCAGAGGAAGGGTTACCAGAGTAAGGGGTTATCAGAGTAAGGGTTACCAGAGGAAGGGTTACCAGAGGAAGGGTTACCAGAGTAAGGGTTATCAGAGTAAGTGTTACCAGAGGAAGGGTTACCAGAGTAAGGGTTATCAGAGTAAGGGTTACCAGAGGAAGGGTTACCAGAGGAAGGGTTACCAGAGGAAGGGTTACCAGAGGAAGGGTTATCAGAGGAAGGGTTACCAGAGGAAGGGTTACCAGAGGAAGGGTTATCAGAGGAAGGGTTATCAGAGTAAGGGTTATCAGAGTAAGGGTTACCAGAGGAAGGGTTACCAGAGGAAGGGTTATCAGAGGAAGGGTTATCAGAGGAAGGGTTACCAGAGGAAGGGTTACCAGAGGAAGGGTTACCAGAGTAAGGGTTACCAGAGTAAGGGTTACCAGAGTAAGGGTTACCAGAGTAAGGGTTACCAGAGTAAGGGTTACCAGAGTAAGGGTTATCAGAGTAAGGGTTACCAGAGTAAGGGTTATCAGAGGAAGGGTTACCAGAGGAAGGGTTACCAGAGGAAGGGTTACCAGAGTAAGGGTTACCAGAGTAAGGGTTACCAGAGGAAGGGTTATCAGAGGAAGGGTTATCAGAGGAAGGGTTATCAGAGAAGGGTTAAGAGTAAGTGTTATCAGAGGAAGGGTTACCAGAGGAAGGGTTACCAGAGGAAGGGTTACCAGAGGAAGGGTTACCAGAGGAAGGGTTACCAGAGGAAGGGTTACCAGAGTAAGGGTTACCAGAGTAAGGGTTACCAGAGTAAGGGTTACCAGAGTAAGGGTTACCAGAGTAAGTGTTATCAGAGTAAGTGTTACCAGAGGAAGGGTTACCAGAGGAAGGGTTACCAGAGTAAGGGTTATCAGAGTAAGGGTTATCAGAGTAAGGGTTATCAGAGTAAGGGTTATCAGAGGAAGGGTTACCAGAGGAAGGGTTACCAGAGGAAGGGTTACCAGAGGAAGGGTTACCAGAGGAAGGGTTACCAGAGGAAGGGTTACCAGAGGAAGGGTTATCAGAGGAAGGGTTACCAGAGTAAGGGTTATCAGAGTAAGGGTTATCAGAGTAAGGGTTATCAGAGGAAGGGTTATCAGAGGAAGGGTTACCAGAGGAAGGGTTACCAGAGGAAGGGTTACCAGAGGAAGGGTTACCAGAGGAAGGGTTACCAGAGGAAGGGTTACCAGAGGAAGGGTTACCAGAGGGGTTATCAGAGTAAGGGTTACCAGAGGAAGGGTTACCAGAGGAAGGGTTACCAGAGGAAGGGTTACCAGAGGAAGGGTTATCAGAGGAAGGGTTACCAGAGTAAGGGTTATGACATGTTGGTCAAGTGAATCCACCTGCTTGTGGAAATGGAAGTAGATGTCATTACCAGGGGTTGGAAGTTAAATTAATTTCCAATCGTTTCATTCTGAACAGAACCACTATTTTTTTCGTTCCATTCCACTGTTCCGACCAGCAAAATAAAGTTCTGAACTGGTTCGAACCCCCCCAAAAAAAGTACTGGTTTATATGATTATTTTCTGTTCCTTTTTTACATTTAGCTCATTAAATGACTTCACCAATCAGTGCTGACAGAGCAGGCAGGCTGGTTGGTTACATGAGTGATGGACAGAAGTGTAGCCAATGGCACAAGGTGCGACTGAAACTTTGCGGATGGGGAGAGAGCGAGAGCGTGTTGAGGAGGAGGCTTGAAGCGCTGGGCATCTTGTTATGACATGCATTATCTGAATTAGGTCCACAGAATTATAACTAGGAGGAGCGGCTTCTATGGAGGAACGTTGAATGTCCTTTGAACTAGCAAGCTTGTTTGTGCAGAGCGGCACCAGAATTAAAAACACGTCTTACCTTTTTGTAGTTAATAAATCCAACGTGAAACGTGATAACAAGGCTATAGTAACTTTAACTAGCATTGAAAAAGTTAATCCATTCTTCTCTAGCTAATTAACAATCTCTCTCTCCCTAATTTCTGAATCACGCTTGTAACGTCAGTACAGAAGCCTCTGCTTCAGAGGGGGAGGAAGCCTGAACACACTGGTAAAGATGTTCAGCTTGCAGCACTGGAATATGTTTCTGACTGAGACAATGAGGGGTTTGCATAGGCGCTTTGTTGCGTTTTTGTTGTTGTTGTGGGACTAGAAAGAAATGCATGGAATGTAAAATAACGTTATTAACAGGTTCCCATGCTTTCGAAGTAACGGTCTGGTTCACTTCCATTCCAGTTTCCATTTCAGTTCCTTGAATCTTTTTTTCTTTCGGTTCTGTTCCCTGAACCGGTTCCAACCCCTGGCATAACATTTGTTTTCAACCTTTGAACTGTCTTGACTTGGTATTTTAGTCATATTGTAATATTAGAAGATACCAGAAGGTGGTGGACAGGGATTACATGGAATCAGTAATGCGTCTGGCAAAACTTTACCTCACAAACAGAATGGTTTCATTGATAACGTCTTTGTATTTAAAGGTAAATACATTTTTATAGTTTTTAAATATTTTGATCCCAAGGTGAAATGTCACCAATGTCTCAGATTCAGTTTCTTATAAATATACTTTATATTAGTCTCTTACCAGAGAGCTGAGCTAGTGTTTTCTATTGACAGGATGGCCAAGAAGTACAACATGCGTCTGGTGTTTAAGAAGACGTTCTCCCAGTTCTTTGAGGAGCACATAAAGAACAACCAGCACAAGATGTTGATGCAGAGGATGCAAGCACTGGAGGTGGGGATCAATACACACTACCGTTCAACAGTGGGGATCAATACACCCTACCGTTCAACAGTGGAACAGTTTGGGGATCAATACACCCTACCGTTCAACGGTGGGGATCAATACACACTACCGTTCAACAGTTTGGGGATCAATACACCCTACCGTTCAACAGTTTGGGGATCAATACACCCTACCGTTCAACAGTGGGGATCAATACACACTACCGTTCAACAGTGGGGATCAATACACCCTACCGTTCAACAGTTTGGGGATCAATACACCCTACCGTTCAACAGTTTGGGGATCAATACACCCTACCGTTCAACAGTGGAACAGTTTGGGGATCAATACACACTACCGTTCAACGGTGGGGATCAATACACACTACCGTTCAACAGTGGGGATCAATACACACTACCGTTCAACGGTACCGTACACAACAGTGGGGATCAATACACACTACCGTTCAACAGTGGGGATCAATACACACTACCGTTCAACAGTTTGGGGATCAATACACACTACCGTTCAACAGTTTGGGGATCAATACACACTACCGTTCAACAGTTTGGGGTCACTTAGAAATGGCCTTGTTTTCGAAAAGAAAAGCCATTTTTTTTG
Organism: Coregonus suidteri; assembly: GCA_036851935.1. Classification (NCBI taxonomy): domain Eukaryota; kingdom Metazoa; phylum Chordata; class Actinopteri; order Salmoniformes; family Salmonidae; genus Coregonus; species Coregonus suidteri. Next base: position 76,575,334 of record CM072221.1, read on the forward strand.
TCCATTTAAAATAACATAAAATGGATCAGAAATACAGTGTAGACATTGTTAAAGTTGTAAATTGCTATTGTAGCTGGAAACGGCTGATTGTTAATGGAATATCTACATAGGCGTACAGAGGCCCATTATCAGCAACCATCAGTCCTCTGTTCCAATGGCACGTTGTGTTTGGTAATCCAAGTTGATCATTTTAAAAGGCTAATTGATCATTAGGAAACCCTTTTGCAATTATGTTAGCACAGATAAAAACTGTTGTGCTGATTTAAAGAAGCAATAAAACTGGCCTTCTTGAGACTAGTTGAGTATCTGGAGCATCAGCAATTGTGGGTTCGATTACAGGCTCAAAATGGCCAGAAACAAAGAACTTTCTTCTGAAACTCGTCAGTCTATTCTTGTTCTGAGAAATGAAGGCTATTCCATGCGAGAAATTGCCAAGAACCTGAAGATCTCGTACAACGCTGTGTACTACTCCCTTCACAGAACAGCGCAAACTGGCTCTAACCAGAATAGAAAGAGGAGTGGGAGGCCCCGGTGCACAACTGAGCAAGAGGACAAATACATTAGAGTGTCTATTTTGAGAAACAGGCGCCTCACAGGTCCTCAACTGGCAGCTTCATTAAATAGTACCCGCAAAACACCAGTCTCAACGCCAACAGTGAAGAGGCGACTCCGGGATGCTGACCTTCTAGGCAGAGTCCCAAAGAAAAAGCCATATCTCAGACTGGCCAATAAAAAGTAAAGATTAAGATGGGCAACAGAACACAGACACTGGACAGAGGATGATTAGAAAAAAGTTATGGACAGACGAATCGAAGTTTGAGGTGTTCGGATCACAAAGAACATTTGTGAGACGCAGACCAAATGAAAAGATGCTGGAGGAGTGCTTGATGCCATCTGTCAAGCATGGTGGAGGCAATATGATGGTCTGGGGGTGCTTTGGTGGTGGTAAAGTGGGAGATTTGTACAGGGTAAAAGGGATCTTGAAGAAGGAAGGGTATCACTCCATTTCGCAACGCCATGCCATACCCTGTGGACGGCGCTTGATTGGAGCCAATTTCCTCCTACAACAGGACAATGACCCAAAGCACAGCTCCAAACTATGCAATAACTATTTAGGGAAGAAGCAGTCAGCTGGTATTCTGTCTATAATGGAGTGGCCAGCACAGTCACCGGATCTCAACCCTATTGAGCTGTTGTGGGAGCAGCTTGACCGTATGTTATGTAAGAAGTGCCCATCAAGCCAATCCAACTTGTGGGAGGTGCTTCAGGAAGCGTGGGGTGAAATCTCTTCAGATTACCTCAACAAATTAACAACTAGAATGCCAAAGGTCTGCAAGGCTGTAATTGCTGCAAATGGAGGATTCTTTGACGAAAGCAAAGTTTGAAGGACACAATTATTATTTATATAAAAAATCATTATTTCTAACCTTGTCAATGACTACATTTCCTATGCTTTGCTATATTTCCTATTCAAACTCATTTCATGTATGTTTTCATGGAAAACAAGGAAATTTCTAAGTGACCCCAAACTTTTGAACGGTAGTGTACATCAATAGATTAATCAGTTACCTGGACTGATCAATATGCATCAATAGATGAATCAGTTACCTGGACTGATCAATGAAACAGAAATAAAAAACCATGAGGAACCAGGATCTTTGCAAGAAGGTTATTGTATTCAAGACAACGTATTAAATGTCTGCAGGTGGGGGATTCAAAGTCCCCACTACTTTACCCCACTAGCTATAGGCTACTAAATGTAGCCTTTGCCCACAGTGGTGTCTCATGTTCATTGATGCAGAATAATTAGTGGAACGCTTGTCAATTGTGTTTAATAATATGACTCTCCGTTACAGAGACACCAGTACCTCTGTTAATTATGTGACGTGAAGATAACACAGTTCAATGCAAACTGGACAGAAAAGCTGTACTTTAGATTAATGCAATGCAAAGGTCACACTCATTTATTAAAGATACATTTTTATGATTTGATGAAACAGGAATTGTTTTAATGACGTCCCATATCTTTTGACGTGAGGAATGAACCATTCTTTAGATATCATGTGTCTTTGTAGCATCTGAAAACAATATCAAGTCTTCACTAGCCTGGAGCAACAGCCTTCAATTTGATATAGTCCCCATCTGTGCTGTCCTGTCTAGAACCTCTGCAGAGAAAGAAGTGTTCTTAACATTAGTAACCAAAAACAAGTCTCTTTATGTATCCGGAGTGTATTATAGACACACTGTGAGTCAGCGACGCCACGGTGTGACTCATAACCTGGCTGGACAGAGCTTCTAAAAGGAAAAGGGTGATGTTGCTGTAACTAATTGTGTTGTTGTGTCAGTCTTTCCCGACAGAAAACAGGAACAAGTCATCCTCAGACAGCCTTGATGATTATGATCACGCCAAGAGAAAGGCTGACAGCCCTAATGTCAAGCTGCCGCTGGTAAGAGATAATGAATGTCTCTGTCTTGGGACCTATCTTCATATTGACAAGCACAACTCCATGACTTCAATGGAGATTTAGATGAAGTGTTTTCAGTGTAAATTTAAACCACTAAACTCACATAAAAAGTATGTAGAAAAGATAATGGAACTATGTTTTTAAATAAGATCATCTTCAAGAACAAACGATCACCAAATAAAAACTAGACGGGGAGAATCTAAAATACAAAACATTTCATGGCATACATTGATTTTGTGATAATGTTTGAGTCACTCAGACAGCATAAGAACATGGCAAAATGTGTGGAATTACAGGAAACTAGCTTTAAAATGTTCTCTCCGCCCCATAGCGAAATGTGGAGAATTGCAGGAAATTTGCTTTAAAACATTACAATTTTGGCATGGTTTTAGAGGTCCTCTAAAACCATGCCATTGCCCACCCCCACTATCAACCCCCACACCCCCACTATCAACCCCCACACCCCCACTGTCAACCCCCACACCCCCACTATCAACCCCCCACCCCCACTATCAACCCCCCCACCCCACGCCAACTTTGCCACCACTGCTGAAAAAAGTATTGGGGGAAGCACTGAGATTTATACAATGAGATATAACTTTGAGAACTTTTTAGCTTTGTAAAATTACTTTCTTTAAAGGGGCAATCTGCTATTGAATACATACAAACATTTTGGGATTTTTTAAATTAATGATATACCCATTAATTCTTGAAGAATATAATTTATGAATGCCTCATGAGATTAGTTAAACTGTCGTACCCCATCAGAACTCAAAATATAACCTTGTTTTCTCTAAGGTAGATAATGGAAACAAACACTCTATAGCCCCTAAACATGGTTAAAACTATTATTTTGATCTCATGGATCGTCAGCCCTCGGATCCATAGCTCTGTCTATACATTTTTACAATTCTCCAGCCCCATCCCTCAGCTGTTTACCAAAACAAGTGATGGGGTGATGCTTTTGTTGTTGTTTGAAGTGCAGATTACCCCTTTTAAAAATTTGAATGATGCAGTCAGTGAAAGTGTTTACACTAATGTAATAGATGCATTTCTAATCAAGAGCCTTTCATGGTACCCAAGGACAGTGTTTATAAGAAACATTAGAATATCCAATGTACAGAAACGGCATTGTGACCATCTGTATTGCTCCTTGTTTCTGTACAGGGAACATTGAGCAAGTCTGAGTGGGAGGCAACAAGTAAGTAGCATGGGTTTTGTTTCAACCCTTTTTGTGTGTTATTTGTAACCAGTCATGTTAACTGCTTCTACTAACAGTACTAGTCATTAGTTCTGGATTTACACTCTTCAGTATTAATCTGCTGTTTCTAATCTAATTTTAGAGTGTAATAAATGTCAGTAAAGGCTGAAATGTTTCACAGCTAAAGATGTATAGATGAATGTATACTACATCATGTGTACTTAATAAGTCTGTCTGATTTAGAGACTCAACACAGGACTGTTGTTGTTATTGTTCCATGGTTTGGTTGTAGATATTAGTCCTAGTACCGTCAGGATGATATCTCTATTGGTTGTAGATATTAGTCCTAGTACCGTCAGGATGATATCTCTATTGGTTGTAGATGTTAGTCCTATACCGTGGATGATATCTCTATTGGTTGTAGATGTTAGTCCTAGTACCGTCAGGATGATATCTCTATTGGTTGTAGATGTTAGTCTAGTACCGTCAGGATGATATCTCTATTGGTTGTAGATATTAGTCCTAGTACCGTCAGGATGATATCTCTATTGGTTGTAGATATTAGTCCTAGTACCGTCAGGATGATATCTCTATTGGTTGTAGATATTAGTCCTAGTACCGTCAGGATGATATCTCTATTGTTTGTAGATATTAGTCCTAGTACCGTCAGGATGATATCTCTATTGGTTGTAGATATTAGTCCTAGTACCGTCAGGATGATATCTCTATTGGTTGTAGATATTAGTCCTAGTACCGTCAGGATGATATCTCTATTGGTTGTAGATATTAGTCCTAGTACCGTCAGGATGAAATCTCCACAGAATCTCGTAAAGGACCATGTAAAACGTTTAAAGTCCCAGTCTTTCCTGTGTTTTTGTATATACAGTTGAAGTTGGAAGTTTACATACACCTTAGCCAAATACATTTAAACTCAGTTTTTCACAATTCCTGACATTTAATCCTAGTAAATATTCCCTGTCTTAGGTCAGTTAGGATCACCACTTCATTTTAAGAATGTGAAATGTCAGAATAATAGTAGAGTGATTTATTTCCGCTTTTATTTATTTCATCACATTCCCAGTGGGTCAGAAGTTTACATACACTCAATTAGTATTTGGTAGCATTGCCTTTAATTTGTTTAACTTGGGTCAAACGTTTCGGGTAACCTTCCACAAGCTTCCCACAATAAGTTGGGTGAATTTTGGCCCATTCCTCCCGACAGAGCTGGTGTAACTGAGTCAGGTTTGTAGGCCTCCTTGTTCACGCACGCTTTTTCAGTTCTGCCCACAAATGTTCTATAAGATTGAGGTCAGGGCTTTGTGATGGCCACACCAATACCTTGACTTTGTTGTCCTTAAGCCATTTTGCCACAACTTTGGAAGTATGCTTGGGGTCATTGTCCATTTGGAAGACCCATTTGCGACCAAGCTTTAACTTCCCGACTGATGTGTTCATGTTGCTTCAATATATCCACATCATTTTCCTTCCTCATGATGCCATCTATTTTGTGAAGTGCACCAGTCCCTCCTGCAGCAAAGCACCCCCACAGCATGATGCTGCCACCCCCGTGCTTCACGGTTGGGATGGTGTTCTTCGGCTTGCAAGCATCCCCCTTTTTCCTCCAAACATAACGATGGTCATTATGGCCAAACAGTTCTATTTTTGTTTCATCAGACCAGAGGACATTTCTCCAAAAAGTACAATATTTGTCCCCATGTGCAGTTGCAAACCATTGTCTGGCTTTTTTATGGCAGTTTTGGAGCAGTGGCTTCTTCCTTGCTGAGCGGCCTTTCAGGTTATGTCGATATAGGACTCGTTTTATTGTGGATATAGATACTTTTGTACCTGTTTCTTCCAGCATCTTCACAAGGTCCTTTGCTGTTGTTCTGGGATTGATTTGCACTTTCCGCACCAAAGTACGTTCATCTCCAGGAGACAGAACGCGTCTCCTTCCTGAGCGGTATGATGGCTGCGTGGTCCCATGGTGTTTATACTTGCGTACCATTGTTTGTACAGATGAATGTGGTACCTTCAGGCATTTGGAAATTGCTCCCAAGGATGAACCAGACTTGTGGAGGTGTACCATTTTTTTCCTGAGGTCTTGGCTGATTTCATTTGATTTTCCCATGATGTCAAGCAAAGAGGCACTGAGTTTGAAGGTAGGCCTTGAAATACATCCACAGGTACACCTCAAAATGCATCCACAGGTACACCTTCAATTGACTGAAATTATGTAAATTTGCCTATCAGAAGCTTCTAAAGCCATGACATCATTTTCTGGAATATTCCAAGCTGTTTACATACACTAAATTGACTGTGCCTTTAAACTTCTGACCCACTGGAATTGTGATACAGTGAATTATAAGTGAAATAATCTGTCTGTAAACAATTGTTGGAAAAATTACTTGTCATGCACAAAGTAGATGTCCTAACCGACTTGCCAAAACTATAGTTTGTTAACAAGACATTTGTGGAGAGGTTGAAAAACAAGTTTTAATGACTCCAAACTAAGTGTATGTAAACTTCCGACTTCAACTGTATATCCACACTATGAGGTTGGAATAATACTGTGAAATTGTGAAAATGATGATAATGATGATAATGATGATAATGATGATAATGCCCTTTTAGTGTAAGAGCAGTTTGAAAAGACTGCCTGAAATGTCAGCCTGTTTAGGTGGGATGGAGTTTTGGCCTGTCTGGTGATTTAGTGGGGTAGTCTTTGATATGTGGATATTATATACCTCACATGCGACCCATGAATCAACCGTCCTATTAATATGATTCAAGTCTATTAAACAGAATATCTGATTCCATTTAACGTTATAGTAAAACCATGTGCAATCAAGTATTATGCTTTTGCCGACTAAGATCAAGAAATGGTCATGAGAAGCGAATATCAAAGCAAGTATTATTTAATAACTTAGTCAAATGAATGGATTCACATACAAGGCATAAACCTAAGTTACAAGGCAATACTGACATTAACAAAGCATAATTCTAGGCATATACACTGAACTAAAATATAAACGCAACATGTAAAGTGTTGGTCCCATGTTTCATGAGCTGAAATAAAAGATCCCAGAAATGTTCCATACGCACAAAAAGCTTATTTCTCTCAAATTTGTTTACATCCCTGTTAGTGAGCATTTTCCCTTTGCCAAGATATGCCACACCTATCAGGTGGATGGATTATCAAGAAGCTGATTAAACGGCATGATTATTACACAGGTGCACCTTGTGCTGGGGACAATAAAAGGCCACTCTAAAATGTGCAGTTTGTCATACAGCACAATGCCACAGATGTCTCAAGTTTTGAGGGAGTGCAATTGGCATGCTGACTGCAGGAATGTCCACCAGAGCTGTTGCCAGAGAATTGAATGTTCATTTCTCTACCATAAGCCACCTTGAACGTCGTTTTAGAGAATTTGGCAGTACGTCCAACCGTCCTCACAACCACAGACCACATGTATGGCGTCATGTGTGCGAGCGGTTTGCTGATGTCAACGTTGTAAACAGTGCCCCATGATGGCGGTGGGGTTATGGTATGGGCAGGCATAAGCTACGGACAACAAACACAATTGCATTTTATCAATGGCAATTTGAATGCACAGAGATACCGTGACGAGATCCTGAGGCCCATTGTCGTGCCATCACTTAATGTTTCAGCATGATAATGCACGGTCCCATGTCGCAAGGATCTGTACACAATTTCTGGAAGCTGAAAATGTCCCAGTTCTTCCATGGCCTGCATACTCACCAGACATGTCACCCATTGAGCATGTTTGGGATGCTCTGGATTGACGTGTACGACAGCATGTTCCAGTTCCCGCCAATATCCAGCTTCTTCGCACAGCCATTGAGGAGGAGTGGGACAACATTTCACTCGCCCCAATCAACTGCCCTCTATGTGAAGGAGATGTGTCAAGCTGCATGAGGAAAATGGTGGTCACACCTGATACTGACTGGTTTTCTGATCCACGCCCCTACCTTTTTTAAAGGTATCTGTGACCAACAGATTCATATATGTATTCCCAGTCATGTGAAATCCATAGATTACGACCTAATTTATTTATTTCAATTGACTGATTTCCTTATATGAACTGTACATTTTTGAAATTGTTGCATGTTGCGGTTATATGTTTGTTCTAGGTCCTAGGTTAACTTACAAGACCAAGCATGAAAAAAGAGATGCCTAGGAAATTAGAATTGTTCATACCTCGATGGACTGGACACAGGGTAAGAGACAGAACAATGGGATAAGATGGTGGTAGTCAAGCTGAGGTTAACCCACTGTTTATAAATAGCTATATGGTGGTAGTCAAGCTGAGGTTAATCAATAAATGCAAGCAGACATTTTGATTAGCTAGGTAGCTAACGTCAGAGGGGGAAGGGCTGACTGGTCCTTGGGCATTGTCTTGGTCCATTTGCCATGCGGCCAGAGGGTGACCGAGAGCACTTAAATTAGGGCCGAGCCTACAGTGACATCACCAGCCGTTAAATTAGTTAATAGACCAATAAGAGAGTTCCAAACCTTTCTGCCAATAACAGCTCGTTTTGGTTTTCCCCTCCCCACTCCCAGACAGTCCTAGCCCCACTCAGATCACTGACAGTCCAAAGTTCTTTACTTGAGAAATTGCTCTTGCTAAGAAGCTATTTTTGTTTCTTTTTGATTTTAATTGAAAACAATCACAGTAATGTACACTATATATACAAAAGTATGTGGACACCCATTCAAATTAGTGGATTCTGCTATTTCAGCCACACCCGTTGCTGACAGGTGTATAAAATCGAGCACACAGTCATGCAATCTCTATAGACAAACATTGGCAGTAGAATGGTCAACTGTAAGTGCTGTTATTGTGAAGTTTAAACATCTAGGAGCAACAACGGCTGAGCTGCGAAGTGGTAGGCCACACAACTGGACCGCTGAATCGTCTGTCCTCGGTTGCAACACTCACTACCGAGTTCCAAACTGCCTCTGGAAGCAACATCAGCACAAGAACTGTTCCTCGGGAGCTTCATGAAATGGGTTTCCATGGCCGAGCAGCCGCACACAAGCCTAAGATCACCATGCGCAATGCCAAGCGTCGGCTGGAGTGGTGTAAAGCTCGTCGCCATTGGACTCTGGAGCAATGGAAACGCGTTCTCTGGAGTGATGAATCACGCTTCACCATCTGGCAGTCTGACGGACGAATCTAGGTTTGGCGGATGCCAGGAGAACGCTACCTGCCCCAATGCATAGTGCCAACTGTAAAGTTTGGTGGAGGAGGAATAATGGTCTGGGGCTGTTTTTCATGGTTCGGGCTAGGCCCCTTAGTTCCAGTGAAGGGAAATCTTAACGCTACAGCATACAATGACATTCTAGACGATTCTGTGCTTCCAACTTTGTGGCAACAGTTTGGGGAAGGCCCTTACCTTTTTCAGCATGACAATGCCCTGTGCACAAAGCGAGGTCCATACAGAAATGGTTTGTCAAGATTGGAGTGGAAGAACTTGACTGGCTTGCACAGAGCCCTGACCTCAACCCCATCGAATACCTTTGGGATGAATTGGAACGCAGACTGCTAGCCAGGCCTAATCGCCCAACATCAGTGCCCGACCTCACTAATGCTCTTGTGGTTGAATGGAAACAAGTCCCCGCAGCAATGTTCCAACATCTAGTGGAAAGCCTTCCCAGAAGAGTGGAGGCTGTTATAGCAGCAAAGGGGGGACCAACTCCATATTAATGTCCATGATTTTTGGAATGAGATGTTGGACGAGCAGGTGTCCACATACTTTTGGTCGTGTAGTGTATGTAGGGAGTGAAATAGGGTAGCTGTCTATGTAACCAACTGAAATGTTAATGTTGGGTTGTGTAGTGTACTTAATGGTTACCCAGAAATGATTTGATATTGAGATAAAAACGGCTGCTTTGGACCTTTTTTAATATTGTTGCTTTCCCCTCCACACACTTAGGCAGTAACCTGTAACACTGTTGAGTTTCTGTGGTGGTCGCTGCAGCAGGGAGGAGAGCGAGACCAACGTGGGTCACATAGTCGCTCGCTGTCTTTTTTTTTTTTACTCCCTTTAGTCCATACAGGAGATACGGCCCAAATTCTCTTCATGTGGGCATATCAGAACCATTAAGCCTTGTTCACACTGACAGTTTGAAGTGATTTAAATCAAATTTTGTTGCGTATCAGATTCAAGTCTGATCTTTTTCCTACAGTGTGAACAGCCAAAAGGCACATGGAATCTGATATTTTCAAGGCAGATTTAAACCACATTCATACGTGGTTTGAAATCAGATACAAATCGGATTCCTGGCCATGCGACTTGTGTCTGAATGGTCAAATCAGATTTATTTGCAGTCAATACTTTTATTTATCATATCTTGTCTGTTTACAGTTTGACAAGTACATGTGGTAGCTAACTGGCTTGTTAATTGTTTACAAAAACGAATTTGTAAATGTGCTAGCAAGCTAAACAGCTAACTAGCTTGTTGACTGTTGTGGCTAGCCCCCCAAAAGGTTTAAAGTTGGATCATCCTTGAGGCTTTAAGTGTTCTAACACTATGATCTCGAACAAAGAAATTAAGTTGTAATGAAAACCAATTGAACAGGAGCGACATGCAGGGGAAGTCTTTATAAAAGAATCGCCTCCACATTTCTATGGTTTGATTTTGGCTAAGCTAATTTGAAAGCAAGGTAAGACGTTCCTCATTATTTGAAGAAAAGCAAAACGTTCAGGTTTCAAACAATTATACTGCCTTAAGCTCACATTGTAAAGCGGTGGTTGACGCGCTGATAGTAATAATAATAGCTTGCATACCGTTGACTATAGCACTCGAATGGCGAATGGGTAGCGTGCTTTAATTATGAGTTGAGCTTGAGAAATAAAAATTGTAGCTCTTTTAAATCATGACCATCAAAACAGTTTTTAACATGCATTTAGAATTATTTGTTGCTCATGACTGGGCTTATAAAAGCACGTTTCACCCCAGTACCAGCAGTGATATCACCAAAACATCCTAAACCGGCTGAAATTATAGTCAGTCTTCTCAAACAGCACTAAAGGCCATTATCATCATCTTCACCCTCATAGTGTGGGCATACAGTGCATTCGGAAAGTATTCAGACCCCTTCACTTTTTTCACATTTTGTTACGTTACAGCCTTATTCTAAAATGGATTCAATATTTTTTCCCCTCATCAATCTACACGCAATTCCCCATAATGACAACTCGAGAACAGGTTTTTTGACATTTTTGCTAATTTATTACAAATAAAAAACATACCTTATTTACATAAGTATTCAGACCCGTTGCTATGAGACTCGAAATTGAGCTTAGGCGTATCAAGGATCCTCCTTGATGTTTCAACAAGTTGATTGGAGTCCACCTGTGGTAAATTCAATTGATTGGACATGATTTGGAAAGGCACACACACCTGTCTATATAAGGCCCCAGTATGAAAATGAATGCACTCACTAACTGTAAGTCGCTCTGGATAAGAGTGCCTGCTAAATGACTAAAATGTAATGTAAAATGTCCCACAGTTGACAGTGCATGTCAGAGCAAAAACCAAGCCATGAGGTCGAAGGAATTGTCCGTAGAGTTCCGAGACAGTATTGTGTCGAGGTACAGATCTGGAGAAGGTTATCAAAAAATGTCTGCAGCATTGAAAGTCCCCAAGAACACATTGGCCTCCATCATTCTTAAATGGAAAAGTTTGGAACCACCAAGACACCCGGTTAAACTGAGCAATCGGGGGAGAAGAGCTTTGGTCAAGGAGGTGTCCAAGAACCTGATGGTCACTCTGACAGAGCTCCAGAGTTCCTCTGTGGAGATGGGAGAACCTTCCAGAAGGACAACCATCTCTGCAGCACTCCACCAATCAGGCCTTGATGGTAGAAAGGCCAGACGGAAGTCCTCAGTAAAAGGCACATGACAGCACGCTTGGAGTTTGCCAAAAGGCACCTAAAGGACTCTCACACCATGAGAAACAAGATCCTCTGGTCTGATGAAACCAAGATTGAATTATTTGCCTGAATGCCAAGCGTCACGTCTGGAGGAAACCTAACACCATCCCTATGGTGAAGCATGGTGGTGGCAGCATCATGCTGTGGGGATGTTTTTCAGCGGCAGGGACTGGGAGACTAGTCAGGATCGAGGGAAAGATGAACGGAACAAAGTACAGAGAGATCCTTGATGAAAACCTGCTCCAGAGCGCTCAGGACCTCAGACTGGGCTGAAGGTTCACCTTCCAACAGGACAACGACCCTAAGCACACAGCCAAGACAACGCAGGAGTGGCTTCGGGACAAGTCTCTGAATGTCCTTGAGTGGCCCAGCCAGAGCCCGGACTTTAACCAGATCGAACATCTCTGGAGAGACCTGAAAATAGCTGTGCAGCAACGCTCCCCATCTAACCTGACAGAGCTTGAGAGGATCTGCAGAGAAGAATGGGAGAAACTCCCCAAATACAGGTGTGCCAAGCTTGTAGCGTCATACCCAAGAAGACTTGAGGCTGTAATCGCTGCCAAAGGTGCTTCACTGAATGCTTATGTAAAAGTGATAATTCAGTTTTTTGTTTTACATTTGTAAAAATGTCTAGACCTGTTTGTGCGTTGTCATTATGGGGTATTGTGTGTAGATTGATGAGGGGAGAAAAAACAATGTGATCCATTTTAGAATAAGGCTGTAACGTTACAACGTGGAAAAAGTCAAGGGGTCTGAACCTTACGAAGGCGCTATATATATAAAACACAGGTACAGTTGAAGTCGGAAGTTTACATACACTAAGTTGACTGTGCCTTAGTACGCAAGTATAAACACCATGGGACCACGCAGCCGTCATACCGCTCAGGAAGGAGACGCGTTCTGTCTCCTAGAGATAAAAGTACTTTGGTATATTATATACACTTAGGTTGGAGTCATTAAAACTTGTTTTTCAACCACTCCACACATTTCTTGTTAACAAACTATAGTTTTGGCAAGTCGGTTAGGACATCTACTTTGTGCATGACACGAGTCATTTTTCCAACAATTGTTTACGGACAGATTATTTCACATAATTCACTGTATCACAATTCCAGTGGGTCAGAAGTTTACATACACTAAGTTGACTGCGCCTTTTAAACAGCTTGGAAAATTTCGTCATGGCTTTAGAAGCTTCTGATAGGCTAATTGACATCATTCGAGTCAATTGGAGGTGTACCTGTGGATGTATTTCAAGGCCTACCTTCAAACTCAGTGCCTCATCGCTTGACATCATGGGAAAATCAAAAGAAATCAGCCAAGATCTAAAAAAAAAAAAAATGGTAGACCTCCACAAGTCTGGTTCATCCTTGGGAGCAATTTCCAAACGCCTGAAGGTACCACGTTCATCTGTACAAACAATAGTACGCAAGTATAAACACCATGGGACCACACAGCCGTCATACCGCTCAGGAAGGAGATGCGTTCTGTCTCCTAGAGATGAACGTACTTTGGTGCGGAAAGTGCAAATCAATCCCAGAACAACAGCAAAGGACCTTGTGAAGATGCTGGAGGAAACGGGTACAAAAGTATCTATATCCACAGTAAAACAAGTCCTATATCGACATAACCTGAAAGGCCACTCAGCAAGGAAGAAGCCACTGCTCCAAAACCGCCATAAAAAAGCCAGACAACGGTTTACAACTGCACATGGGGACAAAGATTGTACTTTTTGGATAAATGCCCTCTGGTCTGATGAAACAAAAATAGAACTGTTTGGCCATAATGACCATCGTTATGTTTGGAGGAAAAAAGGGGATGCTTTCAAGCCGAAGAACACCATCCCAACTGTGACGCACGGGGGTGGCAGCATCATGCTGTGGGGGTGCTTTGCTGCAGGAGGGACTGGTGCACTTCACAAAATAGATGGCATCATGAGGAAGGAAAATTGTGGATATATTGAAGCAACATCTCAAGACATCCGTCGGGAAGTTAAAGCTTGGTCGCAAATGGGTCTTCCAAATGGACAATGACCCCAAGCATACTTCCAAAGTTGTGGAAAAATGGCATAAGGACAACAAAGTCAAGGTATTGGAGTGGCCATCACAAAGCCCTGACCTCAATCCTATAGAAAATGTGTGGGCAGAACTGAAAAAGCGTGTGCGAGCAAGGAGGCCTACAAACCTGACTCAGTTACACCAGCTCTGTCAGGAGGAATGGGCCAAAATTCACCCAACTTATTGTGGGAAGCTTGTGGAAGGCTACCCGACACGTTTGACCCAAGTTAAACAATTTAAAGGCAACGCTACCAAATACTAATTGAGTGTATGTAAACTTCTGACCCACTGGGAACGTGATGAAATAAATAAAAGCTTAAATAAATCACTCTACTATTATTCTGACATTTCACATTCTTAAAATAAAGTGGTGATCCTTACTGATCTAAGACAAGGAATTTTTACTAGGATTGAATGTCAGGAATTGTGAAAAACTGAGTTTAAATGTATTTGGCTAAGGTGTATGTAAACTTCCGACTTCAACTGTAAATCATGTTTTTGAATGCACTGGGCCTTTAAGCAAGCACATATAAGTCAATATTATTGGTTGGGCCAAATCCTTCTGCTCCGAGTTGAGGTTGTGACACTGCAATGACCTGTCTGCTAATGAGCTGATTTTATTAATCAATCAAACCTAATTGAATTATCTCTCTCCTCTTAATGCCCCGGATGTGCACTAGCTAATGTGGATCCTAATGAATTAAACAAAACTCTCTTTCTTCCATCTCCATCTCTCCATCTCTCTCTCAGGCATATACCTGGTGTTTGCATTTGAGAAAATGTCCTGAATGCCAGAGAAGAGAACCCCAGTTTGAGAAGTCGACTCGTCAATATAACAATATTACACTGTTTTTTGTTTGGTATGTTTTGGGGGGGGGTGTTTTTGAAGAACAGACTTGCTACCCACTCTGCAGTGCTTTGGGCAGAGCATGGGGGGGAAAAAAATAAAATAAAATGGGGGTAGAATTGCTAATGTAGTTTTAATGTTTTCCTGTATTGGTTTGAGCTTTGACTGTATTTGACAGTAAGCTTGTGTTGTCCTATCCATCCAGCCATCAGCTATAGCCAGACTGTTGTCATCATCTGTAGTTCATATCTATCCAGCCTTACTACTTCACCTTTAACCTAGTGATGTCCTTTATACAACGGGGTGTGTCTAATCCTGAATGCTGATTGGTTAAAACCGCATTCCAGCCGGTGTCTATTCCACAAGTTACCACCGGCTAAATCTATGATGTTAAAATGCCCATTTACTCTGTTCCATCTGACTGCCCAATCCACTCTCATCAGCCTAGCCAGGTACTTTATAAACTTGATCTCCACTATAAAAAGGCATGTAGACATTCTCACATTTCTTTTAGACTAACAATATTTTTTCAACAGTGGAGATTTGAATAAACCTTGATCTGTCTCTCTGACATTTGCAACATTGTTTCAATATTCCAGCTGTCGCATAGTAATGAACGTGTCGGGAGGAGACAGGAAGGCAGCTTTTCTCAGCCAGTCGAATTCATGAATCAGCATAATTTCTATGGCTATATGCAAAGAAATATCAATAGAAAACAGGTCAAACGTGCAGCTAGTTCTTTCCTGCTTCAGTTTGAAGTGATTATGTTAGCTGTGTTGTTGTTGGCTAGCTCCTCTGAACAGCAGTGTCCTGACGAGAGAGCACATTTTCTATGCCAGGTGAAATCTTGCATCATTAGCTCATTGTTATGGATGTATCCAAATAAATGTCACTAGAAAACAGCTTAAACAGCTTAAACAAATGCAAACGAAGCTACTGTTGTTATTCTGGCTGCACTGTTTGACGTGACTGTAAATTAGCCGTAGTAGCTAGCAAGCAAGGGATCAGAACGTTGCCAGCCAGTGTGGCAATAGAACATTTAGAACGAATGACTGTATCCATAGATACAGAACAAAAACACCTAACGACTGGGTCGAGTCTCTGGAACCAAACCGATAGAACGAACGACCAGCCGGCTTGGGTAGCAACCCTAGATTTGTGTCGGGACTATATCTTGTGGAAGGATGAAATAGTTTGAAGAAATTCATCAAAATAATTTTTTTTATTAAAATATGTAAATCATTATTTGAATATGTTGGTAACCCCATTGTATAAAAGTGATAATGCCCTTGAAGCCGGTGTTTTGAAGATATATTGACTTCGCCTCGGGCCTAACAACACCCGTGCCAAAATATCCTCCAAACACCGGCTTCGAGGGCATAATCACTTAAATAATAAATAGCATGTTACTGAAACGACATTTGAGGATACGTAGTACTGGCATCAAAGTAGTCATGTTTTCACATTTCAGAATTGCAAATGATGGGCAGCTTTGGCTCCCGGCTCCCACTATTTCCAGGTAGAAGCCCATTTCTCTTTCAACATGTAATATGTGTCTGTTCCAACAGGATGTGTTGTATCAGTGGTACTCTGTCCTATAAAGGATGGTTGTCTACAAGAGGATTAGATCAGTGAATCAATGCTAGTTCAAAGTAGGAACATCTTGTAGAGGTGTTTTAAGGCTCAACTATGTTTCAGGTAATCAGCCTGTAGATTGGGGGGTTTGACCTAATCAACAAATTTTTTACATTTTAGTCATTTAGCAGACGCTCTTATCCAGAGCGACTTAGTTAGTGAGTGCATACATTTTTATACTGGCCCCCCGTGGGAATCGAACCCACAACCCTGGCATTGCAAACGCCATGCTCTACCAACTGAGCTACACGGGACTATAACACATTGATCCTTATGTAACCCTATGTAGTCCTGTGTAGCTAAATGACTACCTGGGGTATGTGTACCTTCTGTCTATTCCCTATATAATGCTTTTGACCAGTTACCATTAGCCCCCCAAGGAATTCAGCTAAAATGAGATGAATTGAGGAAACCTGTTCCCAAGTATTCCCTCAAATAAAATAAAAGATGTCTCTCAATGTAATCAAGGTATGAAATGATTGTCATGTTCTTTTTGGGCTGAATCTAGTTTCCTATTCCTGATACAGTATATTGCGACATCAGAATTTGAAAATGTGAAAGCAGTTAGCTAGTCATGTTTTTATATTCATTTAACGGTCAATATTTTGTTTTGAAAAATGTAATCTGACCAAAGCACCGGTTCCAGTCCAGTACAGGAGGACTGGGGCCAGTAATCTGACCAAAGCACCGGTTCCAGTCCAGTACAGGAGGATTGGGGCCAGTAATCTGACCAAAGCACCGGTTCCAGTCCAGTACAGGAGGACTGGGGCCAGTAATCTGACCAAAGCACCGGTTCCAGTCCAGTACAGGAGGACTGGGGCCAGTAATCTGACCAAAGCACCGGTTCCAGTCCAGTACAGGAGGATTGGGGCCAGTAATCTGACCAAAGCACCGGTTCCAGTCCAGTACAGGAGGACTGGGGCCAGTAATCTGACCAAAGCACCGGTTCCAGTCCAAGTGCCAATGCCAGGTGTTTACATTTGTTGGATGACATGAAAATAGAGCTCCCTGGCAACGCTCACCAGTGGTGGGTTTGGTGTGGAAATGAGAATGAATGAGCAGAAAATAACCCCATACCTACTGTCAAATATGGTGCTGGATCTTTGACGTTATGGGGCTATTTACCACTGGTCCTGGGGCCCTTGTTAAGGTCAACAGCATCATAAACTTTACCCGAAATCCACAAAGAAATGGTTAATTGGCCACAAAATCAACATTTTGAAATGGCCATCTTAGTCTCCAGACTTGAAACCCAATGAAAACCTGTGGTTTGAATTGAAGGGGGAAGTCCATAAACGCAGACGAAGGATATCAAGGATCTGGAAGGATTCTGAATGGTCGAAGCGCCTCCTAGTGTCTCCAACATAAAACATTGGAGAAAAGGGCTCCATGCCGTTGTCCTCGCAAGGTGAGGTATTGAAAACGGATGTCAATCATTTTGACACTACCTTTTCTGAGCATTTGTATTAGTATAAAATATAATTTCCCTTTTTTTTTTTTTTTTTTTTGCGTACAAGACAAGCTCAGGCTAGCCTGATTGTGGGTGTCAAGTGTGTGGCATCGCTTTCTATTGGCCGTGGAATCAGCCATAGCCTCCAGAACGTGTAATGCTTCGAAAAATAAAAGGATGTTTCATAAATATTCTGTTCACACGTTTTGCTTGAATGCTCTTCATGCATCCAACCATGAAAGACCCCTGTAACAGTCCCTGTAACAGTCCAGCAGGGTCAAATGATAATCACAGTGGTTGTAGAGGGTGCAACAGGTCAGCACCTCAGGAGTAAATGTCAGTTGAGCTCCGGTGCATCCTGTTTCCATTGATCATCCTTGATGTTTCTACAACTTCATTGGAGTCCACCTGTGGTAAATTTTAAATTTATTGGACATGATTTGAAAGGCACACACCTGTCTATATAAGGTCCCACAGTTGACAGTGCATGACAGCAAAAACCAAGCCATGAGGTAGAAGGAATTGTCCGTAGAGCTCCGAGACAGGATTGTGTCGAGGCACAGATCTGGGGAAGGGTACCAAAACATTTCTGCAGCATTGAAGGTCCCAAGACTCTTCCTAGAGCTGGCCGCCTGGCCAAACTGAGCAATCGAGGGAGAAAGGCCTTGGTCAGGGAAGTGACCAAGAACCCGATGGTCACTCTGACAGAGCTCCAGAGTTCCTCTGTGGAGATTGGAGAACCTTCCAGAAGGACAACCATCTCTGCAGCACTCTACCGATAAGGCCTTTATGGTAGAGTGGCCAGATGGAAGCCACTCCTCAGTAAAAGGCACATGACAGCCCGCTTGGAGTTTGCCCAAAGGCACCTAAAGGACTCTCTGATCATGAGAAACAAGATTCTCTGGTCTGATGAAACCAAGATTGAACTCTTTGCCTGAATGCCAAGCGTCACGTCTGGAGGAAACCTGGCACCATCCCTACGGTGAAGCATGGTTGTGGCAGTATCATGCAGTGGGGATGTTTTTCAGGGACTGGGAGACTAGTCAGGATCGAGGGAAAGATGAACGGAGCAAAGTACAGAGAGATCCTTGATGAAAACCTGCTCCAGAGCGCTCAGGACCTCAGACTGGGGCGAAGGTTCACCTTCCAACAGGACAATGACCCTAAGCACACAGCCAAGACAATGCAGGAGTGGCTTCGGGACAAGTCTCTGAATGTCCTTGAGTGGCCCAGCCAGAGCCCAGACTTGAAAACGATCTAACATCTCTGGAGAGACCTGAAAATAGCTGTGCTGCGACGCTCCCCATCCAACCTGACAGAGCTTGAGAGGATCTGCAGAGAAGAATGGAAGAAAGGTACACTTCAACTGAGACGGAATCTAAAACAAAAATCCAGAAAATCACATTGTATGATTTTAAAGTAATTAATTTGCATTTTATTGCATGACATAAGTATTTGATCACCTACCAACCAGTAAGAATTCCGGCTCTCACAGACCTGTTAGTTTTTCTTTAAGAAGCCCTCCTGTTCTCCACTCATTACCTGTATTAACTGCACCTGTTTGAACTCGTTACCTGTATAAAAGACACCTGTCCACACACTCAACACAGACTCCAGACCCTCCACAATGGCCAAGACCAGAGAGCTGTGTAAGGACATCAGGGATAAAATTGTAGACCTGCACAAGGCTGGGATGGGCTACAGGACAATAGGCAAGCAGCTTGGTGAGAAGGCAACAACTGTTGGCGCAATTATTAGAAAATGGAAGAAGTTCAAGATGACGGTCAATCACCCTCGGTCTGGCTCCATCCATGCAATCTCACCTCAATGGGGCATCAATGATCATGAGGAAGGTGAGGGATCAGCCCAGAACTACACGGCAGGACCTGGTCAATGACCTGGTCAATGACCTGAAGAGAGCTGGGACCACAGTCTCAAAGAAAACCATTAGTAACACACTACGCCGTCATGGATTAAAATCCTCAAGCGCACGCAAGGTCCCCCTGCTCAAGCCAGCGCATGTCCAGGCCCGTCTGAAGTTTTTGCCAATGACCATCTGGATAATCCAGAGGAGGAATGGGGAAAGGTCATGTGGTCTGATGAGACAAAAAAAATAGAGCTTTTTGTCTAAACTCCACTCGCCGTGTTTTGGAGGAAGAAGAAGGATGAGTACAACCCCAAGAACACCATCCCAACCGTGAAGCATGGAGGTGGAACATCATTCTTTGGGGATGCTTTTTTCTGCAAAGGGGACAGGACGACTGCACCGTATTGAGGGGAGGATGGATGGGGCCATGTATCGCGAGATCTTGGCCAACAACCTCCTTCCCTCAGTAAGAGCATTGAAGATGGGTCGTGGCTGGGTCTTCCAGCATGACAACGACCCGAAACACACAAGCCAGGGCAACTAAGGAGTGGCTCCGTAAGAAGCATCTCAAGGTCCTGGAGTGGCCTAGCCAGTCTCCAGACCTGAACCCATAGAAAATCTTTGGAGGGAGCTGAAAGTCCGTATTGCCCAGCGACAGCCCCGAAACCTGAAGGATCTGGAGAAGGTCTGTATGGAGGAGTGGGCCAAAAATCCCTGCTGCACTGTGTGCAAACCTGGTCAAGACCTACAGGAAACGTATGGATCTCTGTAATTGCAAACAAAGGTTTCTGTAACAAATATTAAGTTCTGCTTTTCTGATGTTATCAAATACTTATGTCATGCAATAAAATGCAAATTAATTACTTAAAAATCATACAATGTGATTTTCTGGATTTTTGTTTTAGATTCCATCTCTCGCAGTTGAAGTGTACCTATGTTAAAAATTACAGACCTCTACATGCTTTGTAAGTAGGAAAACCTGCAAAATCGGCAGTGTATCAAATACTTGTTCTCCCCAATTTATATATACAGGTAAAAGTCAGTAAATTAGAATATTTTGAAAAAGTTGTTTATTTCAGTAATGCATTCAAAGGTGTAACTTGTACATTATATTTATTCATTGCACACAGACTGATGCATTCAAATGTTTATTTCATTAATTTTGATGATTTGAAGTGGCAACAAATGAAAATCCAAAATTCCGTGTGTCACAAAATTAGAATATTTGTAAGGGTTTTACATTTTTGAAGACACCTGGTGCCACAAAATAATCAGCTGATTAACTCAAAACACCTGCAAGAGGGCTTTAAAATGGTCTCTCAGTCCAGTTTTCTGAAGCCTACACAAACATGGGAAGACTTCAGATTTGACAGCTGTCAAAAGGCGACCATCGACACATTGCACAAGGAGGGAAAGACCACAAAAGGTTATTGCAGAAGAGGCTGGCTGTTTCTCAGAGCTCTGTGTCCAAACACATTAATAGAGGCAAAAGGGAAGGAAAACTGTGGTCAGAAAAAGTGTACAAGCGATAGGGATCACCGCGCCCTAGTCAAGATTGTGAAAAAAACCCATTCAAAAATGTGGGGGAGATTCACAAGGAGTGGACAGCTGCTGGAGTCAGGGCTTTCAAAGATCCACCACCAAGAGACGCTTGAAAGACATGGGTTTCAACTGCCGCATACCCTCGTGTCAAGCCACTGTTGACCAAGAAACAGCGCGAAAAGCGTCTCACCTGGGCTAAGGAAAAAAAGAGCTGGACTGCTGCTGAGTGGTCTAAAGTCATGTTTTCTGACGAAAGCAAATTTGGCATTTCCTTTGGAAATCGAGGTCCCCAGAGTCTGGAGGAAGACAGGAGAGGCACAGGATCCACGTTGCCTGAAGTCTATGTAAAAGTTTCCACCCATCAGTGATGGTTTGGGTGCCATGTCATCTGCTGGTGTCGGTCCACTCTGTTTCCTGAGATCAAGGGTCAACGCAGCCCGTCTACCAGCAAGTTTAGAAGCACTTCATGCTTCCTGCTGCTGCTGACCTGCTCTATGGATGGAGATTTCAGGTTCCAACCTGACTTGGCGCCTGCACACAGCGCAAAATCTACCCGTGCCTGGTTTACGGACCATGGTATTTCTGTTCTAAATTGGGGCCAGCCAAACTCCCCTGACCTTAGCCCCATAGAAAATCTGTGGGGTATTGTGAAAAGGAAGATGCAGAATGCCAGACCCAACACAACGCAGAAGAGTTGAAGGCCACTATCAGAGCCAACCTGGGCTCTCATAACACCTGAGCAGTGCCAGAAACTCATCGACTCCATGCCACGCGCCGCATTAATGCAGTAATTGAGGCAAAAGGAGCTCCAACCAAGTATTGAGTATTGTACCATGCTCATATTTTTTCATTTTCATACTTTTCAGTTGGGCCAACATTTCTAAAAAAATCCCTTTTTTGTATTAGCCTTAAGTAATATTCTAATTTTGTGACACACGGAATTTTGGATTTTCATTTGTTGCCACTTCAAATCATCAAAATTAAATGAAATAAACATTTGAATGCATCAGTCTGTGTGCAATGAATAAATATAATGTACAAGTTAACACCTTTGAATGCAATTACTGAAATAAATCAAGTTTTTCAAAATATTCTAATTTACTGACTTTTACCTGTATACACACAGTGAGGGAAAAAAGTATTTGATCCCCTGCTGATTTTGTACGTTTGCCCACTGACAAAAACATGATCAGTCTATAATTGTAATGGGTTTATTTGAACAGTGAGAGACAGAATAACAACAACAACAAAAATCCAGAAAAACACATGTCAAAAATGTTATAAATTGATTTGCATTGATGATGAAGAGGAAGGGACTGAAATGGGTTCAAAGGCAGACCTCGTTCAGCACTATTGAGACGACTTCGACAACCTGTGAAGATGATGTCAACCACAGAGAAGAGTCAATGCCTCAATACGGCTATTAGCTAAATGGTTCCACAGTAAGTTATGTGTTGGAGTGCACTGTACAGCTTGGAGGTGCTGAGAGGGGAGTTCAGTTGGACTAGTAATCTGAGTGGTTGGGGAGTCATTGGTTAGCTTGGAGGTGCTGAGAGGGGAGTTCAGTTGGACTAGTAATCTGAGTGGTTGGGGAGTCATTGGTTTGTTCCCACCTTTACAATTATCTGTGAGCACATGGATCTAGAATGGAAAAGTAGCAGTTCCTAGGGCCGAGACTACTGTACATTCAGCTAGTAGTTCCTGGGGCTGAGACTACTGTACATTCAGCAGGCAGGTAATAACATCCAGGCAGTCAGTAACCAGGCAGGCCATACTGTCCAGTCAGTCAGTAACCAGGCAGGCAATAACGTCCAGGCAGTCAGTAACCACGCAGGGACTCCGCAACAGTCAGTAGGCAGGCAGTCGGTAATCAGCTAAGTACCCTAATCCTCCTAGCAGGCTAAAGTCTTGCTTGACCTCCAGCTATATACAGCCTGTGATAACAGCATTAAATGGTAACACCGCTCCCGACTCGCTCCTGGCTCGCTCTCAGCTCCCAGAAGCCATTGCCAGTCGCTACGGCAACTTTTCAGCTGTGACTTCGGCTCCTCCTTCTGGTGTGTCTCCTCCTCTTCCTCCACCTCCTCCTCTTCCTCCTCCTCCTCTGTGTGCCTCTTCTTCCTCCTCCTCCTCCTCCCTGTGTGTCTAATTTGAGTTATTTTAATTGATCATTGGTAGCACTGTGAGGTGGGTTGAGCAGTATAAAACGGGGTCCAGTTCTGTGATGTGGGTTGAGCAGTATAAAACAGGGTCCAGTTCTGTGAGGTGGGTTGAACAGTATAAAACAGGATCCAGTTCTGTGAGCTCATCGCAGAAAGGAGGTGAAATGGATTATGGGTTATATGTGGAGACTTAGCAGACAAATATAATATTTGTATGGCAATGTAACGATGGGTTCTAGTGCCTCTCTTTTTCTCTCTCGCAGTGTGCCACGGTGCTCAATTTATGTGGCCTGCACGGCTGGTTGGCTCTCTCCCCTAATTACCCCTAATTGGTGCCATCAGCGTCGGGGTGCCCAGCCCAGGTACTCCCAGCAGAGGGAGCCAACGTCACGGCACGTACCTCCCCTCTATCACCAACCCCCGGGGTAGACGGGATACCACACCATGTTTATCTCCAGCTGGTGGTTTAACTGTAGTAAGAGACGGTGGCCAAGATCACATTAGGGAGTGTTGTTTCTTACCTAATGTTGTTGTCATAGTGCAGCCTACTGAACCATTTGGCCAATATAGGATTATTATTTACATCTAACTGCTGTTCCATGATTACATTGAATTTATTTTATTGATATGCAATGAAAATATTGGTCAAATGCTACACAGCCTCCAGTTATAATTCTATAACTTGCTATAAGCTTGTATGAGCCTTTCTAAAGTATTGTAACAAGGCTTATAATGTGTTATGTCTCTCTATGCAGTGTTATTGAAGTCCAAACTCTAGATACTTCACTGCATAAGTACTTCCTCCCCTCTCATCTGTATGTTATTTCTGTACTGAACAGTGTCACTGTGTGTGTGGCAGTACTGGCTGAATTTGGCCTTAACCCAGTGCTGTAGCTCTTCTTGTTTACCGGTTTCCCTGCCTGAGAGCCTGGGAGCCTGGAGCCTGGGAGCCTGGAGCATGGAGCCTGGGAGCATGGAGCCTGGGAGCATGGAGCCTGGGAGCATGGAGCCTGGGAGCATGGAGCCTGGAGCATGGAGCCTGGGAGCATGGAGCCTGGAGCCTGGGAGCCTGGGAGCATTGATACAACACTGGAGCAGAAACACATTAATCTGTAGATACAACACTGGAACAGAAACACATTAATCTGTAGATACAACACTGGAACAGAAACACTTTAATCTGTAGATACAACACTGGAACAGAAACACATTAATCTGTAGATACAACACTGGAACAGAAACACAGTAATATGTAGATACAACACTGGAACAGAAACACATTAATCTACATTAATCTGTAGATCAACACTGGAACAGAAACACATTAATCTGTAGATACAACACTGGTACAGAAACACATTAATCTGTAGATACAACACTGGAACAGAAACACATTAATCTGTAGATACAACACTGGAACAGAAACACATTAATCTGTAGATACAACACTGGAGCAGAAACACATTAATCTGTAGATACAACACTGGAGTAGAAACACATTAATCTGTAGATACAACACTGGAGTAGAAACACATTAATCTGTAGATACAACACTGGAGCAGAAACACATTAATCTGTAGATACAACACTGGAGTAGAAACACATTAATCTGTAGATACAACACTGGAGCAGAAACACATTAATCTGTAGATACAACACTGGAGGAAACACATTAACACATTAATCTGTAGATACAACACTGGATCTGTAGATACACACTGGAGTAGAATCTGTCTGTAGATACAACACTGGAGTAGAAACACATTAATCTGTAGATACAACACTGGAGTAGAAACACATTAATCTGTAGATACAACACTGGAGTAGAAACACATTAATCTGTAGATACAACACTGGAGTAGAAACACATTAATCTGTAGATACAACACTGGAGTAGAAACACATTAATCTGTAGATACAACACTGGAGTAAGAAACACATTAATCTGTAGATACAACACTGGAGTAGAAACACATTAATCTGTAGATACAACACTGGAGTAGAAACACATTAATCTGTAGATACAACACTGGAGCAGAAACACATTAATCTGTAGATACAACACTGGAGCAAACACACATTAATCTGTAGATACAACACTGGAGTAGAAACACATTAATCTGTAGATACAACACTGGAACAGAAACACATTAATCTGTAGATACAACACTGGAGTAGAAACACATTAATCTGTAGATACAACACTGGAGTAGAAACACATTAATCTGTAGATACAACACTGGAGTAGAAACACATTAATCTGTAGATACAACACTGGAGTAGAAACACATTAATCTGTAGATACAACACTGGAGTAGAAACACATTAATCTGTAGATACAACACTGGAGTAGAAACACATTAATCTGTAGATACAACACTGGAGTAGAAACACATTAATCTAGAGATACAACACTGGAGTAGAAACACATTAATCTGTAGATACAACACAAACAGAAACACATTAATCTGTAGATACAACACTGGAGTAGAAACACATTAATCTGTAGATACAACACTGGAGTAGAAACACATTAATCTGTAGATACAACACTGGAGTAGAAACACATTAATCTGTAGATACAACACTGGAGTAGAAACACATTAATCTGTAGATACAACACTGGAACAGAAACACATTAATCTGTAGATACAACACTGGAACAGAAACACATTAATCTGTAGATACAACACTGGAGTAGAAACACATTAATCTGTAGATACAACACTGGAGTAGAAACACATTAATCTGTAGATACAACACTGGAGTAGAAACACATTAATCTGTAGATACAACACTGGAGTAGAAACACATTAATCTGTAGATACAACACTGGAGTAGAAACACATTAATCTGTAGATACAACACTGGAGTAGAAACACATTAATCTGTAGATACAACACTGGAGTAGAAACATCTGTAGATAATCTGTAGATACAACACTGGAACAGAAACACATTAATCTGTAGATACAACACTGGAGTAGAAACACATTAATCTGTAGATACAACACTGGAGTAGAAACACATTAATCTGTAGATACAACACTGGAGTAGAAAACACATTAATCTGTAGATACAACACTGGAGTAGAAACACATTAATCTGTAGATACAACACTGGAACAGAAACACATTAATCTGTAGATACAACACTGGAGTAGAAACACATTAATCTGTAGATACAACACTGGAGTAGAAACACATTAATCTGTAGATACAACACTGGAGTAGAAACACATTAATCTGTAGATACAACACTGGAGTAGAAACACATTAATCTGTAGATACAACACTGGAGTAGAAACACATTAATCTGTAGATACAACACTGGTACAGAAACACATTAATCTGTAGATACAACACTGGAGTAGAAACACATTAATCTGTAGATACAACACTGGAGTACAGAAACACATTAATCTGTAGATACAACACTGGAGTAGAAACACATTAATCTGTAGATACAACACTGGAGTAGAAACACATTAATCTGTAGATACAACACTGGAGTAGAAACACATTAATCTGTAGATACAACACTGGAGCAGAAACACATTAATCTGTAGATACAACACTGGAGTAGAAACACATTAATCTGTAGATACAACACTGGAGTAGAAACACATTAATCTGTAGATACAACACTGGAGTAGAAACACATTAATCTGTAGATACAACACTGGAGTAGAACACATTAATCTGTAGATACAACACTGGAACAGAAACACATTAATCTGTAGATACAACACTGGAGTAAAAACACATTAATCTGTAGATACAACACTGGAGTAGAAACACATTAATCTGTAGATACAACACTGGAGTAGAAACACATTAATCTGTAGATACAACACTGGAGTAGAAACACATTAATCTGTAGATACAACACTGGAGTAGAAACACATTAATCTGTAGATACAACACTGGAGTAGAAACACATTAATCTGTAGATACAACACTGGAGTAGAAACACATTAATCTGTAGATACAACACTGGAGTAGAAACACATTAATCTGTAGATACAACACTGGAGTAGAAACACATTAATCTGTAGATACAACACTGGAGTAGAAACACATTAATCTGTAGATACAACACTGGAGTAGAAACACATTAATCTGTAGATACAACACTGGAGTAGAAACACATTAATCTGTAGATACAACACTGGAGTAGAAACACATTAATCTGTAGATACAACACTGGAAGAGAAAACACATTAATCTGTAGATACAACACTGGAGTAGAAACACATTAATCTGTAGATACAACACTGGAGTAGAAACACATTAATCTGTAGATACAACACTGGAGTAGAAACACATTAATCTGTAGATACAACACTGGAAACAGAAACACATTAATCTGTAGATACAACACTGGAGTAGAAACACATTAATCTGTAGATACAACACTGGAGTAGAAACACATTAATCTGTAGATACAACACTGGAGTAGAAAAACACATTAATCTGTAGATACAACACTGGAGTAGAAACACATTAATCTGTAGATACAACACTGGAACAGAAACACATTAATCTGTAGATACAACACTGGAACAGAAACACATTAATCTGTAGATACAACACTGGAGTAGAAACACATTAATCTGTAGATACAACACTGGAGTAGAAACACATTAATCTGTAGATACAACACTGGAGTAGAAACACATTAATCTGTAGATACAACACTGGAGTAGAAACACATTAATCTGTAGATACAACACTGGAGTAGAAACACATTAATCTGTAGATACAACACTGGAGTAGAAACACATTAATCTGTAGATACAACACTGGAACAGAAACACATTAATCTGTAGATACAACACACTGGAAGAAGAAACACATTAATCTGTAGATACAACACTGGAGATACAACAGAAACACATTAATAATGTAGATACAACACTGGAACAGAAACACATTAATCTGTAGATACAACACTGGAAACAGAAACACATTAATCTGTAGATACAACACTGTAGATACAACACTGGAGAGAACACATTAATCTGTAGATACAACACTGGAGTAGAAAACACATTAATCTGTAGATACAACACTGGAGTGTAGAAACACATTAATCTGTAGATACAACACTGGAGTAGAAACACACACAAATCTGTAGATACAACACTGGAGTAGAAACACATTAATCTGTAGATACATACAACACTGGAGTAGAACACACATCTGTAATCTGTAGATACAACACTGGAGTAGAAACACATTAATCTGTAGATACAACACTGGAGTAGAAACACATCTCAATCTGTAGATACAACACTGGAACAGAAACACATTAATCTGTAGATACAACACTGGAGTAGAGAAACACATTAATCTGTAGATACAACACTGGAGTAGAAACACATTAATCTGTAGATACAACACTGGAACAGAAACACATTAATCTGTAGATACAACACTGGAGTAGAAAACACACAGATACAACACTGGAGTAGATACATTAATCTGGATACAACACTGGAGAGAAACACATTAATCTGTAGATACAACACTGGAGTAGAAACACATTAATCTGTAGATACAACACTGGAGTAGAAACACATTAATCTGTAGATACAACACTGGAGTAGAAACACATTAATCTGTAGATACAACACTGGAGTAGAAACACATTAATCTGTAGATACAACACTGGAGTAGAAACACATTAATCTGTAGATACAACACTGGAGTAGAAACACATTAATCTGTAGATACAACACTGGAGTAGAAACACATTAATCTGTGTAGATACAACACTGGAGTAGAAACACATTAATCTGTAGATACAACACTGGAGTAGAAACACATTAATCTGTAGATACAACACTGGAACAGAAACACATTAATCTGTAGATACAACACTGGAACAGAAACACATTAATCTGTAGATACAACACTGGAGTAGAAACACATTAATCTGTAGATACAACACTGGAGTAGAAACACATTAATCTGTAGATACAACACTGGAGTAGAAACACATTAATCTGTAGATACAACACTGGAGAAACACATTAATCTGTAGATACAACACTGGAGTTAATCATTAATCTGTAGATACAACACTGGAGTAGAAACACATTAATCTGTAGATACAACACTGGAGTAGAAACACATTAATCTGTAGATACAACACTGGAGTAGAAACACATTAATCTGTAGATACAACACTGGAGTAGAAAACACATTAATCTGTAGATACAACACTGGAGTAGAAACACATTAATCTGTAGATACAACACTGGAGTAGAAACACACATTAATCTGTAGATACAACACTGGAGTAGAAACACATTAATCTGTAGATACAACACTGGAGTAGAAACACATTAATCTGTAAATACAACACTGGAACAGAAACACATTAATCTGTAGATACAACACTGGAGTAGAAACACATTAATCTGTAGATACAACACTGGATACAAGAAACACACATAATCTGTAGATACAACACTGTAGTAGAAACACATTAATCTGTAGATACAACACTGGAGTAGAAACACATTAATCTGTAGATACAACACTGGAACACACTGGAAACACACATAATCTGTAGATACAACACTGGAGAGAAACACATTAATCTGTAGATACAACACTGGAGTAGAAACACATTAATCTGTAGATACAACACTGGAGTAGAAACACATTAAATCTGTAGATACAACACTGGAGTAGAAACACATTAATCTGTAGATACAACACTGGAGTAGAAACACATTAATCTGTAGATACAACACTGGAAGAAACACATTAATCTGTAGATACAACACTGGAACAGAAACACATTAATCTGTAGATACAACACTGGAGTAGAAACACATTAATCTGTAGATACAACACTGGAGTAGAAAAACACATTAATCTGTAGATACAACACTGGAAGTAGAAACACATTAATCTGTAGATACAACACTGGAGTAGAAACACATTAATCTGTAGATACAACACTGGAGTAGAAACACATTAATCTGTAGATACAACACTGGAACAGAAACACATTAATCTGTAGATACAACACTGGAGTAGAAACACATTAATCTGTAGATACAACACTGGAGTAGAAACACATTAATCTGTAGATACAACACTGGAGTAGAAACACATTAATCTGTAGATACAACACTGGAGTAGAAAACACACAGATTAATCTGTAGATACAACACTGGAGTAGAAACACATTAATCTGTAGATACAACACTGGAGTAGAAACACATTAATCTGTAGATACAACACTGAGTAGAAACACATTAATCTGTAGATACAACACTGGAGTAGAAACACATTAATCTGTAGATACAACACTGGAGTAGAAACACATTAATCTGTAGATACAAAACACATTAATCTGTAGATACAACACTGGAACAGAAACACACTAATCTGTAGATACAACACTGGAGTAGAAACACATTAATCTGTAGATACAACACTGGAGTAGAAACACATTAATCTGTAGATACAACACTGGAGTAGAAACACATTAATCTGTAGATACAACACTGGAGTAGAAACACATTAATCTGTAGATACAACACTGGAGTAGAAACACATTAATCTGTAGATACAACACTGGAGTAGAAACACATTAATCTGTAGATACAACACTGGAGTAGAAACACATTAATCTGTAGATACAACACTGATACAACATGGATACACACACTGGAGTAGAAACACATTAATCTGTAGATACAACACTGGAGTAGAAACACATGTAGATACAACACTGGAGATAAACACATTAATCTGTAGATACAACACTGGAACATATACACATTAATCTGTAGATACAACACTGGAGTAGAAACACATTAATCTGTAGATACAACACTGGAACAGAAACACATTAATCTGTAGATACAACACTGGAGTAGAAACACATTAATCTTAGATACACTGGAGTAGAAACACATTAATCTGTAGATACAACACTGAAAACACATTAATCTGTAGATACAACACTGGAACAGAAACACATTAATCTGTAGATACAACACTGGAGTAGAAACACATTAATCTGTAGATACAACACTGGAGTAGAAACACATTAATCTGTAGATACAACACTGGAGTAGAAACACATTAATCTGTAGATACAACACTGGAACAGAAACACATTAATCTGTAGATACAACACTGGAGTAGAAACACATTAATCTGTAGATACAACACTGGAGTAGAAACACATTAATCTGTAGATACAACACTGGAGTAGAAAACACATTAATCTGTAGATACAACACTGGAGTAGAAACACATTAATCTGTAGATACAACACTGGAGAAACACATTAATCTGTAGATACAACACTGGAATCTGTAGTAGATACAACACTGGAGTAGAAACACATTAATCTGTAGATACAACACTGGAACAGAAACACATTAATCTGTAGATACAACACTGGAAGAGAAACATTAATCTGTAGATACATGGAACAGAAATCTTAATCTGTAGATACACACTGGAGTAGAAACACATTAATCTGTAGATACAACACAGAACAGAAACACACTAATCTGTAGATACAACACTGGAACAGAAACACATTAATCTGTAGATACAACACTGGAGTAGAAAAACACATTAATCTGTAGATACAACACTGGAGTAGAAACACATTAATCTGTAGATACAACACTGGAGCAGAAACACATTAATCTGTAGATACAACACTGGAGTAGAAACACATATGGCAGGCAGCAATGTAGTGCGCTGCCAACCCACAGCTCTCTGAGTCCTCCCCCAACAGGACGGGTAGCCTGAGTCCTCCCCCAACAGGACGGGTAGCCGAGCCTGCCAACCCACAGCTCTCTGAGTCCTCCCCCAACAGGACGGGTAGCCGATCCTGCCAACCCACAGCTCTCTGAGTCCTCCCCCAACAGGACGGATAGTCGATCCTGCCAACCCACAGCTCTCTGAGTCCTCCCCCAACAGGACGGGTAGCCTGAGTCCTCCCCCAACAGGACGGGTAGCCTGAGTCCTCCCCCAACAGGACGGGTAGCCGATTCTCATCAGAGAAGTCTTTGAAACCTTGAAAAACGGTTTCAAATGTGGGGAAATGACACTCATTGTTTTATATTATTTTGACATGTTGTCAGGAAATGCAGCTCTGTCTCAGGTTCTGCTGTGGTGCAGTGGTTCCACAGCCTTTCCTCTACAGGGAGCCAGGTTTTCCTGTGTCTACCCTTCTCAATGGCAAGGCTGGGCTCACTGAGCCTGTACTTTGTCAAGGTTTTTCTAAGGTTTTGATCTGTAACCATGGTCAAAGTTAGCCACGGTGTACTGTCGATTTAGGGCCAGAAAGCACTGCATTCTGCCTTGTGCTTGTGTTTCCCAATAAGCAATATAGTTTTGTTTTGACTTTGTTGTAATTTGGTTTATTCTGATTGATTGGATGTTCTGGTCCTGAGGCTTCAGTGTGTTAGTAGAACAGGTTTGTGAACTCAGCCCCAGGACCAGCTGGATGAGAGGACTCTTTTCTTTGCTCAGCTCTTGGCATTGCAGGGCTTGGTAATGATATGAGAGGGGGTCACTGTATTTTAGATGTTTCCAAAACTAAATTGCTATTCTTTTAGTTTTTATTATTAGTGGATATTGGCCTAATTCTACTTTGCATGCATTGTTTGTAGTTTTCCTCTGGACATGTAGGAGAATCTTACAGAACTCTGCATGCAGGGTTTCAATGGGATGTTTGTCCCATTG
Organism: Coregonus suidteri; assembly: GCA_036851935.1. Taxonomy (NCBI): domain Eukaryota; kingdom Metazoa; phylum Chordata; class Actinopteri; order Salmoniformes; family Salmonidae; genus Coregonus; species Coregonus suidteri. The sequence goes on from CM072221.1 coordinate 76,608,251, forward strand.
GTTGAAATCTTGTTTTGCAAGTGGACCCCACACCTCGCTGCCATAAAGTGCAATTGGTTCAATGACACATTCAATTAGTTTTGGCCTAATTTTAATAGGTATTTTAATTTTAATTTATTTTTTAATGGCGTAGAATGACCTGCGTGCTTTCTCTCTCAGACCTGCGTGCTTTCTCTCTCAGACCTGCGTGCTTTCTCTCTCAGACCTGCGCGCTTTCTCTCTCAGACCTGCGTGCTTTCTCTCTCAGACCTGCGTGCTTTCTCTCTCAGACCTGCGTGCTTTCTCTCTCAGACCTGCGTTCTTTCTCTCTCAGACCTGCGTGCTTTCTCTCTCAGACCTGCGTGCTTTCTCTCTCAGTTCCTGAGAAAAAGTATTGAACTGTCCTGTATAACTGCCTGTGAAATGCCACTCTACCCACTGCTGTCAGACTGTGTAATAACTCTAGCTCTTAAATGGTTTTCCCAAAAATTCTATTTTTTACAATCATTTTAATATTTCAATTTCTATCATAAAACATGTCCTGTAATGTTTCAAGTGTCCTGTATTCTATTTCTGTCATGTATTATGTGTTATGGATTTTAAATGAGTGTGTTGCAATTATCAGTAATGTAAATTCTGCATTTCTTCAGTTTTATCTGTGGGCAAGAATAAATAAACTCAAACTCAAACGCTTCATTCACTGCCTCATTTAGGTGTCCAGTTGAGCTTATTTTTTAAACCTAAGTAATTGTAGTGTCTTATTGTCTTCTTGGGGTTTACTGCCAGGGCCCAGGTCTGGCAGTACTGCTCTAGCAGGTCCAGGCTCTGCTGTAGGCCATGTGCTGTGGGTGACAGCAGGCACAGGTCATCTGCCAAGAGCAGGCATTTAACCTCTGAATTGTGGAGTCTAACACCAGGGGCGGGGATTATTTCTAGAATAGTGGCCAATTCATTGATGTAAATATTGAAGAGCGCAGGGCTCAGATTGCAACCCTGGCGAAGTCCCCGCCCCTGGTTAAAGAATTCTGTTATTTTCTTGCCAATATTGATGCTGCACGTATTGCCAGTATACATTGATTTAGTTATGTCATATGTTTTACCCCCTACACCACTTTCAATAACTTTGTAGAACAGTCCTGTATGCCAAATAGAATCAAAGCGTACATTTTGGTATTATTTTGGTGGATGTGTTTATCTATTAGGGTGTGTAGGGCGTAAATATGATCAGTCGTGTGATGTTTTGGTAT